>JAWWMP010000132.1:33169344-33227270 GCA_035047865.1 Dendrocincla tyrannina | reverse complement strand
TTTTTTTTTTTTTTGTGTGTGTGTGTGTGTGTGTGTGTGTGTGTGTGTGTGTGTGTGTGTGTGTGTGTGTGCGTGTGCGTGTGTGTGTGTTTCCCATCAGGATGAGCAGTTCCTACTTCCCTGAGAACCTGAACTTAATTTTCCTGAGTTATGGGTGCCTATACCATTTACTCACTAGCATAATTCACTGTTTCCTAGTGGTTTTCTACAGAAATTAATTCGCATACTTTATCTTTCAGTAATAAGGAAGAATCTGTATTTAATGGACCTTCAGTATAAATTTTTCTGCATTTTTTAATTGTTAGATTTTCTGTTGAGAAGTTTAATATAGCAAGGTTTCTCTAGGCAGAAACTTAATTTCTGCATTCAGAGATGCTGCACCCAATCTAATCACTGGTTAATTTTGAACTAACTTGAGGATTATAGACTTTTCTTTCTATCTGGATACACTTCGCTGCTACCAAGCATCTTACTGGCCCAAGAAATATCACACAGAGGCTGGTCCAGGATATGCTAACAGAGTAGTTTCTTAGTAGTTTTAATAGCAGCATAAAATTAAAATTTGAGTCTTTTGAGAAAAAAAAAAAAAACCATGAAAAGCTTAAGCAAAAATCTTCAGCTTAAATTAAGGTAAATAAATATATTAGAAAAAATAAGATCTGAAAAGATATGTTTAGCTAATGCCTCCTTTCATTGAAATCTTAACACATTCTATTTATAAAAAAATCCAAACACTTAATTTTAAAATTTCCTCTGAGTAATTTTTTCTCTTCTCCAAACTTTGTCAAGCTTCTTGTACTCTGTTCTCCCTAAAATTCTCATCCTTTTTACTGTTTCTCATATCCTTTGATATTTTATTTTTAATATTCCTTTCCTGCAAAGCTTCTCTGGTCCAGTAGTCAGTTCTTGGATTAAGTCTTCAGGATCTGTTTGTCATAGAGTAAGAAAGAGACGTTATAGACAATGCAGCTTTGTTGGGAAAAAAATCCATTCTTCTGGTTTCAAACTAAAGAGAAAAACTGGTGAGTTTTGTGGGACTCAACAGTGTCTCTGAGCCCTATAAATTTCAGTATCTGAGCACTAACATAACTTGGCTACATCTTGACTCTAAATGCTGGTGGGTTGTTGGTTGGTGTTATAATAAGCACAAACTGCTTATCATGAATGAGATTCCTCTGCTTTTACACTGGCCTATTAAAGTGTGAGTTTCACTCCCTGACCTGGAGGAGTTTGAAAACATACTTTGCAGATTGGTATAGGTTTTGACATAGTTATTTGTTTTGAAAAGACGAGAAAAGAATCATTGATTCAGATTTGTAAGATTGTGTTTGTGGGAACAACACAAATATTGCATCACTACCTATATTATTTCACAAATTAAGAAAAGTTGAAACAATATATTTTAGTTATTTGTAGATTAGATGCCTTCATTGCTTAAGCTAATGGCAGCTAAATATTTCTATGTCCCTGTGAAATAGAAAATACTTTTGCATTATTAATTACAGCTTTATTCTTCAGATCAGTTTCAGTTTTCCATGGTAGAGTTTAAGCAGATATGTGACATCACAGAATTAGTTTCAGGTAATATTTTCTGTGTTACTCAGACAAAGATAGGTAATAAGTCTTATTCTGAAATTCTTTGAACAGTAACTAAGGAAAATGCTATCGAAAGATACAGTATTAAAAGACATGTATTGCTTTAGAAGCACTAACTTCTTCCTGTAATTTTATGTGTACAGTCTGGATGCATTTAAGACTAAATGAACCTGTTATGAGCACAGTAATAACAAACCCTTGGTGTATATAGATAAAATAAACCAGTGCAATTAGAACTGAAAAGCAATAAGTATGCTCTCTTTGTTATCAATAGGTTATAACATGTCAAAAGTACCTCTTAGAAATTGAAACAAAACAAACAAAAAAGTTATCATTTCCTCTTTTTCTTAAAATTATAAACCAAAACATTATCTTATAATAGAAAAAGAAATTTAGAAGTGCTATGCATTTAGCCTATTCCTAATGTGTTGGTTTTTTTTTTTTTTTTTTTTTTTTTTTTTGTTTGTTTGTTTTTTTTTTTTTTTTACTGGCATAAACTTATAAAGCAGCAAATATTTGAAGAATTGCTGTACCCAAAACAAAGAGCATAATTTTGAACAAATATTGCCTTGAGTAAATTCTCATTCTTCAAAATTACACCAGGTTTTACAGGGAATTGTAGAGTTGAATTATGAATGTCTCTCAATATAAAGTGAGAGAAACTGCATGGCTTTTTTTGGTAATGTATTCCAGCACTTAATCAAAGTCATTTTGAAAAAAAAAAAAAAAAAAAAAGAAGTGTGGAAAACACTTGTGGAGTTTAAAAACAGTGTGCTGATTTTACCTTGGAGCAGGAAGTCTCATTTTGATTTTATGATTTTTGTGATAACTGATTCTGCAAATAATATATTTTTCTGCTTTTAATTGCAGCAGGAGAAGAATCAGGAAAGCTTGAGAAATAAAGGTAAGTGACAATTACTTTCAAAATGTGGACATTCTTATAATTATCACAAGTCTAACATCCATTATTAGTAAAAAATATCCAGATGGGTTGTTTGGTTAGTACTTTTGTATTTGAAATGACAAAAATATATCAAGGAAAGGGATTGAAATGTAGAAAGTAAATGTATTAGCTACTGGTTTTGGAACTCTGAGATGAACAAGGCTGACTACGGTACTCTGGATGGGATGGGCTGCACAGTTTCTCACTAAGTTTGTCCTTGACTATGGATGCTTATTATACTTCAATAAAACATGAGTACCATCACTTTAGCTTCTTCCTTTTGCTCAGTAAATATGCAACTGGATGTGATTCCAATTCATCATGTCCTTAATAGGCTGCCTTGCAAAATGACTATTGTGGGTGCTTTTTTGCATACTGCACCTTACTCTGTGCCAGTGACTAAGCACTATGTGAAATAGAATATCCAGGTTAAAGAAACAGCCTTGTATCAAGGAAATTAAGACTTCTGAAACCCAAAGTATGGATTTCATGCTTCTTTTTCTAATAAAAAGTTGGTTAAGGGACAGAATATCAAAATCTCTTGGTTAAAAATTTGCTAAGCAACCAATGAAAGGCAAAATTGCCAATAGTGGCAGAGATGGTTCTCTTGATATTTTAGTTGCTTATACAAGTGGGATACGAGATACTTTAAAATGGAAAGCAGCGGGAGGATAGCAGAAAAAACTCCAGTTAAATGTTACAAGGAGAGGAGGGAATTAAGTGACAAACTAACCTATATCTTTTTTATTGCCTTAGGAAACAATGTGTAATCACATCATCTGAGTTGGTGTTCTTAATTCAGTTATTTATGTACCGCAGTACTCATCTATCTCAATTTGCTTATTTTCCCCTCACATTAAGGCTAGACACAGGCATCTAAAGACAAACTAAAGTTGATAGTTGATTGGAATTGTGTCAGGACAATCACATTGTTCATGATGATACGATAATTTATGTCATCACTTGAAGAGTGTGCATGGGAAAAATTACTGATCCAAAAAATACCCTTCAATTTTAATCAATTTATGATTTATAATTTTCTTTTCTGATGCAATACAATATAACGTTGAATCATCTCTAGCCATTGTGAGTGTATCCATGATGTATTGTTCAAAAACCCCTCATGTCTTATGACAATACAAATTATTTAAAAGACTGTGAAAACTCAGATGAGATTACAGAAATAAGGTATTTGCTCTAAAATTAAGCATTCACAATTACAAACTTTAAGCATCTAGCTACAAAGAAGAATCCTTAAATTGGCCACTTTGTGGTATTTTATGATTTATTTCAGTTATAGTATAGTGTCTGACAGTCTTTCTCCCATACCTCACCCTACCCTGTTGCCAGGTGGTCATTATGGTATGTATGTGAGCAGTAAGTAAAATTAGGAACAAACTAATAACCTTTGGTGGGAGTGTTTGTCTTATTCATTAGCTGCTAGTTTAGTTAATTAACCAGAGAAAAAATTTTCAAAGGCTTATAAAATATTGCCCACAACTACAGCTGAAGGAATGCAGTAAACTGCTTGAAGGCAGATACCCAGTAACTTCAAACAGGCAGTGAAATTGGTGCACAGCTGCACTAAATTTGTTGTGATTGTATCTGTAATGTCTCTTGAAGAAACTTTTAACCTACTAAACTTCCTGCATAATATGCATGTCTCTGCATAAACTGGCAACTCGACTTGGAAGATTTCAGTGGTCTGTAAGTCTGTTTGTGTCCAGAGTAGGCTTTGCAACATCTATTTATATCTACAGGTATACTTTATTCCATAATGGTTTTTTGGGGTGGTTTCGTGATTGGAGGGTTTTTGGTTTTTTTTTTGCCTTCTCTTTTCATAGTCTTTAATTTTTTTTTCAAGTGTTCTTTTCCTATGACATTGCAAAGTTTCAGAAAGATATTTTTATTTCACTTGTAACTTACAGCATATAAGGTCTTAAAACTCCTTCTGCCTAAAATACTGTTTGATTTGGATGAAATAAGAGTCAATGTATAAACATTTTTGTGTTTTCAATGAGTGACTACCCTTCACATGTAATATCGAAATGTCTTGTGCTTAGGATGTGTTCTCGTGAGACAGACAAATTATCCTCAGGTTCTTAGGACAAGGTTCGAAGACACTATCCCTTGCACTCCGAGTATTGCAGCCCCTCTATATGGGAAAACGACAAAATGTTTTCTGTGGTTCCTTGACTTCTCTGACACTTTCAGAACCAGTGTTGTCTCCTTATATTCAGAAGCAAATTACATCTTATCCCTACCAAGTGAGACACTGGAGTCTGTCATGACTCGTAATGTCCATTGATAGCAGTATTTCAGTATCTAATTTTTATTAATAATTCCATGAGATTGTATTTTTATGAGGGGAGGATGTTGCAGCAGAATTAAAGATGAATGCCTTTTGACCTCAGCAGGATCAAGATATTAGTAACAAGAATCATTCTGTATCTTATATTATAAATGCCTAGTAAATTTTCATTTTACTTTATTTTTTGCTATGAAGTAATACTGATTACTATTCATGTTTTAGTAAGGATGTTTTTTTATTGTTCTGTAGTGTTTGTTTTTTTCTCCTGACTTTTTTTGATCCACTTGTTTTTCACATATGTTACTTCTGCTGTCAGCCTCAAAGTCAATCACAGCAGAAGAGAAGCCAATACTCAAACATACCCTGTTCTGACACCAATCCCATCTCTCTCTCATCTCTGATATTCTTCTTATTGTTTTATTTAACAGATAACAGATCTTTTTGTACACTGTTTGAGAAAAGCAACACAGCTTTTATGTAAAATAGTATGTTAACATTTTGCAATTTTAGTGTATGCTGGCAAACTTTGTTATACTTCTGAGATTTTTTTTGTGCACGAAAATGATTATCACTGGTGCAAAATACAAGGAACATTAGTTTCATAACACTTCTGTAATATGAAAGGCAAACAATCACCTTTGCTAAATTTTACTTGCTGGCTTGGAGTCCCAGTTTGATCTTCCTTACCTTCTTTTCCAGTATTAACTCCTTCAGACAAAAAAAAAATAAAAATAAAAATAAAAATCAATTTTATTCCAATAGTGGAAGTTAAAATAGATATTTTTGTAATGAATTGAAAATATCAGAAATTTTATTGCATTTAAGCAATGTGAAGAATTTTCTTCACAGCCTGTATTTGACTTTGGAGACATTAATGTGCTTTTAGTAAGGAACATTATAAACTTTAAGGTGGACATATTTTCTACAATGTTATTCAAGAAAACTTTCATTTCTGAGATACCAGAAGGTTGACTAGTGAAACATATCAACTATTTGCCAAACTTGAAAGGCATCTCAATTCCTTTGACCAGAAAAAGCACCAGCACACAGGAAATAATGCGACAAAATATTTGAGTTAAATGGTAGCATTTCTGATGATCAGTTCCTAAACTCAGTCACAATTTGCATTACAGTACAATAATTTCTGAGCATTTAGAAATCAGATTCAGTAAAGATAAGCGGTGAGTAATATATGTTTCCAAAATACCCCAGCAAAATCAGAGAAAACAAATTCTGAATTTATGCTGTGAGGTGATTGTTTTGTTGATAATATCATTATATTATAATGTACACAAGTTCATTAACTTTGACTATTTATTTTAGCAAGGTAAAGAACTCTTACTGGAAGATATAGAAAGTGCTCCGGCTAAGATTTGGAAAGGATACACTTTTCATAACATTTTCAAAATGTGCATGAAAATTATTTTCATGATAGTAAGTTGAAGACTTTTGCTTTAGTTAAGTGCACTTTAGATACCTGCTGCATAATATGTTGTTAAAATGTTTACTAGCTACTATTGATCTGAGCTTTAAACTCCATTGACACTGAAAACTAAACAGTTTAGAGAATTTTGACTGACATAATTTTAATTACAACTTGAGTTTCTATTTGTACTCAATCATTCTCATTTTATGCTTACCTTAGTAATCTGAATGTAAAACCATTGTTGTCTCACAGATCAGTTCCAAAAACATAATTCTCTATGATTATGTGCAAATTGCCAGACTTTTCTGATATCATTAAGAAACATCTGTTCCTTTAATAATCTGTAGCTATCAACGAGGAAACCATATGGGCATCACTTACATATCTTGCTTTTTATTCCTTAAAAAGTTAATATACCTGCGCAGCACTTGTGGCCCTGTCTGGGATTCCTGATTGGTGTAATCTTTTTCTATATGATAAATGTAAGACAAGAAGGAATAAGAAAAAATTGAGATCGTTCAATATTGAAAGAATTTAAGAGAGAAAACCAGTATGGTGTTAATTAAAGCAATACTTTGCAAAAATTAAGTTCTATCTAGCATACTCTGAAATGCCAGTGGCTGAACAAACTGTTAGATCTGTCCTGTAGTATGGCTGGCTGTTATTATTTCTGATAATGGACAAAGCTATGAATGTTTTGATGTAGAATACATGACATCAGTGTCCTTTGTCACGTTAAACCAATTAGCTGGGGGGAAAAATACACTTCGTTACTTTGTGTAATGTATCCAATGACTCATTATGTCTGCTTAATCAAATTACTCTAAATTCATATTTCACCAGATCTGTATTAATTGTGTGTTGAACTGCAATCCTCCTGGGCTGAATTGATTAATGTTTTAGTTTGTTACACTGTAATAACCCTTCTCTACTAGAACAGTACATTTCAGAAAAAAAGTAATGTTTTAGAGAATATGTGTAACAGTGAGCAGGTTAGTAAATATTTGTCCAAGAATGCATTGAAATGCAGCCACTAAATAATCTGACCTACACTGTTCTTTGGTCTGAAGTTTTTTTCTTTGTCATTATGTTCCATCCTACCTGAGTGAATAAACTTTTAAGTGTTGGTATGAGATTTGTTTGAATTAATTGTGCCAAATACTATCCCCTCTATCCTGTTTCAGTTCCCTCTAAAGCCTAGTCAACTGAAACTCAAATCTCTTTTGTCACTAAAGAATTGCCATAAGAAATACAATTCTGTTTTCCACCTGAACAGTTCTCCTTTTCTTTTTGTTTCCATGCTCTTACAAAAGACCTACAGACACAATGTTATTAACTGATTGTTGTAGGGTTTTCTTTATTTATTCTTCTTGGAATGGCTTTAGCATGATTAATATTTATAAAAATGCTTTTTCCTCCCCTCTGAGTCAATTCAGAATGATATTATGAAAAGAAACAAACCTCCTTTTGTGGGAAAATATTTTTCAATATAACATTAATCTTAGTATTATTTTTGAACAGGCCTGAAGCTCATTTTGAAAAAGCAGAGTTTGTGGGTCAGAAGGTCAGATATCAGTTCTAGGTAATATCTTTGATAACAAGGTGATTACCCAGACATAGAAAACATACATTAAGAGCAAGATCTGTGCTGTACTATACAAGCTTGTGAAAGGTTATCTTATTTCTTTTAAACAAAGCATTATCTGGTGACACTGAATTCCGGTCTTGATACTTGTCTGTCAACACAGCGCAGTATTTGTATAGTCAGACTTGCTACCAGTGTAGTGCCATAGTGTAAATGGCACAAATATATTTGACTCACCAGTTGTTGCATGAGATAAAAGTATTTTATCTTAGTCAATAAAGTAATTAAAAGTGCTCAAGTAATAAGTGAATGCAACATGGTGCAAATATTTTATAGAATTGCAGCATTTACCTTCCAGACATTCCCTAAATTCCAGACATGTATTCCATACCAGTAAAAACTTGTCTGCAGTTTTAGAATTTCTTGAATGTTATGTTACAAATTATGTCTGCATTTCTGCGTAAGAATTTTTTCCAACTTTATATTGATTGCCTCCAAAGTTTCTAAGTTCATTTTCGCTTAGAGGAAGTAGAAATACTAAAAAGTAACTAAAATCCAAAAGACTCAGAATGAGTCTAAAAAGTTTTGGTAAATTGCACAAAAATTTACAGCTGTCTGTGTATATTCAAAAGATGAATTGAAATAACGAGATGTGTCTGTAATTTTTCTTAAATTCATGTCTGTTTTTTTGCCACTAATTAGAACTGTGTAAGGGGATCACACATAATCTTATGACCACTACAGAGGTCATAAGACTGTATCAGTCAACTACTGATATTTTTTACATGCAGTTACCATACACATATGTATTGTATATATAAAGATAGTAGAGAAAATATGAAGGCAAAAATGTTCTACAAGTGCATTTTATTGCATTCCTAAAAGGATGAAATTCATGTGTGATGTGTTTGACACATCAAAGTTTAGCAGCTTTAGAAATTATACATACAAAGAATTTCTTTCTTATTTGAGTTTTCTTTATGGCAGAGAAATGGACATCTGACTCTATTTTTTTTTTCTCATATGTATGACCTGTGTCAAAATTTCATGAAAGAACTCTTCTGCAAAATGCTATATCTATGCTAACAAGATATAATCATTATTTCTGTATGTAGTAGCATAGTAGAGGTAACATATGAGACTGGTATCCCTATTTAGCTTTTTTTTTTTTTTTTTTAAAAATCATCTATGTCCTCCTAAGATTTGGGTTCCGTTCTGTTAAACTGTTACCATTTCCAAGTGGATATTGTGAACATGACTAGAGAGAATATGTTCAGCGGTATTGGGGAAGATTCTCTCTGTAGTGTCCAAACACTTAATTTGAACAGATTCAGCAGAGAAGACCTTTAACGCCGGGGGGGTAGGGAGGTGCTGAATACTGACTGGGACACATATTCATTCTATTGAGACTTTTGTAGCTTTAAAGAAGTCACTCAGTAGATGAATGTTTATTTAAATTTAAATGTAAATGTATTAGTAGGCTGAATGATGTTTTAATGATGTGTGACCCTCAGAAGATTTTGAATTAGCAATGTAGTTTGATTTGTTTTTTTTTTTTTCCACATAAATTTTTGTTTTAAAGCTTCTGTGTAAAAGTAGCTACTGTTTAACTTGAACATTATATTGAGCATGTTTTGGATAGTTTCTTGTATAGTTTCAGGAGTAGGCTGAGTTAATGAATATGACGATTTTAAGGTAGTCTATTCTTTTATTATTAATAATGTTGAGGTTTTAAAGTTAAAAAAATAATGCCAAAAGCTTTCTAATTTCATATGTTAAGATTGTTATTTGTGCTAAAGACAATCTGTATTTTCAATAATACTTGCTTTGGTTTACCTCTTTCTTTCATCTTAAAAGAGGTACACAAACCACAGATGGCTTTCTGAAGTAATTTGAATTAGCTCTTGAGCGCTGAAAGCTTGCACTGAATTCAGAAAGAGAATGCATTGCAATGCAATGAGAACGTATACTTGGATCCTTTAATATACGTATATATACATAAATATATATTTATATACACACATTAGTGCAGAGTCTGTAGGCTAAGAATATCATGTTTCTCACATGTAGTGAATATTAATTTGATTACACTAACAATGGAAACCTAAATGTAAAACAGGTCATTAATTCCATGTGAAGCTTATCTGGTTTAGATTTTTACCTACCTCTGTGTACCCTACTCCTTTGCAGAACCTTCATTCTTGGAATGAAGAGCAAAATATGATTTGTGTCAGCACCGTAGGTATCCTAGTTAAGTTTGGCATATAACAGCCAGGCTGGGGCAGGCTGTTTCACAGTATTTGTGATGTAGAGTGCTATTGCTATGACCAAAAATAATTAAATGAGAAGGATAGAAAGTGCAATACATGTTTTGTGTAACAGACTGTAGAAGCAAAATAGTCTTCCTATCTTAACAGCTTGAGGTTTTCCTTTTAGAATAGATTTTCAGAAAGAATAATGCATATCAGAAACTGTCCTAATGCTGTTACACTAGAAACTTATATTTTATTTGTAAATAAGTATACAATGGTAAAAAATCCATGCTAGTATTTTTGGGAAAGCAACTTTTGTTATTTGCTTTTATTTGTCTACAGCATAACCCTGTCTTTATCAGTAGATCTATGTATTATCTCAATATAAGCTTATCTGAAATATTCTTCTGTAATACCTCGTTACTGAGCAAAAAGAGTCTAGGATATTTATGTCACTGAAAGAGATATACATAGAGACTGTTTGAAATATCCACAGGTATCTTTACAAGCTTTACAACACTTGATGTTTTGTTCTGTTTTGTTTTTTTTTAAGATATGAACTTAAAGCCCAATTTAGGCAATAGTTTAATTAGACTGTTCATAAAGAGGAGTTTAAAGTTGAGGAAGGGTTGTCCTGAAAGCAAAAGTGAAGTGCAGGATAAATACATAACATTCAGAAGCAAAAGATCTGGTATACATACTTGTATTTCAGAAATAAATTATGTTGAATTGATATTCTTTTAAAATAAATACCTGTAAATTGGTATTTTTTTTTAACTCAGATACTATGCTACTGTTTTGTCTTGTATATTTATAACATTGATATCTATCACCATAACTTGCATAGGTTTTCTGTGCTGTTTATAGGCTATAAACTTTTAAGAACACTTAGCCAGAGAAAGACTGACGCGTTTGTGTTACCTACGAGAAGTTTCAAAACTCACGTCTAAAACAGAATTATTATTTGCATTCATTTTGAATTCTCTAGAATACTACTGAGTATATATTAAGAACATATTTTCTCAGATGTCTCTTGCAAAGAACTTAAAGGACAATCAGAACTTATATAAACTTGAAAGATGAGTCTTTCCACCTCAACACTCTCATTCCTAATTATTGCAGTACTGTATATAATTCAGATTCTAGTTGAAACAATTACAGTAGTCATTTTTTGCCTTAGTCTTTGAATAGCCAGGATTGATGCATTTCATTATCATGAAGGTCATGTTCTAGTTTACTCCAAGCACACTCTTTTGCCACTTGCTTCAGACACTAGAATACCATTATCAATGTCACATCCTGTTAATGTTTACATCATAACTGGAAGCAGATATTACAGTGAAGTGCAAATTAAAGACTGCTAAAATGCCTGCCACTAACAATTATGGCAGGGCAGTATAAAATTTCTCATTTGTTTCCAAAGGTCAGATTAATAAAGCTGCATGTCACATTATCATAAAGGGTGGATCTAGCTGTCTGTTTTGATTATGCTTAAAAGTCTAGTGTTTCTAAGGAAACTTTGCAAGGAATGAATGCATCCATTTTAACTAGCAGTTTAAGCGTCGGTAATTACTAGACTTTATTCTGAAGGGATCCAAACCAGAGGCTGCAGTTACTTAAATGTCTTTAAGCTTTTTAATTTACAAGTATAGAAATTAGATTTCTTTTATAAATTTCTTTCAGTTTTTAATCCTTAAAGTAGCACCCCAAGTATGAAAATTCCTTAGATGAATGAGCTGTAAACAAAACTGCATCAAATATTGAAAATAGACCTATCCATATATATCCCTACATGACACAAATTAGAAGCACAACTGAACTATTTAAATTAAAGACATTAATTCTATTAAGATAATGGATAGATATAGCTTAAAATTTAATACTCTAGAGTCAAATTAAAATTCTGTTTATAATGCAGCTATTCAAGTGATTATGCAGTTGCATACATCTTTAGCATGTGAGCACAACTTTCTATGCTTTCTTTCTAATAAAAAAAATTCTGGCCATTTTTCAAAATAGCTTTTTAAAGGTTTGCTGAAATGTGAAAATTAATTTGTGATTATAAAAAAAAAAGTGTTTGTTTTTTTCCCTTTAAATACATATAAATTAACAAAAATAACAACATCTTGTGAAGAAAAATGAGAATACTGGTTTGGTATGAAGCTGTCAGTAGACTTACTAAGACATAGATCTGAATATATTACTGAAGGAATATTGAATGATTCTGAGGTTTATGTTGAAAATAAGATTAGATATGATGGCACAAATTACAAGAAACTGAAATAACATTTTTGCTATGATCAGGAAACAATAGAGGAAAAAAAGGTTTATCAACTCTATGACAACTTGAGTAACCAAAATGTCATACAACTCCAGATGTTCATAACATATCAAGGAGGTTTTTCCTAGAAGAGATAAATAATAAAAGTATTATATGACACTACTTAAGCCTCACCTGACATACTGTATCTATGTCTGAATGTTCATGTTTGAGATTGAATTTGATTTAATCAATAGCAAATACAGAGAATGGCTACTCTAGTGATCAGACAGTATTTTGTAAGTAAAACTCAAGAACACAGTTTGTTTTTCCTGGCAGAATGGAACACGTGAAAGTCTGTTGGTAAAAATGCTTGAAAAGAGCATGGAACTCCTGAAATGAAAGGTTAGCTAGATTATTTTGAACTAGAAACATGCAGCAAGACATTTCTCTGTGTGCAGTTTATTCCTCTCTGCATGAATCAGTACAGTGTTAAAATTGCTATGTGTGATTGTGCGCAAAGGATAAATTAAAAATGGAATGGAACCTGTTTCAGGAGGAATTTCCCTCGTTCTGTGAAACTGAGAAGATTTGGTGCTTTGCCTGTACACAAATTTGTTTAAGTTCATGCAAAGTGATGCGTTAAAGAAAACCTCAGGAAATTGAAAGAGATAGTACAAGTTGCTGCTCAGCCTCTCCTTTAAATTGAAGCAAGACTTCCCTTATCTGGAAGAGTAATCAAAGGTGTTGTGTCTCTAGGGCAAGGTAATATGTGTCATATGGGTTATGATAAAAATCTCAGGTTTTTTGCCTTCACTTTCCATTGTAAAGATTACTCTATTTGTGCAGCCAAAGCCTGGATAATTTTCCATAAAACTTTCTTTTTCATTGTTTCTTCCCACCTGTGCTCTATTTTGTATAAGTTCAGTCTCCTTTTTTCATACCATCCATTCATATCTTTGATGATTTGACGTGACAGAAAGTAATCTGTGTTCTCAAGGGGGAACATGTGTAAGACTTAATGTGCAACTTCCCTTGAATATTCAAGGGTAGGATATGCCTTTGAACTTTCAAAGCTTTTTAGAGATCAGGTATTTGAAATAACTCCTAGCTTTTTTCATAGTTGTAGGGCACATAGCTTTCAGTTTCAGATTCTAAAGAGGGGTGGACTTTATGGGACACTCTGGGTAAAATGAGATAAGGTGAACACTCACTTTGGATCATGTCTTACAGGCATACTTTTGTAATTTGACCTATATTTCCGTCACCTTGGAGGGCCTGATGAATCTTCAAGAAAGAATTGTATTTTATTAATTAATAGTGATTAAAATATTTTCTAATTTTCAAAATAGTATCTGAAATCATAGTAGGATTTATTCTGACTGACTTTTATGGGGATTTTTATGTCCATGATAATTGTCAGAAAGAAGTTTGTCTTTCAAAATAGTAATAGTTTGCAATAAGGTTTGCCAAATTTTGTTTTGTTCAGCTGTTGAAAGCCATCTGGTATCATTGCAACGACAATTAAGAACCTGTAATTCTGTGTGGCTCTGCATAACTACGTAAGTGGAGGCCTTTGTTTAGCCAACAGTTATTGATCAAAAAGCTGTTTATCAGAGTTTTCAGCCTGGGAAAGTAATACGGTAAGACAGATTTTTGTCCATACATGTGCTAGAATTTTCTCACACTGGTCTTGGTTAAAAGGTAAATCCATCGTTGATAGAGTAATGGCTGATTGCTAATTAAATAATCTAAGAGATTTGACATGAATGATTGCACATCTAAATACCATTCTATAAGCAAGTGTCTTTGTATTCAAAAGCAAAGTGATAGAGTAGGATGCTTTCTTCTCTTCATGCTTGCTGAACTTTGTTGCACATAGAATTTGTTTGTATGTGTGGTTCCCAGGCTAAAGATTTTTGGTTTTCTATCACTTGGCATCCTGTCTAAATGTAACCTAAGCATAGGCTTAGGTTGATATGCTGTCTGGATCTCGATACAAAAATTCTTGATAACAAGGTTCAAGTTACTCTCTATTTAAATGATGCACACAGATACAGTTGTGACTGCTGGCCCACTAGCAATAATCAGTCAAATCTTGATGTTTTTATTCTTTTAAAACACCGTAAATATCAGTGATGGCATTGCTTTAATGGAAATCTAAGAAAAAGTTTCGTTATAAATAAATAAATCCAAGAATATTAATGGAAACATTTTTATTAGCTTTATACAGTCCTGCATAGAGGTGGTTAAATGAAGGCTCTCAGCAAGAGGGAAAGATTAAAAAAAATTAGTAAATAGGCATACAAAAATCCCATTTGTATTGTAGGTGCCACCAAGGTTCTACTAAGCACACATTGATTCTTCCTTATAAAATATAAAAGCTGTGACTTTGTAGCTTTAAGGATAATTACCCACTAAAAATGCATTACAAATGAGGGGAAAAGCCCAATAAAAATATTCTGGTGGCATAATCATAATTTCTTTGCTCAAAGAGCAGTGTACGTAGCTTGTGCTCTGGTCTAATTAACAGTAATCTGACTTTCTTTCCCCAGAAACATTGAAAAATATTATTGCTCTTTATAATTGTAACTGGCATCTCTAAATAAAAGCAATACATAGAGTTATGAGTATAATTAATGAAGTAAAATTGGCAGAAATACAGAATGACAAAAGCTAAAGAGCAGGTATTTATGTTGCTTAAAGTCTTTCTAGAGTGGTTCAGCAGACATACACATGAAATGTTACGACTGACATAGTAAAAATTGTGTAGAAATAGAATCACTACTCAGAACAGAAATAAGACTAAGGAAAAAAAACATTTCTTGTGAGTCTTTAATTGCCTTTAAATACATATTCTAAAAACTCATTTGAAGGTATCATGTCATCTACTGCATGTCATAAAAGGAGCAGGAAAATCTTGACCCTTCTGCCATCTATTTCTCTGTTTCCACTTGAAACTGAAATGTTGGATTAGGCAAGATTAGGAAGTGTAAAGTAGTTCAAGATTAAAACATAGAAGTTGAAGTATCCAGTAGCATGGATGTTTCTTTTAAGTTTGCCTTTATAGTGTGTTTGGGGAGGCTTTTGGTAAAGCATGTCATGTGACTCTGCCTGACTGCATGCACCCATTCTGGATCAATGTTCTTTAAAACATTAACATTTTCCATATGTCTGTATTCTAACATACTTGCTGGACATACTGATATGCTGAATGTGCAAGGTGTGTGACATGTTATGATCCTCTTTCCTTGGTCATTAAGAAAAAGAAGTCTTTTCATGTGCCCACTTATCTTTATAAGTGGTCAATTGCAAGTGACATTTCTTCCTTTCCTCGTCTCTCCAGAGAGTTATTATGACATATGAAGCCTGTTTACTTTCTTTCAAGCTTTTCTGTACTGAATGAGACTGCCCTTTTCCACATGTCTACTTTATTTTTCCAATTGTGGAAACGCTTAGAGTTTAGGGGAATCATAAATGCAAGCAAGCTACATGCTTGCCATACAGAGCATGAAGGTCAGTACTGTTTCCCACAGTGGGATTGCAGTTTCCCATCAGACACTTTAGGAATCTGATCTAGTTGCTATCAGAAAAGTCAATATTTGCATTTTGTTGAATATGCATGGCCACCAGTGTTTGGAAAAAGAGTTATTTGGTATCTGTGCTTGTGTGACTATCTTGTTTGCATTCACAAGATACTATCTGCAAATCCTGTAATGATTCAAAGACAATGTTGTATGAAGTTATTTCATTATTAGGATTAATTCATTGCTATTCTAAATTAAACAGGATTAGAATTTGATGTTCTTTAATTTCAGCTAGGGCACTGGAAGGACAACTTTTAAGAAAATGTCAAAAAGTGCTTTAATTCACATAATATTAAGCATACACGGAGAAGCCATTTTAGTTCATATTATGAATGTCTATCAATTTTTTAAGAACTTCTTCTTAGCACTTGTTGTTGAAAAATGCTGGTTTACCTAACTAATAGTGCAAAATAGATTACTGGCCTTTAAAGGGCCTAAAACTTAGCTAACTGATGGAATTAAAAAAGCCCCTCATTTGAATATGAATATTTTTTTAACTAGTGTGCAGTTGTGATTTGCAGGCCACAGAGTCAGAGGAGTTCTCTATCAATAGAGTCTTATATACGTATATTGAGCCGGATTGACTTCGGTGTGATTCGGCCGGTGTGCTTGATTTTGATGGCAGACAGAGACAAATCAGAGGACATAATTCTGAAAGATTTAGAGCACAGAAAAAAACCCTTTTCAGAGTACCATAAAAGCATCTTAGCAATACATGCAAAATTACTCCCTTATGCTTTGAAAAATATAAGGTAGAGATCAGTCATTTAGAAATTGTAGCTCTTTTCAGACTGAATCAGTTCATGGAAGTGCTCTTGCTTTCTTTGCACAGAGAAGTGCTACATTCGTTGAATAAGTGAGGTAGAAGAGGTGGGCTGTGTTTAGCAAAAAAATGGGGGCCAAAAAACTTCTGCCATCTTCCAACATATGGAAAAAATGCATTCTAAGTTTTCTTTTGAAGGAAATACCCCTGTGTTGAACATAACTGACCAGCCAATTTAATCGTGCCTCTGGTCATTGAAGATAGCACCTATAGAAGATGGAGCTGGACATCAGAGCAACCAGGAAAGTGCTTTAAGGTCGAAAGGGGGAGACCTGGGGGAAGACTTCTGATACCATTCTCAAAATAAGAGAGAAAATCTGGATACCTGTTGGTATCCAATTGGATCTTAATTTTTTCTTGGTGTTTGACTGAGGACTTGTGAGTTCTAGGGAGCTTTACATTGACTGTGTGAGTTATGTCATACACTTGCAGAAAGCTAACAGACTCCTAACTTTATATTCTGTCCTGAATGTTTTCTAACTTTGGATGGTGTAGAGGCCCAGAAAAACTGAATTTAGTCATGGGGTGGATTGTGGTGACGTCATTTTGTGAAATGTTAGATTTTCTGCTAAACAAATAAGAGGGGAAAGCTTTTCTAGAAGTCAGTTAATGGGAGAACCTAGGGACTAAATATGTTATTATTTCCTAAATGAAAAGTAAACATTAGCAATTTGTCAGCCACGGCACACAGCTGCAGAAGATGCAAGGATAACACTAAATTTAAAACACTGTATAGGATGTATGTCCTCCAGTTTGAAGGAGTAGTCATGACATATCAATATTTGGTTTTGTCAAAGTTACGGAGCATATATGCAATCCATCCAGCTACTAGAAAATGATCTTTATTTGCAGTATCTGTAAGCCCTCTGTTATTAGTGGTTCTTTTATTCCCAAGAAGTTCATGAGGTAAGGTAGGCCTTTCAAAAGCAGGAACTGAAGTCCATACTACATGAACTGAATTTGTTAGTGCCTTGAGTCTGTTAGTCTTTCCACAAAGATACATGATCAAGAGCTTGAAACACACATTGTATTCATTTCAATGCCAGTATTTATGTATTGATTTCTGAAATTTTGTCTTGTCATGTAAAACAGAAACTGAAAGCCAGATTCATAGTGGAAAAATCAGAAGCATTCTAGATATGTAGAATTTTTCCACTCAACTTTACAAGACACACTGAATTGCCTTACTTTTGGTATTTTTCTTTTCATTACTATTTTCTCACTACTAAATATTCCATAGTTTCATAATTTTTGGTTTTATGTGGATTTCTGTCTGGTTAATTCTGCTTTGTTATCCTGAGAGGAGAACAGAACATGTCTTGCTCTTTTTTTTGATCACCTTTTACATTTTGACATGTTTTTCTGGAGTTAGAATGTCATCTTGAACAATATCAAACTGACGTTTTGGCTGTTGGGTCGAAAATGTTTGGCTACCCCTACACTAAATAAATAAATAGCAAATGATAAATAATGGAGGAGTCATTTTCTTCTACTAAATAATGAAATTCGTATAATGAAAAAATAAACCATTCTATTTTATGTTATCTGAAAAATTGATAACTTGTTTGTAGGTTTTTCATTATTCAGATAACAGAAAATGTGCAATACATTTGCATTTGATCTGCTCTTTCCCTCTAACAGTACAACTACATGGTTTAGCAGAATATGTTTTAGCTGCTCACTTCTAGAACCAGAAATATTTATGTTACAAAATAGATATTCAAAAAATCAAAGTATGTTTTTGGCCTTCAGTGGTGTAACAGTCTTTGAGTATAGCCTACACGGTGGTCTGAATTGTCACTGGGATTTCTTCAAAGATATGAATGTATTGGCTAGTTGCTTAGTACTAAAAATGTATTTACTGCTTGTATTTCAGTAAGAGAGCTATAGCTAATAGGTGCTGGAACACTGCCTACCTTTTCAGTAATAATTAATGTTTGCAAAATTAGTACTACCTTTATTCCAGTTTGCATAAATCATCATATGCTGGTTTTGACAGAGACCCCTGTGACTGACATGAAGATTTACAGAGAAATATCTTAAGGAAATGTCAAATGCTTGACTTTCTCATTTATAGTAATTGTGTTAAGGACAATGTGTTGTGTGTGCTTTAGCTATGAATTTCAAGATGTGCTGGAATTGTTGACTGAGCTTTTGCAGTGTGTTATCATACTGAAGATATCTGACATAAAATATACAGTGCAGCAAAAATGTATTCTGGACTTCTGTTGTTAACATTTCATGTATGTTTTTAGAACCTCAAAAGTAACTTTATTGCCAAAATGGTTTACAGCTTAATCCAAATGACACAAAAACATGAACCTATGAGCTAAAGTCTGCAGCTCTTCTATCTTTTTGATAGATTTGTATTTTTTCCTGTATAAGTAATAATTTTATTAAACTAAAATATAAGGAAAAATAAATATAAAATTGGTCCATTGCAGTGTTTCTTTATACAAAAGAAAATGCAAAACCTCACAGATGAGCAAACCTTGTATTGCTTTCCTTTTCTTCAATTCTCTTTTCTTTAAGATCTTAAAGTTTTGAGACATGTTGTGAAAATTCTGTTAAAAATAATTGCTTAAAAGACAATGAATCCAAGAATCATTTGTGATGAATGCCATAAAATAAAGCTAGAAAACATTTTCCCTGTTTTTAACAACTTTTTAACAGCTGTGAAAAGTTAACAAATTTTGACTGTTAACTATAACTGTTAACTGATCAAATAAATGTTTGCAAAGGTGTTGAAGTTAAGAAACTAATGCATTTTAATTTGTTTAATTTTTGTAAAGTGGTTTACTGAGCTTATTGTTTCGACACAAAGTTTTATATTGCATAAAATCATTTCACTATTAAGGGAGTGGGAAATGTTAAAAAAAAAATAGTGTGTGTCAACGTTACTTTTGATATGCTAAATGACTGATGAACTTACCCCCCTATTGGCACTGCTGAAAAGACAGTTGTGTGCTGTCTAAGCTTTTAATATAGTGTTACAAATCAAAAAGATACTAATTGACATAGAAGCGCTTTTTTTTCACTCCAGTTAATAACATGATTTTTAATAGATGAGCTCAAGGTTACAGGTTTGCATTCCTTAGGGGACTTAAGCAAAAGGCATCATCTGTAAATGTTAAAGGATTGACATGGAAGACAGATTTTAGATGCCTGTGCAAACTTTCTGAGCGTACAGATTTTCAAGCATCTACATACAGGTTAAGCTTGTGTTTATATATTCTTTGTATGTAAACTGTATGCAGAATAAGAAAGTGTCTATGCTACAAGATTTCAAAAGGAAAAATTAAGATCTAAATTGACTGGAGGAGGGGGGAAGAGTAGGGTGGCAGGGGAAAGTCATTAATGGTACCCACTGGAATATTTATCTCTAACGCTCAATTTTTAAAATCTCTATAACATCACTGAGCAAATAATCTGTTTAGATCTATTTTGCTGCCCTGTGTAGCGTATCTTTTCAAAGACTTCCAGAAAAGACGTAGTATCAAAAACTGTATTGTCCATGAGCTGAAAATGTGTGTGCATGCAAATTATGGTACATACTAGTAAAAAACTATAATATGAACTACAGATTTACTTATATTTCCTTAAAAAATAGACCTTGATTTATGAATTACTTAAAATTACAATAGGAGAACCAGTTGTTACTAGAGTTATTTTGGGGTATTTGGAAAAATAGTAATCTTTTTTTCACTACAATAGTTATTTGAGTGAAAAACCTTTTCAGTTAGGGTGGGCTTGAAATATTAATATATCTTTGACTTATGATGTTGAAATACAGCAGCCAGTTTAGGAGGAGCAGTGAGAGACCAAAAATATCTGACAGGATAAAACATCAGTGAGATAGATTAGTGCCGGTGAGAATTGTAAACCATCCACAAATATGTATTATCTGATGACTCTGGTTAGAAAAGGTTAATTTTATGGTTGTAATTAAAAATTAAATTAAGATACATTTGTAGTGATATATAGTCTAGCGAAAAAACACCAACGAACTAGAGCCTATAAATGGCTAGAGCTACAGGTTTTGAGTAGCTTACTCAGAAGGACTTACCGCCCCCACCCCTGACCAACACTGGGTAGGAGTCACTTTCTGAAATGAAGATTATGCTGTTATGTTTGTCATGAAAAGGTTAATATGCTCTTCTAAGATGTGAAAGATCTAAATTTGAGTCAGATCCTACTGATTTTACTATTTAAGTTAGATCATAATACATCTCAGTAAGATGGGAAAGACTGTGAGGAAGAATTTGACCCTGTAGGTTATCAGATATTTATATTTAATCCTTAGATGACTGTTACATGTCAAAAAGGTCTGATCAGAATTTACTCTAAAGTAAGAACTTACTCTAAAGTTTACAGTGTTGAATTCATGAAACAGATGCTATATTGTGTTTTAATGGCTGCCATCCTGTACTCTTAAAAGAAAAAAAAAAAGCATAAAAAAGCAACCTCTGAGCTTTGTTCATATGAGCTACCGTAATTAATTTAATTACTCTAGTCCAATATGCTTTTGGATGCTCATCCATATGATGCAGGTGCTATTTGAAGTTATAGCATTCCACATACCTCTCTGTATTGAAGATACCCTCAAGTATGTGTGATATTAGAATCCAGTAATCTAAAATGCAGAAATTAGTTTTAGCCCATGCTGTACTCTTCTGTAGCTAGCTCGTGCTCCAAGGGCTCTACTAAAGTTACAGGCTCTCTGGGTCTTTATTTTTGGCAGTAAATTACAGTACATATTGCAAATGCAGCACATCAAAACAGATTTTCATAGAGAAGTCTTGGATCTCTGAAAAAATTATACACCTGCACAGATCTTGACTGTATTTCTTTAATGTCCTCAAGAGCTTTAATCTGAAGGCTTTTTCTGTACTTCTTTTGTGTCAGCTTTTCTCATGGTACTTGCTTACCCTAGAATATACAAAACTACCTTACTGACATAAACACTAGGTGGATCACAAGTTATATTCTTCTCTATCTAACAGATATTTTGCTCATTTGAAAGCAGAATTTTTGAACTGGAGAGCTAGCCCCAGTAGAGATTACATTTGTAATCCCTGCTTACATTAAAGGAGTCTGGACTTTTGTCTCAGAGGAAACCATTAAAATATTTGCAAACCACTAATCTGTTCTGGCATTTTCTATTGTTTATCTAGGGCAAATCTACTGGGTAGTAATTCTGCTTGGTATTTCCTTATTTGGATGCTGTTAAGATACTCAGAACAAAAATAGTATACAAGATAGAAATAATCATTAAAAAATCAAACTGGCATGACTAAACCCACATGGGGTCTAAAGTTGGTGTTGTCTCATGCTTATCATTTTAAAGTAAAACAAATACAAAAAATCAATTTAAAAATATCTAACTTTGATCTTGAAGAAGACATATTTTGTTATTTGATATTGTCTTTCTTGACTCAGCTGGACATGGCTGAAATGTCTAATTATAATAGAAAATGGCTGTGCTATTGTTAAATATTTATATTACAGTTTAAGATGCCTGTGCGTGGTAAAACTTTATATTACGTGGTGACATTTTTTTGTAAGTTTACTTGGGAACCACTAATTTCTGCTTGAGAAAAATGTTGGAAATTTAGAAGCATGGACAACAGACATTAAAAACTTAGGTAATCAAGACTACATGCTTAAGGTATTACATTTGCACTGACTCTAGTGTGCAATCTACAGGAGAATGTGGATTTATGTCAATAGGCAGGGAGATGATTTTATTCATATTGAGGTTGCCTAACATGACAAACAGCCTTCAACTTGAAGAAATAAATCTCATATTTGTTTATTTTTCATTTCAGTAGCAGGAATGTATTTCAATATTTCTATTGTTCTGGGATGTGACACTCTTATATAGAGAAAAGAGCCAAATTTTTTGTCTCCCCAAACCATTGAAAGTTAAAATTGGAATTCTGCCTGGAAGACAACAGAACTTGGGCAGATCACAGTTAAAATTCTGATGTGAATCTCTCTACTAACAGTCGGGCAACAACACTCTGTACCAGCCTCTCTCTTTCAGAGTTTAGTTCTATGTATAAGGTGCATTCATATACCAAAACAAAAGAACCCCACAACTGGCAACTGCAACACAGAACACAGGTAGGGGGGGAAAGACTAAGAAAATTGAAGGAATGCTCCTAGTTGCAGTCATGGCGTAGACTCAGAGTGTTGCCAAGAGTCTAATAATAAGGAACTTATATTTTGAATATTTGTGTTCCATCTCAGGGATTATAAATGTTACTACATTTCTAGCAATTTATCATTATGTTCTTGACTTTAGGGAGACAACTGTAAGAATTGAAAAGCAATTATTTTCAGAACACATTTGTAGCATATATTGGATTATTGAATACAGAATATGTTGATACAATGGAGGGTATGCTCCTGTTGTCTTAATTCTGGTCAACATTATCCATACACCTTAAGTGTATTTTTAGGCAGTTTACAAAAAGCAACAACTAGTTGTTTTTTGTAACACCAGAGTTTAAATTACCTAGTCTCTAAGATTTAGAGTCAAAGGTATAAATGCAATAAAAGTCACCAGACCTCAAGCCCATTGTATCATACCTTAGACAACACGGTTTCAGAAACATATCTATACCTACAGGTATTAGAAATATTACTAGCATGAAAAACAGTGGGAAAAGCTGAAGATCCGAAAACAGTGTTTCCATTTTCTTTCCAAAATTTAATTTTATTTAATTTCTTTTAGCTAAAATTGGATTGGATGTTATGCAAATAAGAACAACTTTAAATTCAATAGTTAATGTGTGTTTATATGGTACTAATTCCTTTTTTTTTTTTTTCCTGAGGACTGGTCTGATTATTCATCACAATAGGAAATAAGCTTTCTCTGCCACATTGTGTAGTTAATAGAAATTTTATGCTTTATCTGCTATGCTAGCAGTCACTTTCTTTCCATCCCACATCTGTCTGCACTGTCCATAGAAGACAAAACCTTTGAGAGGCATATTCCTTGAGTATTGGTGCAGTTTTTTCTTTATAAAAGATTTCCCTTAGGACTTTTTTTTACTGAGTGAATCATAGTGAAAATGCAAGTAAACTGTATCATGAAAAGTACATATGCTTAAAACTGAATGAGATAAAGCGCAAAAAAAGAAAAAAAAACCCCTACATTTTCACATTATCTGCTTACTGCAGAAAAAAAATGTAGGTTTATATTTAAGTCCCCGAAACTTGAGAACTGGAGCTTGCTTAAAAAGTACTGGTACTCCTTTAGATGAATTTTCAGCACACAGCCTGAGCTCCGTATTCTTAGTTAAGGCATTTTACATATAAAATTGTGACCTACCAAAGGAAGTGTTCTCATTTCTGAAATCCGGTGAGCCTTTTTAGCCGTAGGTATTGCAAGGTACCATGCATCAAGAATGTATCGTTACTAGGAACAAAAAGAGCTAACATCCTAGTAACATCATAGTGGTGTTGATCTTGATTTATTTGAAGTGTTAGAACTCACAACTGTAGGCAGCAGTCTGAAAACTCTCTACTACCAAATCTCCTAGGCTCTGAAAAAAAAAAACAAAAAAACCCACAAACAAAAACCCCCAGCACTAAAAAACCCTCCAAACCCCCAAAACAATAAGGAAACCCAGAGGAACTTGCATTCTTTCACTTCTCTGAAACATTATTTTTTACCTGTAACCTTTTTGTGTTCTGTCCTGATAACTCTGGATTTGCTTTTGTCTCTGTAAGTAAGTAGGGTATCAATTCCAGTGATAATAGAGCAGAGGTACAGCCCTAACCCTGGTTATGATGAGATCACAGAGAAAAAGGAACACTTCTAACTGAAGAAATACTACAAAGATTGGGAAGGTTTTATGTTGGCGTGCTGTGAAGATCTGATGAAGGAGAGTTCAGGCTGACACATGACTTTTAGTACTGCTTTCTGCAAATTTAACCTATCTGCAATTTGAGAGTTCAAAAGTTTAATGTCAGTGTTGAGAACATGAACTGTTCATGTTCTTCGACTGTCATATTAACATATATGACATGAACATTGACACAGAAGTCATCTGTGATTCAAGTACAAGTTACAGACAGAAATTAATTTTAAGAGGATTGCATATAATTGTATTTTTATAGCTCTGACCTTCTTACACTTGCAGTGAGCAACAGAGATAAGTCTTGTACAAACTTCTATAAAATTTAAGGCTTTATTTTTAATATGGAACTTTGGGCTATTTAAGAGACATTGCAGGTGATTAAAACTTAAGAAAAGCGACAAGCAAAATTATGCAGTAGCGAATACAACTATTAATGAAATAGGCAAACAAATCCAGTGGCAATGCTAAAGTGAACTCATCTTGCATTCAAAAGATAATGATTGCCCTTGATGACTACAGCGAAACCTTTTATTAGCATTAGGGACATATTTGCTTACAAGACATCTTACAGACGTAGCACAAGGAGCTTAACTGCTGAATGAATTTTAGGTAATATTAAAATTGTTTTGAAACTCTTTCACTCTTTAATAAAGCTCCTGATCTTTATTCTACTTCATATAGGTTGGTTTTTTTGTGTTAATTATCAGCACTGTCCAAAGGTAAATTAGCTGCTTCCTAGTGAGTACAGTTAACTACTTATTAGCTACCATCAGATTCCTTATATTTTTCTTTTCCTTCTTTTATAGTCTGGGTTCTTTTATAAATGAAGCTTTTAGAGTAACTTTTTCCTTTTTTTCCCTTTTTTTCTATTTTCTCCTGTCAGTCACCTCATAATATCTTTTTAAGTGTATTGATCAGGTTGACTTAACTTGGAAACATAAATCATTGAAATACATTCTACCATGTTTGTCCTAATCAACAACTTTACAAAATGGACTACCCAAATAGTATCTTGCAAACAGGAAAGAAAATGTTTTCAATATGTGCCGCACATGAGTAATGTTAGGCCAGCTACTATATACATGCCAGCATGCCATTTGGTTTATCTGTTTGCTCTACTCATCTACTCATCATTCACTCTGACTATTATCTGGTAGCATGTTATAGGAAACATGAATTTACAGTGAAAAAGGAGAAAATTTGGAGCGAGGAAAAGACCAAAGGCAGACCCGAGAGACAGAAGACAACCTGTGAGAAAACAAGTTTCATTAGACTGATGGCTCAAAGAACAATTTATATCCTTTATTTTTAACCTTTATTAGATGTAGCCAAATTGTCAATTCCTCAGTAATAAAGAGATGGAAAAAGGGAAACTGAATCACAAACTTCATTTTTCTGTAAAGGAAGGACTGAACACCTTAGAGGGGGTGTGCTCAGGTATCACGGCTGGTGGGAACGCTCCCCCTCTCCCGTCCTCCCCCCCAGGTCCACGTGGTCAGCCACACGGTCTCCTGAGGTCCCAGTCCACACACTCTGAGGACAGGAAACAGAAAGAGGAAGTTTATTCACCTGACCAGGTCAATTATAGACTTCCCGGCAGGGAGGGTTCCAGGGGAGGGATACAAAAGGACCAATCAAGAAAGGTTTCACACACCCTGGGTGGGGCTTACATACTAATTAGGAAGAGAAGGGGTTTCTTTCAAGGGCGTGGGTAAAAGGAACTTTCAGTTTACAACACAGTAAAAAACCTCTCCGATTTACAAGATACTTTGGTTGTTTTCTTCATCTTCTCCAGAGGCCTTCTGTTACACTCAGGACTTAAACAGAAAAGTGTCTGAAACACTAAATCTTAATCTTTATGCAAGCAGATATGTGGACCTTCATTCTCATTTTTGTCCATATATCTCAGGATTCATTTCATGTATCTCAGGAAATGAATCGTGTGGGCTTTGAATACCTGATTCAGATTAGTCATTAGCCAACAGGGGGTAATATGTCAGTGTTTCCTCTTTGGCTTCCACCTCTTCTTTGGAGGAATTGGTGACCTATATGGAGAGTTTGCTGTTGATGCACAGCAGAGGTGTGAATTGCTTTTTTTTACTGCAGTGACCAGGAGAGTAGCTAGTGTTTAGAGAACTTAATTAGTATTAATGTGGCTTAAATCTGCTTTCTGACTGAAGCTTGTCTGTCTTAAATAAATTTTATAGAAAGTCATCTGGTATCAGTTTGTATATGATACCTCTGTAATAACACTACATTGTTTATGAAGTATAAGTATTATTCTGTGGTGCTAGTAAGTTGTTTATGGGAGCATTACTGTGCCAAAACAGCTACAGTAGTATGGTATTCCGTGGGAGTACTAATTTATTATGATTCCTTCTTCTCACCTTTACTAGAATTCAGCAAATGAATATGACTATTATCTTTGGGTAGGTGAGGATTTTTTGCAGTTTTTTAAAACTTTATCTCAGAAGGAATAGCAGAAGGCATTCAGAAGATATGATTATTTAAAGTTGGAGTAGTAGAAATGGGAAAAATGAAAAAAGTTCTAAATTCTGTACTTTAGAAGTAATGAGGCAAAATGCTATTGTAAAGGGTTGCAAAGGATGGAAGAGGTGTGCATGCGTATTAGTGCAGAATGAGCAGCATTCATTATTTTCCTTTTCTGAAATGACACTAGAAAGAATACTCATTTCACTCCAAGAGGATGGAAGAGATGAGGTTTCTGAACAGATTATAAGATTTCTGTACTCTGTTATCTGTTGCTAGATTTTTATAGAGTTAAAGCTTAACCCTAGGTGTACCCTCTATAAAGAAGCTTTATACTACTGAGAACCATTAATGTGAATAGTATTAAAGGAAAGTAAGCTGTGAAGAGAACAAGAATTACTTTCCAGTACAGTACTGCACTATATCAGAGACACATGGTGAAGACTTTCCCAATGCTGGGAAAATTGAAAGTGTAGTCAGGCTTGGACAAATTTGGTACTGTAGTTGCTGGTCTTCTTGTTTTCGAAATGAATCAAAATTCTATGGTGACAGTGAATTGAGATTTCTCAGAATTAAATGGAGTTTGTTCAGAGTCAAGAGGATTTTTACCCTCAGTAAATTTTATTCCCTTGAAGTATTTTAAATGTGTGCTGGTTTTGTATCTTGTGCCCTCACCAAGAATCAGGCTAATGTCTATTACAGTCTCAACATGGTCAATTTATTCCAGTGTTTTCCCATAGTGATTTTTTTCAACAAATTTGCTAATAAAAGTCTGTGTAACTGAAAACCACTATGTGATCCTGGCAAGAACAGTATTTCCAGTCAGTTTCATTCCATATGATTATTTTCTCAGTATACTTATCATCAAAATGCTTACTAGTGCATTTTAAACTCTTCTGGGACCCTGAAGAGTATTGAATAGTAAAGAAAGCAACTGAGATGAGTTTCACTATATTTTGTGATTTTAGCACATGCAGAAAAACTTGCAGTGTGAATTGAAAATTTGAAGTTAAATTTTACTCTATCAGGAAACTGTATTTATTCTTATTTGTTCACCAGGATTATTTATTCCTTAATAATTTAGTTAATTTCCTTTGATTTTATAAAGTACTTGAAAAAAACATGAAAGATCATAATGATTTTTCTAGTGTTCTTTTTCAGAATTCTTAGGAAAAGGAACAGTTTGGTTATTCCTTCATGTTGCTAAATATGCCATAAATCTTCATTACAAGTTTAATTTTGATTGTGTGGAATCAGTTGTGATGTGTTATATAGGCAGGATTGATAAGAATCTAGCAAACAGCATGAGGACAACTGTAGTACAGTGACGTATTATTTACATGACAGGTTGATTTTTTCTAATGAAGTACTTAGTTTTAATATTAAACACGTGCTTGAGCCTTTTAAAATAGCTTACTAAATTCTTCCTCACCTTTTGAGTTACTTCTGTCTTTAGAACAGTTTCTTATACTCTTTTTTTTCATGTTGAGTAGTTACTAATTTTTTGGCAACTATCCTAAAATTTATCTTTAAAGCACAGAATTATTCACAGCTGCTGCCATGTATGATGAAGCATGGAAAAAAAGAATCTAGGCCCTCAGCAATACTTTGTAGATAATTTACAATTATTTTACTTTGGTTTTAATCTTTAAATACTAGTTGCTTTTGGCAGATTCCTGTCTTGAAGGCAGCATTAAAAGACACTGTAATTCAGAGATTTGATTTGCCTGATGAATATGCCAGTTAATAAAAGTTGGTGAAATATGTGTGTTTTCTCTCTTAGGATTTAAAGCAGAATGTATGAGAATATGTCAAGTACTGTCAAAAAAAAGATTGACTTAATAATGAGAAGTGGGTCCTAGTGTGCACAAGGATAATTTAGATATTACTAGATTTGTTTGGGGTTCTTAATGCTAAAATGTCAATTAACTTTTTTTCCCCCTCTAGTTTTTTTACCTCACACAGACGCAACAGCATTTTATATCCGAGCAAAAGGGCTGGAATTCAGGATTCAGAATATGAAAATATTTTAGATCCTCTGTGTAGTGAATGAAATGCCTTTGATATGCCCACAGGCCTATTTGTGTCAATTCAGTCTAATATTTTGATTTCAGAATGATCATTTAATTAGGATGATCTTTTGTCAAAATTTGAATGCTGTTGGTGAAAAGAAAATGAACTAGGTTGCAGCAGGAAGACTTGTAGTGGTGGATATACCCTCCTGGTATCTCACACGAGATTTTTCTGGAGGAGTTTTGGAAACTGACTGACCTTTCTTCCTGAACTGGAATAAATGAGCAATGACACCTTTCCCCCATATTTGTGTCCCTTTGACAGTAACAATGAACCCTGTTTATGCAAAATTTCCCCAATAGCTTCTAGAAGGGAACTCTCTGTTCTGTATCTTTAAGATGGCCTTAATTCTTAGGAAAAAAGGCAGCTCATTATTTAACTATCAGTAGTTTGTTCTTTGTTAGCTCTTGACATCAGTGTGTTCTGGATGTTTGCAGGTTTCCTTTTGATCTCTCAGAAATATTCTACTTGAAAAAGAAACTGAATCACTGATTGCAATTTAGTCATGTATATGCATAGTTTTACAATGAGTTTTGTATAGAGAAGTAATAATTTTTATTAAGCTTGAACCTGCTCCCTGTTCTCTGTGAACGGAGATTGTTTGGCTTGCCTCCAGATCATCAGAAGTTCATTCCAAAACTATTCTTTTTGAAACAAAGCCATAAGCATCCTACTTTGTTACGCATCACTTTTTAATTTGTGCACTTGTGATGATCTGTTTATTTCTTATTTATATTTCTTATAAATATGTTGTTTGCAAACATATAGCTATTCTCATATAGCAGCAGTACAAAATGTATTCCAAAATTCATCTGATGAAACACTGTTTGTAAGAGTGTAAGTCAGACAGATTGGCCTAGGTAGACTCAAATAGAGGTATGACTTCTGTCACAACTTCCAGAATAACATAATGATGGATTTTGTTATTGCACTACCAAAAATGTAAAAAGGAAGAAATACAGAGTAACAAAGCTGCCTGCCAAAGCTTTTGCCTTAAGCAAGTTTTGAGTGGCTAAGGAAAAAGGTGTAGTTGTTTGTTAATTGTGGTTTGCAGAAAGAAGGAATTTTCTCTGTCATTGGAAAAAAGGAGAAGATAATAGAAAAGAAAGAAGCTTTTTGGAGGGAAGTAAAAAGAAATGTTGGGCTGGAACACCTTATTTCTCCAAAAAGAGCCACTAGCTATTATTTCAACTATAAAATGGGTTAGAGTCACAGCAATAAAACTGCTTTTTCTTGATGAGAGGAAAATAATTTCTTTTTACCCTTCTACACTTCCATTCTATTTTCCAGAAAATATAGAAGTATTAGGAAAAGCAATCAAAGAGTTTCAGAATAACCTCCTATTTTCTGTTACACAGAGAAACATGCAAGTGTTCTTTGCCTTTCATGCTTCCCTGTTTACATACAAGTTATGTGATTTATAACATTCTTGATAAATAGCTGTCAATAACAGCTCTTTTTACCTCACATTTTACTTTCCTTTGTTTTCCTTTCTTAGAATTACATGTATTGCTATGTTTTGTGTACTTAGACCATAATGCATGTGAATATTCCATGAATTCAGCTGTATAATACCTTGTAATACACAATTTATAGAACAGTTAGATATGTGTAGTATCATAGGGATATAGAGTTATATGCCTGGTGATGTTACCAGACTTATTCATAAAATGCATTTTTTCATTTTAGCCTCAGATTTTGTTGATGGTTATTTTTGAAAGTCTGTCTGCACTAGCATTAAGGTAAATCTAGTTTTTAATACTACTTGGGTTCATTTTATGAGACATTAGATAAGATGAATTATGCATTATTTCATGCGTACTTGCAATGTTGTCTTTGAGACAGTAGATTTCACTTTAGATGTCATTTTATTTCATTTCATATTTTTATTTAACACTTGAATTGCCATGGCCTTTGGATATTCTACTGTTTTCTACCTCAGTTCGGTGTTTATAAACCTTCTATTTTCCTCCCATTTCTTCACAGGTCTGTAACATTTAGCTTTTCTTTGGTTTTGCATTGACTGTTCTTCAGGAAAACTACATTGTTTCAGAATGGCTGAACAATAGTAACAGTAAAATACACTGAGTTTCTTTAGATGAGTCTTTATTTTCTAATGTTGCTCTTATTCTAGAGGGAATGTAGAAATTACATTCTTTTTGCACATTACAGTACTTTTCACTAGTGTTTTTTTCGAAAACTACCATGCTTCAGGGAATTCATCTTGCTCACAAAATTTCATAATCTCAAGAAACAATTCCTACTGCTATCTCCAAGTCTCTTATGATTACTTTTTTTTTTACTTGGTGTAGAAATTCAGTCTATTCAAGGCCAAGAATTTATACCTGACTGAATTAATGCAACACTGGATTTTCACAGAAAATGTTAGGGAAATTAGGTGAGGTAAGAAACATAACCTTGTAAAATAAGGCTCTTGTGGAGAAGCAGTAAAGCAACACACACATCCTTGCTCTACATTGGATTTGTTTTTTTTTTTACAAAAGTGGAAAAAACCTATAGTTCTATACAAGACTTCTATGTTTAATTTTTTTTTTTTTTTTTTTGCAAAACAGTTCCCTCATTTTTCTTCAAATAATTGGATCACTGAATGCTTCAAACAAGTCCACATAATTTTTGAATGCCACAAACCAAATTGGAGAGTTCAATAGAACTCTACAGAAAAATGTTTCAAATAACAGCAGGTTAAAATATGAGTGGTCTCTGGTTGGGTCTTCAGTCCTTCTCCCTTTTCTTCCCTGTATGTTTTTGGCAATGGAATGGTATGTCATATAAATAGAAGGATATTCTTACCACATGAAAACATTTCAAATAACATGGTATTGAAAGTAAGTCAAGGTGAATATGTAGATTATTAACACATTTGAGATCATAATACAGATATGTCTTTTTTCTAAATACTTTGGCTGAATCAAATAAACAAACAGAACCTGAGGTTTTACTACTTTTTTAGCTGTGTTTTGTGTATTTCCTTAAATGTGAACTTAGGAACCAAAATCACATAGGATCTTTCATTAATTTTTTTCTGTCTTTTTTTTTTTTTTCCATGAAATCTAAGTTCAGTCATGACTGGAAAAACTGGCTTCCCTTGGCTTGCATTCTTTGCTGGTTAAAAAACTGGCTGGATGGCAGGGCACAGAGAGTGGTGGTGAATGGAGTTACATGCAGTTGGTGTTTGGTCACTAGTGGGGTTCCCAGGGCGCAGTATTGGAACCAGTCCTGTTTCATACCTTTGTCGATGATCTGGATGAGGGTGTCAAGTGCACCTTCAGTAAGTTTGCAGATGACACCCAGCTGAGTAGTTGATCTCCTGGAGGGTTCTCTCCTTGGGTCACCACAACCCCAGGCAGTGCTGCAGTCTGTGGGCAGAGTGGCTGGAAATCTGCCTGACAGGAAATGACCTGAGGGTGCTGGTCAGCATTGGCTAATCTTGAGCCAGCAGTGTGCCCTGGTGGCTGAGAAAGCCAATGGATCCTGGCCTGTCTCAGCAGTAGTGTGGCCAACAGGATTAGGGAAGTGATTGTTCCCCTGTACTCGGCACTGATGAGGCCACACGTTGCATCTTGTGTTCAGTTTTGGGCCTCTCGCTACAAGAGAGCTATTGAGGTTCTGAAGCATGTCCAGAGAAGAGCAATGGAGCTGGTGAAGGGCAATGAAGCACAAGTCTTATGAGGAGCAGGTGAAGGAGCTGGGACTGTTTATCCTGAGAAAAGGAGGCTCAGGGGTGACCTTATTGCTCTCTACAGCTAGCTGGAAAGAGATTGTAGAGAGGTGGGTATTAGTCTCTTCTCCTAAGTAACAGGACAATAGGACAGGCCTGAAGTTGCATTGATTGCAACTTCATTGATTGCATTGATTGTGTTAGATTGGATATTAGGCAAAATTACTTCACTGAAAGGGGGGCCAGGCACTGGAACAAGATGTCCCGGGAAATGGTAGAGTCACCATCCCTAGAAGTGTTCAAAAAATGTGTAGATGTGTCACCTGGAGACATGTTTTTTTAGTGGACCTGGCTTAAAGTGCTGGCTTAAAGGTTGGACTCAATGACCTTAAAGGTCTTTTGCAACCCTAATGATTCAATGATTCTATGTCAAATTGATTTTTGAAAGTATTAAATTGATTTTTTTCCCCCCCCAAGCTGGTGGCTATCCCTCAGGAAGTCTAAACTGGAGTGAAGGTTCTTCCTCCCTTCCACTAAATGGAATAAAGAAAATAAATTTAAGGTAGCCTGAATGACCTCGAGTCTGGATTCAGAAGAGAGGAATAGGAGTTTGGCCCTTGCTATTGACCATTAGATTCTGGAGTTTGAATTGAACATTAGGGAAAAAAAGTAATGCTTTCTTCACCTGCTGTTTCTTGTGACATGTTTCATCACTAATAGGATTCTGTTGGATATCCTTATGAGATTGCATATTATTTTACAATCAAAAGCACTAAATACTCTCTGAAAAACTGTCAAGATAGATGTTTTCATTTTATTAAAACATAATATTAAAAGGTAAGGATAAGGTTAGAAAAATCATTCTATTTTCTAAACACTTTTTGTCAGTTGTTTTATTTATACATTTATTCAGTATGAACTTACCTCACTCTTAGTAGTTTTAAAAAATCTACTGTTCATCATGCATGAATTCAAAGAACAGTTAGTTCACTATACTTGCGTTTCATCATAGATTCAATAAACTAGGAAGAATCACGCATGAGCTATTTGTTAGTTTGCACCATAAAATGATATTTCCTTGATTTCACTAAAAAGAAATTATAGAGGTACAAAAAGCATAACTTCTCATTTTTTCAGTACTGAAGGAAATGTCAAATTAAAATGGCAAATAGTTCATTTATAGGAAAAAAAAAGTTTAGTCATTAGCACTTAGTGTGCTTTCTGTGTTATCTGCAGGAATCTCATGGTACTGGCACAACTTCAGATGGTGTACTTTGCTTAATTCTTTGCACATTTTTATCTGTTTCAGCTGGCATCACTGCTTTTGAAATCTTGAGCATCTTTTACCATAGCACACAGGTATCAAGTTACAGGGAAGTGTGTCTCCTTTGACCGGAAAAAATCAGTTTGACTTGACAGATGCAGAGTCCACAGAACTTTCATACTTTTTTCTTGCTGAGTTAAGTTTTGGTCCTCTTGTGGTGTTCCTGTGAGTGGAACATTACTGTCAAAACTATTGTCTAATGAGAAAAGTTCTTCAAGAAGGGAGAAGTGGGAAAGGAAGGCATATAATTCTTCTGGGAGTGAGGAAGAGAGAGAAACATTTAAGTTCAGTACTTGCACATTGTCCAGTATACAAAAAATTTGTCCAGACAAAATTGTTCTACTGCAATAAAGTTATGTTGAAAAAATAAATAGGCCATATATATTGATAAATGTTGTTTAAACTGGCTATTAAATTCAGAAGGAAAATGAAGAATACTAAGGAAGTATAAAACATTCTTTCTAGATGATGAGTTTTCCAACTGTTTTTCAAGGAAGGTATAAGGGAGCTCCAGAGACCTTTACACACAAATACATTTTCAATCATTTTGCTGTTTTCTACAAATTGTAGTGCTAACTAGTGCTGCTAGTGTGAAAATTGTTTATGAACACATGCATAACAATACTATTAAATTGTCTTTTAGCTGTAGTTTGACATTCACAAAGTGATGTAGGTTAAATTCTGTATGAAATAATGAATATGTTTAAAGACACAACAAGAAGTTTGTGTTGATCAGCATGACTGGAAGTACACTGATGTCCAAATCTTTCATGGCGATTTATGGATTAAACTGGTTTAAAAGTAATTCCTATTTGTATTTACTTGTTGGTTTGTTGTTTTTTTTTTTTCCTAGACTGTATTACTGTGCTATTTAATCTGCATATAAAATGAATTAAGGCAGTAAAATAAATTCTGCCATGTCTTTAAATTAACATAAGCATTATATGAGTGTTACCTTACAATGGATTAATAAAAAGAATATAAATATATATAGAATAAAAACTAAAAAGAAAATAATGCAGTTCCAATTCAGTTCAGTTAGGATAAAGGTATACTGTCAACTTATAACTGATATATGGAAAACTAAGCCAGTTATCTGGATCATTCCAGGAACTTTAACAATTAATTAATTTAAATTATTTTCTCATACAGATTTTTCTGACAGTTTTCAAAGTGCTGTAAAGGCGTACCTTAAGCACAGAGAAAAAATATTATAGATTATAATTTCAGTCATTTATCTAAACTGTTTATGATAAAAACAATTGTAAAAATTTAGTTACAAAGGCATTGCTATTTTAAAAGGATTTGTGATGAAATATTTATTTCTGCTGCAATTAATAATTTAGGGTTGCCAAGCATAAACAGCATTTGTTGACCTGAAATAACTTTCAATTCAGTAAAATATATATAAAAAATATTATTAGCTCAAAATAGTTATTCCCATGGCAAAATTTATTTCTCTAGTTATAAAAAATAAATTTACATCTACATGTCTCATTTCATAAATTAATTGAATGCACTTGAGGAAGTAGGACATGTAACAAACTATTTATCTTTATTGATGGATATGAAAGTTAGTCGTCCTTTTGGAAATTCTATATACAACAAATATTACAAATAGAACGGGATTGTCATTTTCATTCTGCGCTTTTCTAGCTAAGCCATTGAAACAATTGTCTTGACTTGTGGTGGCCATAGCTTCCAGTTTAATTTACTGGTGGGAAGAAATGCAACAGTTGAACCAGATGTGTGAAACTTACACACCACTGGAAATGATTTTGTAGACAGCACTCTTTTGAATGGTAGTTTAAAATTATCTTTTTGGTTTTGTGCAATTAGTTCTGTAGCTTGTACTTCTGAAATGCCTAAGGATGAGCTATTACTATAGCTCTAGATTAATTCTTATGTAGCAATGCTAGTGGGTTTTATCAAATTCTAGTATTGTCCAAGAAAAAAAGTACTTTTTTTTTATGTTTATGGGAGCAATTTGTCACTAGACAGAAGTTATATAAACTAATGCAAAAACCATGACAGCTGGAATATCTGAGTAGAATTTTTCTTTCTGTTGAAAGCTAAGTGCTTTCTCATTCATAAAGATATATACGCTTTTCTCAGAAGACTGATTTTCCATGATGTAGGAGAGAGGACTTTGTATTTTGACTTTAGTTTGCTTTTGCATATTTATTAGACAAGAATAATCGATTCTGTAGTCAACTATTTCTACAAAGACTACGAGATATAAAATTGAAACTGTGTTTCTGTGGTTGAGCCACAAAGTTATACTTCAATTTTTTTTTAATTTTTTTTTAAGGGATTATATTTCAAAGAAAATATCTTTAGTCTCTGCAAAGAAGGAGAAAAATTTTTCAGTAGACACATTGCTTTTATATTTATTTGAGTGGACATCTCTGGTTTATCAGGTATTTTTTAAACAGACCTATACATAGATTATTTTAAATGGATTTTTTGCATAGATTATTGCTTTTAAAAAAATCTTTGAAAAAGAAATATTCTTGTATGTCAGGATAAAGATTTTTGATACTTCATTTTTTCATGTATTCTTTATTTTCTTGGACTGATATTTTTGGCAGTTGTGGATATGTTGAGTTAACTAACACCTTCAGAAAAAAACCCACAACTTTGCTGAACAGATGAGGCAGATAGGATCAGTCCTGCTCTGAAAAAACAGGTGTATATACATTGCATTGTGCTATGCATTACTTTTAGCTTACTTAAAATAGCAGAATTAAGTTGTGAAAGTTCAAGCATACTTGAAGTTATTTTCTTTTAATGGAGTCCGGAGGGAAAGGGAAAGGGTATTGCTTCACCATGCATATGTATGTTCTTTATAAAAACAAAACTCCCTCATTCTGTCTCTAAAATATTTACCTTCTGTAGGTTGTTGTGGGGTTTTTTTGTTTGGGTTTTGGTTTGGTTTGTTGGGGGTTTTTTATAATTTGTTTTGTTGGTGCTTTTTTTTTTCTCCCTCTTTCAGAAATCCAAACAGGGGTCATTGGTGTCAAAGTTTGCAGAACATAAATGAAATTTAATAGTGTAAGAGTTATTAAGGTGGGCTATGATCTTAGTGTTTATGTTCCACACAGGTAAAGGGCATGGAAAGTTTTAGTATCGTAGTACTTTTGTAAAAGAAGTCAAATTAGAAACTCCATATATAAAAAATAATTATGTTTTTCTTCTAAATATACTTTTTTCCTAAAAAGTTCCACTGATTACTGGTTTAGATTATAACACACTCCCCACACTTCCTTTGCATGATTTACTGATACCTGAGAAGCTCTCGAAGCTTCCGCAGTGTTCCTGTGCTGGGTCTGGCTGGGATGAAGTTAATTTTCTTCGTAGCAGCCCCCATAGGATCTCACTGCTAACCAAGACAGTACTGAATTTTATCTATCATTGAACATTCTTGAACAGCATAAAAGCCTTTTCTTTTTCCCACTCTGCCCCCCTCCACACATGAGGTTTGGAGAGGACCCCCAACCGTATTAAGTTCTGCTCAGCAATAACAGCTGGGCAAAAGGAGAGGGACAGGGAGGATATTGGTAGTTCAGACATGGTCCTGTTACTTGTGCTATTTTCCAAAAGATGGTTGGGCATCTGCCTGCCCATGGAAATTAGTGAATGAATTCCTTTGAAATTTCTGGGAGAATGAGCAAGTGACTGAATGGGCAGTTACCTGCCATCCAGGGTCAATCCGTCACAATTCCTTAGTAACAACTAGAAAAAAAAGGACAATGTAAAATTTACTGGCAGGAAATGCTTCACATCAGTAAAACTGAAAATACTTGACATTTCTTTTTTAGCTTTCCTTGAACAGTAATGATCCTGCACTTTAACCATATGGTTTAAATGCTGCTCAATGTCTGTGCTACTTTTTCTAGTAGAGGTTCCTGGGGAAGGTAGGAGAAAGACATCATAGCTCTTTTCTGCAAGGAGGGCTTAAAAGTGAAAAACTCCAACATAACAGTGTTGTTTCAGTGTCTAACACAGGAATTGCATAATGGCTCTATGATGGTATGCTAGTTTGTACCACAGGTAACTGAATGACCTTTTAAGTGACAGCTACTTGATCAGGGGATGAATTTTCTCTTTATAATATTGTTTCATATAGAAGCATATTTAGTTCTAGGGAAAGCCACATATGCCTATGGAGAACACAATAGTCTTTTACTATACTGTTAAGTCAGAATGGAAAAATCTGTTCTTCGTGAGCACAATTGCCCAAGTGGAACAGTTAATATTATTGTGTGATTTAGCAGTTACTACCTTGGTTTTTGAAACCAAATCCTAACAGCCTTTCTAATTTTTAACTAAGTAAAAGGAAAATTCAAGTTGAAAATTTAACTGAAACTTTTACTTATTTGGATCATTTTTGCTAACATTAATTAGTTTGGTTTTTGAATAACAAATGAGCAATACTCAGTTGTTTTGTCTGACTGAGAACTGAGCTAGCCCTTTGTGATATTCAGCAAGCCTTACTTCAAATAGACGTTAAAATGTGTAAAAGGTTGTTGAGACTATGACCTTTTCAAAACTGCTGTCTCTGTGATGCACATTTCCTGCTCTTGGTGACATCGGGTAATGTGTTCGGCAGAATAGAGGATTGCCTGCTGTGCTGCAATTGAAAAGCAATCAACCATTTAAATAAAGGTCCATGTATCTGTGATGAGGCAAACATGTAATTGGTTTCCTGATTTGTTTTAAAGAAACTCTTTTTGCCCCTGGTTTGATGTTAAATGAATAATAAACGTTTTTCTAAAGATAAAGGTAATATGTGAGAAAGGCAAACACAGTAAATGCTAAGTACAGGTAAGGATTTAATTGAAAGTAAGGAATTGTTGGCTTGAAACTTGTCAAAGGACATCACTCTACATTTACACTTAGAGCCCACAGTACTCTTATTCCAAATCTATTCAGCTGTTTGTGTCAGACCTGTATGCCTTGTCCATTCCCCTGTGTAGGGCAAGTAGCATGTCTGGAGACCACAGATCATTTTACCAATTTAATGGTCACTGGCCAAATGTAAGGAGGGTGATTAATGAAGGGGATTTTTATAAGGCTTAGCATTGTGCCCAAGGATGACCTTCTAGCAGCGAAAGAGAATTGGGCAACTCTTTCTTGGTTCCCATGAGTACATGAACTGTCCTTGATAGGATAGTTATGTCACCTGAGAGAACCAGCAGTCCCCTGGGCTATGAGGTTGCACAAGACCTTGCTGTCTGGGCCCTGGGCACAGGGCCGGAGCACTGCACAGCAGCACTTTGGTGGTGAAGATGATTTTGGTATAGGCAGAAAGCTGAAGAGGGCACTTCACTGGAGGATGGGCTGTGCAGTGGAGTTGTCACAGTCCTTTATAATGCTCTGATATCAAAGCAGGTGTTTAATGGTCCTCCGAGGGGGCAAAGAAGTTTATGGAGGCAGGAACTTGCAGAAAACCTTTCTTAATTGCAGGAGGTAGGGGCCAGGCAGCTGCTGAGCCTCTTGATGTGGTCACCTGGAGCAGATAAAGCCCATAAAGGGGCTGTTAGCAGGAAGAGGGAGGCTCTGGAAGGTGGGAAAAGTTTCAGCCTAATAAGCAAAAGATATTTTTGTGTAGTTCTTGTTGCATTGTAGTTTCTCCTCATTTTCTTATGTGGTACTTTTCTTCTTTGTCTTCAATTTTGTTCAGGCAGAGGAGGTATGATTTCATTTTTCTTTTTTCTGAGGAAATTAAGTTTTGTGAATTTTGCTGAAGATGGTTGCTAAGTGCAGGTAAAAGAAGCTGATTCACATGAACAAAGATGCTAAACTGATTGTTTCTGGCTAACAGATGCATTTTTTGGGTGAGGTTTCAATATTTCAGGTTAATAGCTGGGTATTCAACACTTACAAATCTTGGTGTTACTTGGTATTATTTTCTTCTTTTTCTCACTCTAGTTTTGCATACTATTTTCTTTGTAAGTATGGCACTTTCTCCTAATTTGTTCCAGTTTACCTTTACAGGACAGTATGAAAGTGACATTATTTGATTACAGATCGTGATTCTCCTAAATGTATTTATCTTTGACGTTTAAGGTTGAAAAAAGCCTGAACAGTCATAATGTTTGCGTCTACTTCTGTTGGTCAGCACTCACTGATAAATATTAACCACACCAGAAGTCCTCAGTGAAATTACATGGAGGTGCAAATCTTTACAGTGGTTCCAGTCCTCCTCCAAGAAAGATGGAGGAGAAAGGGAGGGGGCGGGGGGGGCATGGTGCTCCTTTCTCTGTATGCATGAGTGTAGAGGGGTCAGGCAGGGAAGAATAAAGGAGAGGACAGTACAAGACCCAGCCAAAAACGGACTTTACACACAGCAAAGTAAACTGGTGTATAAAGTGGTCTGATGCTGAAAGAAAACCATGACAAAGCAAGGTGATTGTCAACCATGTGTATGATTTTCTTTCACTCCTGCAGGTGGGAGTGGGGCTGAGGGCTGTGAGTTGCCAGGTTCTGTAGCTGAGGGTGCTCATCCTACTGCTGCACGTGGTGCTTTTGTTTGTCCTTGTTTTCCACCCTCCCTTCTTTGAACCACTAGTGCAGCTGATGCACTCTTTTATTTTGCCTCATACACTGAAGAAACTTTGAAGGAGACCCAAATTACCGCTTTCAATGACAGCGAGGCACAACAGAGTTTAGAAAAAGAGTATGTGACATGGAATTGCTTGACAAAGCTGTTAAGAGGAGCTCTTTCTTGAGTGGAAAGAGGAATAGCTCACTTTGTTTTATCTTTCTCAAAGCACGTTTGTATTTCTTCTCTTGATAGCCTTCTGAGAGAAAGAACAGTGTTCTAACAAAAATTTCTCCCACAATTTTTTAAAGTCCTCTTGCTGTCCAACTATTTTATGGTTTTGAATCATTAGAAAGTAGAAGACATTGATTTAAGTAAACCTTGCATTATTTTACCTCTGTGCAATTATTATCTTGAACTCTCTATTTTTAATCCTACTTTTTGGTTTAAAACTCCCTTGCATTTTATCTGTGTGTTTTTATTTTTTTTTTTTGATAACTGAATATGTGCAGGCATATGTGTTGCTGCTCATTAGAGTAATGTTGCACATTCTTATATTGGTCATCTTTTGAAGTTCTTTCAGCTTGTATCTCATTACATAAACATTACAAGGTTATAACTTAACAGTATGAGGCAGCAGAGTCCCTCAGACTTTTTCATCTAAGTTTCCATGTGCTGATGGCTCATGCTCAGAATGTTTATTTCCATGATTGGCCTTGTTTGAATAGTCTTCCACCACTTTTGTGAATAGGGATTCTTTCAGGCATTTCTCTATTTTGTTAATAATCATTGTACTCAAACTCTGAGACTGTGTCTAAATTTAATGATTTTCCTTGTGGTGAAGGACAGTAAGATTTTTCTGTTTTGGAAAGCTTTTTTGCTTCATACCTGTCATGTAGAAAGTTTACTACTTTCTCTTCTACCAAATTTTATTAGACAAGTGGCTCTTTGTTCTGTTGTGAGAAACGTACCTTTTTTTTTTTTTTTTTTGGGACAAGTTTGTTATTCTACAGTCAGGAAAAATGCTATCATTTAAGTAGTCTTTCCAAGCCATGATTTCTGGCCATAATTTCCTCTTTTTCTGTGTCCTTCTGCTTCCATTTCTGCATGTAGACAAGAAACTTCAGAGTGTGCTGAAAAGCTAATTATTTATTTTCTTTTCATGTGCTTAAACATACAGTCCTAGAAAATCTGAGGGGGAAAAAAAGTCTTGAATGTGAAGAGATGAGGAGACTTCTAAGTGTAGAGATAAGAGACTCTGAGTTTAATCCTATATTTTAAAAGAATATGAGATTAGATTATTATTTTTTAAGGTTGGGTTTTTAAATTTAGGGTCTTGAAGGTGGGTCTTGGAAATCTGGGTGTATATTTCCTTCTACTTGTACGAGTTTCATGTTGTAGTTACTGGTATGAATGACTATTTAAATTGAAGATCACCTATAAGTGTTGGGGATAAGTCAGTAGGGATAAGACAAGTAAATATATAGGAAGTAAGAATTTTTCTTGTTTTAACAATTTGTAAGAAATACTTGTGTTCATACGTAATTTATAGAAGATGCACATTAAAATTACTTTGCATGCAAATCCATGAATAAAACCACAAGTGAGATTTTGCTGTACACCACCACCCTGCCCAGGTGACAGTATTGCAGAGGTCCTGTGTCTTCAAAAAAATGTATAAAATAGAAATTCCTGCTAATGTATCCAAAAGTTTAGCTAGAGTTTGACATACAGGTAAATTGGTATTCAGTTTGTTACCGTATCAGTATCAGCTCACACAATTAACCAAAGATGCTATTGTTCAAAGTCAAGACATCAGGTGAGGAGAGACTGTCTGTCACCATATTTGGAAAATAGATTGGTAAGAAGAGTTTGAAATCTGTCAACCCTTTAGTTTAAAAAGGTATGTGCTGTTAGCTATGTGGTGGAAATTTATTACTATAAGCACTATATTGACAAATTTTGAGCATCTTTTGATTTACTCTAAAGTAATCCACTTCTTTCTTTATATTTTATTCCCTGCTGAAAATTTTTCTGATCAAAATAAAAAATGCTAAATTACTGAAGAATGTCATATACCAAGAGTGCTGGGTAATGAGTAATGCAGATTTAGTGTCACGCTCAGTCCATGTAATTACAAGCTGTTCTTGCTAGCGAAATCAGAATTTGTCGAGGAACTGCTGGAAAAATACTGCAGTTTAAGAACAGGAAACATCTTGAGCTTTAATATTTATGAGCAGATACAGTTCATTCTGAGGTCATGCTTGGTGTTAATGCCCTATGAGTGTTAATGGTAGGTGGTGATCAACCTTATTTGCTACCTTTTTTTTCCCCCTCCTTCTCCTCACTGATGTCCCTGAAATATTTGTGCTTTTTGTGAAATCTGAGACTACATGAACACATAACAAAATGATGCCTAAGGGTCTTTGATTTTTGAGTTTTTTAATTGTATAGATTTTTAGAATTTATTGTAGATCTAATGTACAAGTAAAATAACTTCAGTAGTTTAATGTCTACACATACCAACACCATCCTATATCAATCCCTCAAAATTCCAGTAGCTGTTCAGTCTCTATTTCAAGGTAAAATTGCAGAGAAGCGCTACAAAGCCAGCATCAGAAGATAAAGGCATAGGTAGAAGAACCTCCAAATCTGAAGCTTTGGAAGGCCTCCAAGGACCTGACATGCTGTGAAGAAGACAATGGCGATGAAGGAAGGGTCCCGAGCCCCCAGACCCAATTCCCGATGGGGTGTGGCGGGGGTGGAATGGGACAGGACTGGGGGAAATAACAGAGTGGGATTGGATGGACATTATTATAAAATCTTAAAACTCACTCAAAGTGTGGGGATCCTGTGTAAATGTATTCCTGGAGCCTGGAGGTTCATTAAAGCTTCTGCTCACTTATCTCCTACTAAAAGTTGCCTGGAGGTTTTTTTTTTTTTTTCCCCTCACTCTTTAAGGCATCAAAATAAGGATTACAGTCTTGCTTGAGCTTTTCATAAATAGTGTATTAAAGATATGACTGTAGAGTTGGAATGGTCATTTACATAATGGTTTTAAATAAAAGAGGGGAGGAATAGGACACCAGAAATAACCATCAGTTATTTGTACCCAAGGTATCGATGCATTATCTCCAAAAAAAATCTGCCAGTTTGTTTTACATGACATGTAGGTAATGCAGCAAGTTACGATAGAAGCCATGAATGCAAAATTATGTTGCTAGAGAAATGAAAAAAACAGTGAGTTTGTGAGAGAGGGCTCAACACACAGAAAGCCTGTGTGTGTGTTCTAGCCCAGGGCCAACTGTAGAACATGGTGATTCATTCTCTTATTAATTTTCGAAGTTTGGAATGTTTCTTTAAAATGATTACTTAAAAGTATGATTACTGTGAGCCTTTTGCATGTTAAAATATGCACTAAACTCCCAAGTGTGAATGATGCAAGTGCGGCCTACAACTTGCTGAACTCTGGGTGTTGTTGACTTAGCCTTTAAATAGGAAACCTGTACAAGGAATCCCAACTGACAACTTGAAACAGTTTGGTTTTGGTTTTTTGTTTGTTTGTTTTTTGGTTTTGTTTTTTTTTGGGGGGGGGGGGTAGAAGCTAAAAGTTTCACTTTCTCTACTTTTTAAAAACTCTTATTTTTGTTCTTTCATTTCATATTTGTTTAGAGTTTTAAATTTCAAGAGAATCTGGAAAAGCTCTGGCACTGCTTTGGCTGTCTTGGATATAATACATTTTTACTGATAGTTCTTAAACACGGTATTTCTTTTTAACTATAATAATTTAGATGTTTCATGACTTACATTGAGATGGAAAAAAATACTTTTTTCCTCGTAGTACTGTAGATCCTCTTGGAATCCACAGATACAGTTTTTTGGCTAAAAATTCAGAATACATTACTAATATGGGTACACACTTTCCTATTGTGTTGTTGCACTTGACAAATATAAACTTGCTTATCATCACATAAGCAATAACAAATTGCTGGAAAAATATTAGTATTTGTGGCTAGATTATTTGTCATCCTGGCTTACTTGTTTTCAGTCTCTTAATATTGAGTATGCTGGATTGCTTAGTTTCTTTATAAAATTATTGAATTATATCTAAATATGGAAATTTAAGTTCATCTTGTACTGTCTCACTTTCTAGATTTACTAGAATCTATCTAATCATTTACTATGCTTAGATAGAAGAATAGCCTTCAGGAAAATTTGGTGTTTGTGATGGTCTCCTGAGTGGGTTCTGCATCTTAAGCAATTTTATCCCAGGAGATTTATTTACACTGACATTCATAACACGCAACTAAACAACCCAAAAAAAAACCCCAAGAAAATCCCAGCCAAAAAAAAAAAAAAAGCTTTTTCCACTATCACACTATCAAAAGTATACCTCCATTAATAATAATTCCAGGAAGGAAATGTAATAGTGTCAGTTTCCTGTGAGTCACTGAAAAAGGCGTTTCATGGATGGCCTGCAAGTCATGGTCCATACTGGTTGAAAATATGGGGGGTTTTACTAATGAGAAGATTCTTGTAACTTTGTGGCAATTCTATTTCAAGATGGAAATTATGGAAAAACCTTCTTTAGAAATATAAAATAGAAAGGATTTGTCAAATATAATGATTCTTGCAAGTTGGGTTGGAGCAATGAAAAGCAGCAAAAGTTGGTTTTACTTAAGCTTTTTTTTTTGTTGGTTTGGTTTGGTTTTTTATTGTTATCTAAACCCATTTATTAGCATCTCACAATAGCCATTTAATATTTATTAGTTTGTTTACATTTTCAGAATTGGGTGCACTTTAGTTCAAACTTATGTTTGTGAATATTTTGTCACTTCATTTACAATTGCAATGATTTTACGCATATTTTTCTCTATGAGTGATCTGGTAATCTGTTAACCACTGTTTGGCAGACTGTTCCAAAGTACACTTTTAAACTGTTTCTTCTTAAACATATGTACTATAAACCACTTGAAAGACTACATAGCTGCTCCTTTTCAGCACAGAACAGTACTTGTTAAACATGCTAAATCTAAGGCTACAACTGTGGCTGGAGAAAGAATCCTTCTTCTGTTGAGTTCAATGGGAATTTTACCACAGACTTCAATTGAAGAAGTTACATATACAGTGATGTATGCAAATATATGTATTGTTTTTGAATAGTGTGAAATTGAAACATTTATAAAACATGTCATAACAAATATAGCTTTTCATTAGGGTTAAATTCTTGTTGTATTGCTGTACATAATTGATATGTGATGACGTATACTGATATTATAAATATCAATATATATTATGTAAGTCATTCCCCCTTATTTGAAAGGAGCTGTTTTGCATTCAGGCATCAGATTCAATTAGAGTAATAAAATGAAGTCCCAAGGGAAGTCTTAAGTGGGTTCTATTTTCATAGCAACATACAACATAATGCATTGTTGAGTCACCACACTCCTGTCAATAATTGAGACAGCTAGTCAGACTGACATCCCTATTTTCCGTTCTGAAAGCAGAAACAATAGTGGACTTCATCCTCAATTCCAGCCTTCAAAGTTGTTCTTAAATACTGTAATATGTGTACATGACCTAGGCTGTAAAGTACTCTTGGACATTGCAAGACCTTATTTGAGGTTGGCACTAATAGAAGGAAATTGGATTTACGTTAATTTCTGTCAGTTAATGTCTCTTGCTTGTATATAATAGTTATACATTGGCACAAGGAGAAATATTTTCAAAAACTTCTGGGAAATTTTTAATGTTGAATTGAGTTTGCCTGCTTCAAGTCAGTTTGGTGCATGGTCAGTTTTTGCTTAAACCCACCATCAGTCTGGTCTATACATGTGAATAAAAAGCACTGTAGTGTAGTTGTTTCAGCCATATGTGAATGTGTAGTCCTCTTAACTTTGTGCTGAAATTATTATCAAGTAATATAAGGAAAGCATGTCATTTGACAAATTTTATGGTTGTGTGCTTTCTGTAGTACATTTGTCTAGAAAATTTTTGCTGTATGAGAAAGTAAGAAATCAAAGCACAATCGTCTAATAGACCTGAGAGCTTAACAAGAAAAAGTGGTGAGATTTTTCTGCCCACAAAGTGAAGAACATGAATTCTCCGTGGTTACAAGAAGTGTGTGTCAAACTATGGTATTGACAAGGTAGCACTTCAGTACATCTAATATGACCAAGTCACTACCAAATTATGGATTGCAATATGTTTGTTCGCACTATTTTTATATGGGTTAGCCAAGTATTATTCAACTACAGTGTGAGGATAGAGAAAGTGTTACAAGGAATTACAATGCTGTGTTTGTTCTGGAGATTAGGAGTGTGGAACAAGAGGATAAATGAAGTAACTGTGAAGGGCAGTGTCTATTTCCTTCCACATTTGGAAATATTTTAGTATTTTTATGTTTATTTTAGGGCACAATTATGTTATCAGAACACCTATGTAATCAGAGTTTTGGTAATTGCAATTAGCAATTTGTGTTTTCGTTTTCCCATCGTACCCTTTCCCTCGCTAAGAAATGTTCAATGGCAATCAAAATGAAAACTGAGGATATAATAAGGAAATGTTACTGTGCACTGAACTTTCCCTTTCCCCAAGAGATCTGCTTCTGGCAAACAGTGCTTGTCTTACATGGTGGCAGCAGCACAGATGGGATAGAAGGTAGACAGGTGGCTTTGGTAGCCTAAGGTACACAATCCATTTCCATGTTTTGGGAGCAGAAGGAACTGGAAATTATGGCCAGCAGAAACTCCTTTATCTCTGCTGCAGCACTCTTAAAGCTCTGCTTGCTATCAAAATCATATTTGTCCTTGTTGACATACAGCCTCATTTGACTCCTAGCCACCATTCACTTGAATGTCCTGTTCATCCATGCTCTCTTCCCTGAAATGTTATCATATTGGCACCACAGAGCTTTTCTTGGTTTTGGGGGATTTTTTTTTAATACTTCATGTTGTTCAAGAGCCTTGACCCAACTCTAGGTATTCTCATGTATCTGTCTTGATTTGTGAATGTCTTTTATCTGCCTGTCAGAGTTTGTGGAGATTCTGGACAATATTTTTAGTCATATGGTTTATTTTTAGGTTGTCCTGCGAGAAGCATAGAGTTGGACTCAATGATCCTTATGAACCTCTTCCAACTTGAGATATTCTATGATCTAAATTCTAGAGAAAACATTGTTCTAATACAAGCAATAATATAGCAATATTAGTGTGAAAAATATCAATATACATTTAAAAAGACATGATTTACTATGATTTTTTTTTTTAATGAAGAGTGTATTATGACAATGACTAAAAGTATAAAAATCGTGATAAAGAGACTAAATTTGTTTCATTTCAGGTTGACTTATGTTAAACATTAGTCAAGGACTTAACAAAAGGCAGTCTCATTTTATTTACACGATTCAATCATTTTTGTATCTTGCATGCAAATAAACAAAATGTAATTAATCAAAGCTTCTTTTTATTTATTTTTTTAAGGGTATCTTGGTCAGGATGGCCATTTTGGATCATGTGAAAATAAGTACTGTGGCCTGGGTAGACACTGCGTTGTGAATGGGAAGACTGGTCAAGCTGAATGTCTGTGCATGGAGCACTGCAAGCCACATTACAAGCCTGTGTGTGGTTCTGATGGAGAATTCTATCAAAACCACTGTGAAGTGCACAGGGCTGCCTGTCTGAAAAAGCAAAAGATCACCATTGTACACAATGAAGATTGTTTCTTTAAAGGTAAGCGTGACTGAACAATACCTGGAATATTGCTATCAAGTATGTGTTTTCACGCAGTTCAATTAAATCTCTATAGAGTCTGCACTGAGTGTACAGTGAATAAATGACTTGAAGTTAATAGAGTAAGTATTACACTCCTGAGATAGCTTATGGATTTTTTTTTTCCTTTTATTTATACTCAGTGCTCTGGGCAATCACCCCTTTTTAACTTGAATAAACCAGTCGTCTCTTGGAAATTTATCTATGGCAGCTTGCCTTACAAATGTCGTTGCTGACCACCTTCATCTGAATGTACTTATAGTCCCAAAGCCAGAAGGATGTCAATCTTTGTTACAGGAAAAAACAGAATTTAGGATTTCAGAGTGCTTTTGGGAGGTTGCAGGACCTGTGCTTGTATTTGGTATTGAAGATGATAGATCAGCAGCTTGTTCATGGATAAATGGGTCTTCCTTGCTTTGAATTTGGACAATGAAAAGTTTACTTGTGTAATTGTGAAAGCATGCTCGTTTAGTTACTTTTTAACTCTTCTGAGGCTGGGACATACCTTATATTAAGCATTTTATGCTGAAGATGTCAACAATAGCAACTTGCTCTTTTTTCTGTGTAATTTGAGCACACTGCAGGTTTCTGGGGTTCTACCAATACAGACCTTGTTTCAAAATGTTTGAGTACTTTGACAGATTTGCAGCATGTTTTTACTGGTCAAAACAGGTGGATGGTTTGAGGGGGGAGGGAAAATGTTTTTAAATAAGGCCCTTTTTAATTAGTCTACTTAGGGTTTGAATTGATTCATATTCTTTTTAAAGACTGTCTTCTTTTTGTTAACATTCTTATGTGCTGTGTATGTATTTGCACTCTGAGTAATAACAGTTAATAACTATCACCACAGACAGAGGTCTACTAAAATACTTCTGTTAAATGAAATTCACTTTTGTAGGGAACATTCATTTAAATTACAATATTTCACTTGAATACAATTCTGGTTAGAATTTTAGTATAAGGTTGTTCAAATGAAACCAGTTTTAAAATTTTAAAAGTTGAATTTTTTGCTACCTTTATCATTGAGAAATTGTCCTTTAAATGTATAGTTGGGCTTTTTTTCCCAAATCCAAACTCCCATGCACAAATATGACTCATTGTCTGTTTGGAGACCAGTGGCAAGTAGTGTCCCTCAGGGGTCAGTACAGCGGCCAGTACTGTTCAACATCTTTGTGAGCAACATTGATAGTGGGATCATGTGCACTCTCAGCAAATTTGCTGATGACACGAAGCTGTATAGTGCAGCCAACACCCTGGAGGGAAGGGGTACTGTCTGTGTGGGCCTTGACAGGCTTGAGGGGTGGGCCAGTGCAGACCTCATAAAGTTCAACAAAGCAAAGTGTGAGGTCCTATACCTGGATTGTGGCCATTCCGGACACACCTCCAGGTTGGTCTGAGAAGTGATTGAGAGAAGCTCAGTGAAGAAGACTTGGGGGTGATGGCTAAAGAAAAGCTCAGCATGAGCTGGCAGTGTGTGCTCACAGCTCAGAAAGTCTGTAGAATCCTTGGCTGCATTAAAAGGAGTGTGGCCAGCAGGTCAAAGGAGGTGATTCTGCCCATTTACTGTGCTCTTGTGAGATCTTCTGTGAGATCTTGTTGTACTGCATTCAGTTCTGGTGTACCCAACACAGGAAGGATATGGAACTGTTGGAGCAAGTACAAAGGCCATGAAGTTGATAAGAGGAAGCATCACCCCAACAGGCTTAAAAGTTGTGGCTGTTCAGCCTGGAGAAGAGAAAGTCTCATGGACACTTAATAGAAACCTTCCAGTATCTGAAAAAGTGCTGCAGAGAAGCACTTTTTTTAGAAATTGTAGTGATAGGACAATGAGTAATGGATACAAATTGAAAATGGATACAAAACAGATACATTTAGGTCAGATTATAGGAAGAAATTTTTTACTGTGAGGGTGGTGAGTCAGCAACACAGGCTGTCCAGGGAGGTTGTGGATGCTCCAACCTTGGCAGTGTTCAAAGTCAGGTTGGATAAGGCCTTGAGCAACCCAGTCTGCTGGGAGGTGTCCCTGCCCCTGGCAGCAGGGTTGGGACTAGATGATCTTTAAAGTCCTTTCCAAGCCCTTAAAATTCCATGATTCTATGAGTACAAGTGTTTTTATTATTATTATGAAGGGTTTTGCAGTAGAAAAAATCAAGCATGGGGTGGGCATGAGGCAAACACATGGGGAACTCGCCAAAAATTGTTGCTTCTCAATAACTTAAAGAAAAAAAAATACAATGTTTACAAAACTGAACCTTATATAATTGTTTCTTGCTGAGAAAATGAGTTGACTGCTAAGGTGAAGGAGCCTTTCTTCATTTGCCTCTGTCAAACATGTTAAGCTCAGCAACTTCATCAAAACATGCTAAGGCACAGGCATTCATAAATTAAAGTGGGGTTGTCAAAATCTTCTAATGGCAACTACACTTGTTAGTAATAGTGAAGTTTTAAATTTGTTCAAAACTAACTGTGGATGCTGTATAAAACTGGTGTATCGCAATACATAGATTTTATCACAATATATAGACTTTAAGTAAGTAGCATGTGTTCTGAGGTAGTAGACAATTAAAATTTTGATTTTAGGAGTATAGCATATAGGCCTTGTAGGGAATTATTTGTATGATAACAAAAAAACATGAATGCTGCTCTCTTAATCACAATCTCTTTTTAAAAACTTTGATGCCGTAATAATAATAGAAGAAATGACAGTAAAAAACACTAGAATGTTTAAATGTATGGGGCTGATTTCAAGTCTCCAGTGTAGTGTATACAATACAAATAAATTCAGGGCGTGTTTGGGAAAAAATAGTTTCTTTTTCTAGAGGGGTAAAATGTAGAGAAATTTATTTACTGAAATGGGAAGTGAGACAGTACTTTGGGTAGAAGTATCATTCAAATGTTCCCTAAAATTTTGTTAGCTCATCTTTAAATATTAATTTTAAATATTGCTTAAATATTTTTAAATATTACTGTCATACTTATTGTAGTGGACAGTAGAGTACCTGAATGGTGTCAATTTCAGACACTTAATTTAGATTCTGGATTAAAAAAAAAAAGTTTCTCTTTTAGTCAATGACAACCTTCAGCAAAGAATTACAACATCTAAGGGACGTACTCTGAGATGCCTTCCGGAAACTTTAATTTATCAAAATACTGAAGTTCCCTAATTTGGACACTGTAACTAAATGCCTACAAATAGTGTTAAATATTTAATTTTGTGTCTTCTTTCTCACATTTACTTCAATGGTGTTAAACGGGTGAGACTAGGGACTGTTAGTTTTCTTTATATTATTTGGTATATATGGGCCTTATCGATATTAACTTCTACCATGTTAACTTCAGCTCATTCATTGCTGTAGTACAGCACAGTGGTATTAAGGTGTTGTTACCTTTCGTGACTCAAGTACGTCCTCCAGCGTTCACTAGATCTGTATGGCAAAGGATGAAGGAGGCATGCAACTGTTTTCAAGTGATTTCCACCTTTTACAGAACACTTCTAAGCCAGCCATTAGTGGATTGCCTTCAATAAGGCTGAAGGTTCTGCCAGTTACAGTTCAAAAGTATTAGAAAGGTAACAGGATAAAACTCTCAGTAGAGGGCCTCCTGGATAAAGAAGGTGAACCCCGTCACTGTTGATGGTGTCAGAAGGGCACTGCCACATGTCCTCCTTGTTAGTTTAGTGGGCATCATCCTCTAGCACATATGATCTCAGTTCAAAGAGCTGCTTCTGAGACCAGAGAAAGGAAAAAAAAAAAAAAATCTTGCCTTTAGAAAACAAATATTATGAGCACTTTTTTTTAGGCTTTCACAAAATTCTTCAAGAGAGGCTAATCTGAACTGGGGCAGGATGTGAAGGGAATGAGGTTCCTACAAGAATGCGTTACATAATAGGGGTGTCACTGTCAACAATTATTATATTATGACAGCAGATAAGTATTATTGCTTTCTGGTTTGCTAATTGATTTTCAGATCAAACAACTGTGTACTTAGTGGTTTGTTTTTTTTTTTGGTATCTTTTATCTGTTCTAAACTTTAATAAGGTAAACTTATTAGGTTTTTGTGTTTCAAATCCTCATAGTGAGTTGACTCTCTCTTCCCTCTCTTCCTTCCCCTGCCCCCTCTTCAGGTGGAAATATTTCTTCGTGCATAAATTTTAAGTTTTAGATTGGGTATGGAGCTCAAGATCAGAGAAGCCGAGAAATAAACCTTATTTTAATGAGTAAACTTACCAGAAATACCTTTAGTATTCTGTGTCTTGAGAAAAAAATTTTAGAAGCAAATGTTCAATATACCCAATCAACATTACAATGGCATCTAGGTAGCTATAATTATTTAAATAATACATCTTGTAGCTGAATGATTTATAGTTGATCTCAAGCATGAGTTCTACTTATTGGTTTGAAAATTGGCCTTTTAAAGACTTACATGATAAGTGGAGTTAAAGGATTGACTTCCTAAATGACAGAGATCTTTGGCTTATATGTTGAGACTCCATTAGCATCACTGAGAAATGAGTGTCTTAGCTAAGCTGTGCAAGGAACAGCACAGACAAAAAGCATCAAATCTCAGAGGCATGTCTGAAACATTTGATAAATGTATTTTGAGGTAGCAAGAGTTAGCTGTTTCAAAGCTGGACTCTGCTGACATGCTGGAGATTTTTAAATGAAAACTTCAAATTCTTGTCCATTACCTGTCTTATTTTAGATTTTTATCACCAGATTCATTAAACTCCTACTTTTTTTTTTCATTGTCACTTGCTAGCTTTATTTCTTCACATGTAATTAAATCACTCATTTTTCAAAAATATGCGTGGAACGCAAGCATAGAAAGAGTCATTGAAATTGAATGTTTTAAGTATTTCTTTGTTTTTCCTTGATGATTGAGACTGCTATGCAAATTGTACATTTTTGACCATGGATAAAGATAATGGCCATACTAAACTAGAAATTACTTTCCTCCACTCATACTCCCATTTTTCCATCAGTTACTTATTGGCAAGTCATGATGCATCACACACTGAAAAATTTTTCTAATGGCTTGCTTAGATGTTGACTGTGACTCTGAAAGTTACTTGATAATCTCTTTCAATTTCTTCTCATATAGAATCAAAATGTATTCTGCAGAGAAGCTAATTATTTATAGTCCCCTTTCCTGTGTATCTAGATTAGAAGTATCTTGTATGCTTGTAGAGTCTTCTTTTTCCCACCAAGAAAGTCCAGTGTCTGTAACTGGATGTTAGTGAATGAAAGTTTCACAGGTGCTTTCAGAGAAGCTATTAGGCCTTAGCTATCTAAAAATGTTGTAAAATATTTAGGATTATTCTAATGTAAAAGAACTCTTTAAAATATGGTTTGTGATCTAAGGAACTTTCTAAGAATATCAATGAGAAAAAAAGAGGTGGTGAATTGCCAGGATGCCAAGTTCAGTGATGGGAAGAAGAGGAAACATGAAAGATGAACTGCAGGAAATATTAAAGACAAAATTCTAAGTTTGAAGCTTAGATTATTCATTAGATCTGATATTGACAATATGAGCTGGGAATTCTGATTTGCTGATGCTGTTGTGGTTTGGCATTGCTTCTGTATGTTTGGTGAATAAATAGTTCATGTAGGGCATGGGTATAAGAGCATGCAGAGGCCACCTCTGTTTCTGGTGTCCTGGATGTTCTCAAACCATGTGCTTTGTGTTTCAGAGCAGCTTCAGTCTGTGGTAAGAAGAGCAGACTAACCATCTGATTCACACTGTGCTTGATGCTTTTTTCTGACCCCTTCCTGGCTGTTGCTAGCTGGAGTTTTAACAAGCCACCGAGGGTAGTGATTCAAATGGATCCCTCCACTCACCCCTGTCTTTATTCTGTGAAGTTAATGGCTTTGTGGGGAATTTAGAAGGCTGGAAAAATCGTTCTTCAGCTTCTGTAAAGTTCAGTTGGACTCTTGTCTGGGACAACGTACCAGGTAGTGAATGTCACAATGTGGATGTCAAATAAGCTTCAGTTACATTTTTGGTTTTATATTCACTTTTTGCTTCATTTTCCTAAACCCAGGCCAGTAAGTCTAAACAAGAGACTAAAAACTTCACCATGTCAAACTTCATCTTGTATTTTCTTTGCACCCTGAGCTACTTGTATATTTTATATTATATTTATATTATATTTATTTGCATACAGTGATACACTCACTGTATGACAGATGGCAATTTGCTTGGAATCTTCAGGAATGTAACAAATACTCATATGAACTCCTATATACTATGAATTTTATAGAATATTTCTGGAATAAATTTTACTTCATATATAAGCTTTTTATGTATAAGTAGCTTCTGTAGCATCCTTATGATGTTAACAATATTTTAATTCCTTCACTTTCTCTTTCTGTCTAGTTTTTCATTTGGTGAATATTTTAGTCTGTTAAACAGTCTGCGAGCTTCAGATTTCTTACTACTGTTACTGAAATGTCTAGATTTCTGAAGAGTTCTCTAACATTTGCTTTTTAGACTGTTCTCAAAAGAAAGTAGAAGCTTAGGTAAGAGAATTTGCTAATGAGACTAAGTTGTTCAGGGCAGTGAGGATAAGAGCTGATGATGCAAAAATTCAAAATAGGTATGGGCAGACTGGAAAAAGTTCAGAAGACAGTAGGATTGACTAAAAGTAGTAAATGGCTTAAAGGGGATATGAAGGCATCTTATAAAATCGTCAGGGCATGCTAAGAGTGGATATGAGTAGGCTGCTTTGTATTACAGTAAAAGAAATGATCGAATGAGTAAGCAGGAACATATTCAAAACAAGCTTTGGTTGATACAGCTGATCTCATGAGTAAAAGCAACATAGGATTTGAGAAACAGACTGTAAGTACTAGGGGAAAGGTTGTAGGCTTTTTCTTTTGAAAAAGGGCTGGGGGAAGCAAGTTGAACTAACAGTAGCCTATAGAAAAGAACTAGAACACTGATCTAGCTTCCACTGTGACTTCAGTAGGACTAGTTCAAACATTTTAGGGTTTTTTCCTGTGTGTTATCTGTGCCCTTGGTAAGTGTGGTCTTAGACTGGGTTCTGAAATATTGACACGTTAATTTAGAAGTATTGACATTTATTTAATCTCATTTGATATTCATATACTTCCAAAGCAAACAAATCTCTGTCATCTCATTAGTTTCACTTCAGGAAATATTTCATCTTTTCTTAAATATAAATCTTGAGCAGTCATTATTTAATGTTGATCATTAGCCAGTCTTTCAAAAGAAATTTATGATAACCTAAATAACAATGTACTGCAGTATCTTCATTGCAAAAGACCTCTTTTTCTAAGATGTATTTGCTTTTTTTACTTTGGTTATCACTTGGCTTCTCTGTTAAAGTTCTCAAAAACATCATTATTACATTCTTTCTGGAAGCTTGAATTCGTGCAGATAGCATACACCCTTAAGGCTGCTGCCGATAAACTGTCAAGCTTCAGCTATCACTCAAGATGTACGTTCAGCATAAACTGGATTGTGAAAAGAAATATCAAAAGTCTTTCAGAGCCCTATCAGAAAACTAAGAAGTAAAAAGGATTCTGCTGGATCTTAAAGAAGTTTAATAGAGCATAGGGATTTGACTGAGATTAGTAATTCAGCTGATGATCTCATATGTTCACTTAGTTGCAACACTTAAGAAATTAATCTTAAATACCGAATTCATACAGGGATTGTATATGTTTTTGACTATTAATGTTAGTAATTACACATTCACAGTCCAGTAAAAATCACTGTTAATGGCAAGTGTGCCGCTTCTTTCAGTGTTTTGTTGGAAAGTGATGAATTAACCAATGGTAAACAGGTTCCTTTGAAACCATGTTAAATTTTAGCACTGTTACTCTAGTCTGCTGTCCCCACGTGCTCCATTTTCTTGAGTTGCATCACTCATGAGATTTGGAAAACTCTTGTTTTTCCTCCAATGTCTGTGCAAGATTTGTCAAAAATATCTCTTAAATTCCCCATAATTATCTTAAATTGCATAAACTAACTGCCATGCAAGTCCTGCATATTTAATATCTGCTACTACTGAAGAGTGAAGTAAAGTTCAAGATATTGGTGAGAATCTGCATATAACAAGCATAATCTAAAAACTAAATGTTCAACAGACCCTAGTCATATTGTACCATTTTGTAACTAAAGTTTTAACCTCTACTCTTTCTTTCCTCCTTTGCATTAAATTCATACCCCTAAAATGTACAGACAGGACGAGACAATTACAAGCCTCAAATATTATGAATATAGGCTTGGGGTTTTTTGACTGGCTAAACATATACTGCAAAGACATCCTATATTTTCAGTGTCTGGAGCAGTCACAACCTTTGTTTATCAGTTCCTTCAATGCTTGAATAAGTGTGTTAACCTGTTATTTATTCTACATTCATATATTGGTGAGGATTTAGTGTTCTCTTGATAATATCTGTACAAAACTTAATGAGGTTTAAAATTTCTTGTAAGGTCACTGCTGCTGTTTGATACTGCACAAAGAGATGGGTCTGCAGACATCAATGATTTTGAGTGGTAGAAAATTTAAAAACTTTTATTGCTTCTGTCTTAGTTTGAGAGAGAACTAAGATAACTATGTTGGCCAAGAAATAATCCCTCTCCTTTAAATTTAGAAAACAGAACTAATTAGGAAAAATATATGTAAAGGAAAGGATAACAGTTCTTAACCACAACAGATATATATATATATATACACACACAACAACAGTCTGCAACAAACCCCTCCACACCAAAATGACAAGGCAAAAGTCTAAAAGGTCCTCTTGGCTACCCCCAAAAAGGGAAATGCAATTATATCCACGGACAGCAGGTGGTGCTGTCACACCCGGCCGGCTGGGCTCTTCCCTCAGGCAAGGTAGCAGGCAGTTCCCAGGTTAGTTCTTGTGAGAGAAAAATGGAAAGCAAAGCAGCAACAATCCTGCATCCGCAGGGGCAGGGAAACCGGAGCTTTCTCCCACCTCTTTTTCCCTCACGGCAATCCTTGTGATGGTTCTGAATGCTCACGGATGAAAACAGTCGAGTTGAGAAGGGAAGAGAGGAACACCATCCAGAACCCAGTGATGCCGGGATCGGAGTGTGTATCCCCGTCCTCCTACTCTGCCGAGTGCTGGGCTATCTGACCTGTTGGTGCAGATGATGGCTGTGGTCTGGTCGGGAGTGATAGTCGTAGTCTGGTCAAGAATGGTGGTTTCCTCCTGTTGAGGTCCTGCTGCTCCTCTGGATCCAACCAGTTGTCCTCGAGGTCTTCTGAGCCCTGTTTATGTACCCTCGGGGAGCACCCAGTCCCTCCCCCAGGGCGGGGACACACACAATGGGTGATTAACTCTGTGAGTCATGGGGTACTGTTGAACCGTTGATGGCCCATTAGCAGCCACACCCCCT
>JAWWMP010000132.1:33127717-33169244 GCA_035047865.1 Dendrocincla tyrannina | reverse complement strand
AATAGAGGGGGTAGAATACATAGCTTTGATCACCCCCACACAGTGATAACTGGCCCCTCCTGCTGAACTAGGACAGCTTCTTAAATAAAGATGTTGTAGCACCAGATGATTTCTGCAATTCCCTTTCAACATCAACAATTCTGTGCATAAACATCTCTGAAAAACATCCTTATGTGTCTTCAGCCTGGTTTTGAAGAAGCAGAATTTAGCACACTGTGCTAAAATTTAGCCAGTATTTTCTGGTGCTGTTGAGGAAGAATTGGACTGATCAGAGGAAGAGAAACAGATGCAGAGTTCTGGCAAACTGTGATCAGTGGAGAGGTAACATTAGAGTCCTTCTAGTGGCCTCACTTTTAACATGGTGACTTGGGCCTGCAGATCAAGTGACCAGGACAATGCCGGTCACATTGTTTGTTCTTGCTGCTCAAATGGCCTTCTTGCTGCTCAAATGGCCTTTATAAAAAAGTTTAGTAAAAGGCAGAAAAACCACCACACAACTTATTTTAAGGCATTCTAAAATAAATATTTTTACTGCCTAATACTGAGAATAACAAATGTGCTCAAAACTGGAAAAAAAAAACCCGGGTAAGTGTAGTCCATACTGTAGTTGCACAATGGCTCTGCTTGTACTCCAAACCTAAAACTTCTTGCTGGCAGTTAAAAAATGATATTTTTTTTTCTTTTTTGAGATCAAATTGGGTGCTATGGAATAGTGAAAATTATTGTGCAGTAAATCAAACTAAATTCATACCATTTTGTCATACATTTATAATAAAGGAAGTCTTTAGACAGATGCATAACTTTTTGCTTTAGAGGAAGCAAACAGTGTTAAGATAATAATGCACATTGGCTTGCCTAATGTAAACTTTAAAAAGTTTTATTTAAATTATCCTTAGGTCTTGTGGAAAATTTTTCTGATGGAACATATTGTTGGCCTTTAAAAATCATTAGCAATTGGATGCATGCACAAGGCTTTGGCATGATACTTGTAATTCAAGTTGGCTAGTATGGGGTATACCAACTTAAAAAAAAAAGCCACAGCTTCTTTTACAATCCCTGAAGAGAAGTAGGCATGCAAAAATGATTTTTAATTTCCATTTCTGACTCTGGTAGTTAATAATGGAAAGAATAAATCTACTGTAGATTAAACTTGTAAGTTAAAAGCTTTCTCCTATGGCTTGCTGTTTACTCTCTTTTAACAGGATCATAGAAAGTTTTGTGGGTTTACAGTAAACTAAAACTAGGAAACTAGTGTTGCCTTTTCAGGGTTATTTGTTTTTAATGTGTAACACCTTAGTGGAACCTGAGAAAAAGAATATGGTTCAAAGAAACTTAATCTACTCAGTTGACAGTACCTAGTTCAGGCAAATTCTGTTAATATCTCTAAATGTTGGGTGTTTTTTCAGCTTTCTTTGAATATAATGGAAAGTGCAGACTATAAGTAATGAGATGCAAGAGTCAGATGATTCCAAATTCAAATTCTTACTACTTCACTACATAGATGATTTCCAGTTTTTGCTTTTGATTTGTCTCATTTGTGACTAGAACACGTCATGGTACAAAGATGACCTCCTGCCACTATGCTTGTGATGGCAGCTATCAGGTTGTTATGCTTTTAATTTTTAAAGTTATGGCATGAACTAGCAAGTGTTAGAAGTAACCTGAAACAATTAGTTGAGTATATTACCTTAGTTCAAAAAAATAATTATACCACTATAGCCAGTGTTTATACTGTTGCTACTGTAACAAAAAACATTGCAAACAAAAGACAATAATATAAGGTTTGGCAGAGACTTACAATAAGTGATTCAATGGCAGCTTTTTTTTTGGTATGGAATTGTTGATACCACACAATACTCTTTTTGACATAAACTGCAATTGAAATAGAATATATTACCAGGTAAAGACTCTGACCTGAGATAGTAAAGAGATGGCTCATATTGAAATTTATATGGATTTGCCAAAAGAGTCCTCCTGCTGAAACTGATTTAAAAAGATTAATTTCAGGAAATCAAAATAATTATTTTTTGTGTCAATGTAATTTAGTTCTATTGGTTTGAATCTGAACTTTTCCTATTTGCTATCATTGAAAACAGAGCTTTGTTACTAATTATTTATAAATATTGTCTATGAAATTTGTAAAATTTAAATTATTTGAAATTTTTACTTTTGATGAAGAAACTAGCCTGCTCTCATTGGCCTTAGCAAATGTACTTTTCCTGATACTTAAGCATTCAGGGTGATGAAATAAATTAGATCCTTTTAGTTTTCTCTTTATCTGGAGTGATAATATGGATTTAATTTAAAATTGTTGAAAGCAAACAACAGAAATAAAGGAAAACGGATTGCAGCAAATATAAGTTAAACTGTAGCCTGAAGAAATAAGCTAAAGTAAAATTATACAAAATTTTCACTTGCTAAGAATGATGTTTTATACTTTAGCATATAGTTGTATTGACTTTGAGTGAAATTAAATCCTGAACTATATACTGCCAGGAAAGTTTGTTTCCCTGAGGGCTGGGACAGATGGTGGAGATTTTTTTTTACTTTTCATCATTTAGAAACCAAGTCTTCTGAATCTCAACAAGAAAAAGTATTTTTGCCAAAAAAACCTGCTGATGTTGGCCTTAAATCAGTAGAATTCTTAGCTGAATTCTCTGTAGGTTTATTACTTAGACTCCTGGTAAATAGGCAGTGTACTGAAGTTTTGCTATTAGCAGTGTTTTAATACGGGTATGGTATCAATCTAATAAAGTTAGTTATACAGAACAAGAAAAGTAGTACTGATAAATAAAATTGCAAGTTTTCATTTATTATTGTCTTTATTTGTCAGGATATTTAATTGTGAAGGAGGAAGCTATTAGTTAACATCTCCCAGTCATCACTTTGCTAAATAGAAGAATAAAAATCTAAATGCACAGAGAGTAACAGAACTGTTGTTAATCATGAGGACAAGTAAATCCCACCTGGAAAATGAGAAAAAAGTATTCCTGGAATCTAGTAAAATGCCAAGCCTTGTATATCAGGGAAAAAAAAAAATCTGAAAGTAGAAAAAATATCTTTGCCATTTTAAATATTAATTATGGCCAAGAAGTTTTTTTCATCTGTGCTTCTAAATTTAAGAGAACTACTGAATGGATGAGTTCTTATTGTCATATTCCATCTTCTCTTTGTTAAAGGCCCTTGCTGTTCAAAAGGAACGTAAAGATTTTTATTAGTCCCTAGTGATGCAAACTCTTGTGAAATCATCATTTTAGAGTATGTGATCTGTGTGCTCTTAGATTTGCTGTCACTTCATCACAATTGTGGAAGTATCTTTAAGTGTACTTGCTTAAGCAGATGGTGAATGGCCACACTGGGAATATATCTCTTTTTTAGCCGATGATGAAGTTTGAAGACACACATTTTAGCTATGATGGTTGGGAAAACATTTTTTTCATAAATCTTATAGGAAAAAAAACCTGGTAAAATATTTCAGTCACTACTAATACTGAGTACATGAAATTGGTACAGATAAGATACTTGACTGAACATAAGTGGCATATGCAATGTGTAAGAATGCTAGTACTTTCTTTTTTATAGTACTTTCTTTTTTTTAAGAAATTAAAAAATCCCTGAAGTACTAAGGATTACTGTGATGCAGGGGAAAACCTTCTATTGGTATGGATGTTTCTCTGACACTATTATTTGAGTGAACTCAGGTTCTAATTCAAACCTTCCTAATGAACATTAAGTTCACTGAAGTCAGTTGAAGAATATTTGCTATATTACATGCTTGAAAAATATGAGAGTCCAAAGGAGAAAATACTCTGATAGAAGTTTGAAATAAATATGCCTTAAAAAAGACTCCAAACAAACAAAAAAATCACAACAACAAAAACAATACACAAAATCCCCCAAACAAATGAAAAACTATTATAAACACAGTTTGTACCAATAGTGTGAAATTTGTTGTTCTTATACAGGGTGCAGTCAAGTCGATGTTCTGAAGTCTATTTTCAGATCACATTAGGCCAAGTCTAAGTCTTGAGCTGCCCACTTTGATAATTTCAAAACCCAAATGGGAGGTGCAGTATAACAGGAAAGAACTGAAGGGGAAACACTCTGATGATTTTAAATACTCTTTCAAAGGCATCATAATTTGGGCACTAAGCTTCAAAAAGAAGCCATAGCCTAGGCTTTTCATAAAGCTGTCTAGTATCCTGCTGCATGACTGTTCAAGGGATAAATTAGGATCCCCAGACCATTTACAGAGGTGTTGGATTTGTGTAACATCAAAACAAAAATGAATGCTCAATCTTCAAAAAGTTTTTTTACATGGAAAATTAGTTTTAGGTAGCTTAATGACAAGTAGCAGAGAGCTGAAAATAAGGCTCTCAATTAATATATCACAGAGTGCCTGTATGCTGAACTGATGCTTTTCCTGTTGGTATGCCCTAGGATTGTCATCCCTAATGATTCAGGAACCATGTCCTGATTTCTCCTTTATTTGCTTAACATATTCCACAAAAAGTAATGATCAGGGGAAAGGGCATAAGTTAATAAGCTTGAATACTTTTTTGAAATGGTCTTTGGATTTGCCTGAAATGTAAATCCAGACTCAGAAGCCACAAAGAGCTCCCAGCTTCACTGTTCTAGACTTAGGCATAGTGAAATGGTGCAGCATTTTGTTAAAGTGTCCCTCTCTGACAGGTTGTTGGTTTGGTTTGATAAATAATGCAGTTGGTGGCAGTTTCTCACTTATATTGGATGCAGTTCACCTAATCTATAAGTTTTAGAAATTTACCTCACAGTTTACTAATTTGTTAAAGATTTTCTTGTGTGACTCCTTTAAAGTGTTAAAAAGTTTAAATGTATTCTGAAAATTTTGATGCTTTTAGAAATAGTTGGACTTTGTTCATGTCCAGCAATTTTAGAGAATAGGTAGTTGAAAAGCAAACAAAAGGAGACATTAGAAGGAATTCTTATGACATTTCATGCTCCTGTGGTGGTTTGGGTTTTTTAGTTTGTTTAATTTTTTAAGGCTTTTTTAGTCTTTATTCATGTTAGACTATGAAATAACCTTGGAAATAAAGTAAATAGAGGCATTTCCATTGATCTTTTGCTCTTGGTGGACTTAAAGTAAGGTATAGTCCTGTTCCTAGGCAGCAGGAGGTCTATATAGACCTATGATAGGAAGATATTACTAGGTCAAGTCCTGAGTTAACAGCTGATAGGGTGACCCAGGGGTTCAACTGAAATAGTTATAACAACTTACAGCCCTTATTCATTCTTTTAGTTTATAGATAAATGAACATATGTCTAGACACAATATGTATAGCCATGAGAATTGTCCTTATATTCTCTTTGTAGCACTGTGTATATCTGAATATTACTTTGAGATCAGTTCACCCCCAAAAAAGTGTTAGAAAACCTCAACAAAACAAACAAACAAAAAACCCCAGAAAAACAAACCAAACAAAACCCACTAGAAAATCGTTCCTTGATTTTGTTTTCCTCTATTTGCAAGTATCAATGGTGATGGCGGCAGTGAAGAAACTTTCAAGCCTCATGGGGCCTGGATGTGCATCTCAGTATTTCTATTTCATACTACAAAGGATCTCTGGATGGGACCAGTCTGTGGTGTCCCCTTTGTGTGCTTCTGGAAGATGAAAGCCTGGGGACATAAGGGTTGTTTTCCTAAACAATGTTGTTATTTAGATGATTGAAGGATTGGGATGCTAGGGTGCATTGTAGATACATTTTCAGTCTACATGTACTATAATTTTTTTACCAAACATTCTGGACCTTCCTTGAAGGTAAAGGAATTTTTGAAATGAAAAGTTAATGGTGGCACAGATAGATTTCTAATTTTGTGCTTGTTTTTGTTAAGTTTCAGATGGCGCTTTATTTCTGTTTTTAGAAAAAGATTGGAACTCTGAAATGATAATCTGATAACATAAAAAATTCATACAGAGTTCACCCAATGAATGGTTCAGTATTTGCAGTATTTAAATGTTCTTTTATAAGGCATAATTTAAGGACTTGAGTTTTCAGTGCAGAAGACTGAATGGGGTATTATTTTTTCTAAAAGCCAGATGATAAATCAAATAAAGGAACTTAATTCTCTGTCTCTTGTAAGAGAAAGTGAGTAATTTTAATATATGTAATCCTTTTTATTTGCTTATGGGACTGGTGGGGAAGAGGAGATTCACATTGCAAGAAGTTGAATGCAAATTTTGCAGAAATTACTTGTGCAAATAAAAATTAACTGGAATGTTCTTGGAAAATTCTTTCCATTGCCACTTTTAAAAAAAAGTATTTTAAAACAGTTATTTTTTAAAAAAAAAATGGTAATGGTGACAGGAAACAGATGGGCAAAGCTCTTCTTTGCACAGAGCTGAGTAGATGCAATACTTCAAGGCCAGGATGATCAATTGACACAACTAATAAATCCTAATCATAGGCCTAATAAATCCCCAGAAATGGCATCAGTTTAAATTTATCTACCATACTTATTCTGAGGTACTAAAATGGAAATAAGAGTAGAGTCATACTCCTTGAATAAAAAAATCAAAACAAAAAAACCCTCAACAAAAGAAAAACAGACAAAGCAAAGAAGCTATCCCGCTAAAATTTCTGTCAAAATAAATTCTCAAAAACTGATCCTACGGGCATGTCACGATTTTCCTTGGCATAAAAATGTTGGCTACTCCAGTCTGTGAGTTGGCTGGCCTTGTTTTTTCTTGGTCTTTCTCTCAGACTTGAAATCAGCAATACGCAGTCATGCTAGAAAGCAGCCTGGAATGATCCACCAATATCAGTTTAAAGGTGGTTTATCTGAATACCAAATTATCAGATCAAAAAGGATCCTAGAAAGCATCCTACAGTAGCATGAGTATTCACAGGCTGTGATTGTTGTCAGCTCCTTAATCTTTTCCTTGATACACAAAATTGAGCCAGGTAATTATACTCTCTGGGGGCTGAAAATGAGCAGCTGCTCTTTCATTGTGTTTTTTTTGTTTTGTTCATTTTGGGGGTTTTTAAGTATCTCCACAGAAGCAGTGGGAAACTCATTGGTACCTTTGAGCAGTAGCTTCTCTTCTGATCTGAGCTATTGGAAAAAGGGAAAGTTAACTATGTGCAAATAAAAGGCTGCGCAATTATCTAATAATACTTTTTCCTGCATTTCTCGCTTACTGCTTTCCTAACTTCAGGAATGTAAGAAAGTTCTCTCAACTTGAAGAAATGTGTTTCATAGATTATTAAAGTTCTCAGAATGAGTTGTGCTCTCAAAAGTATTTCTGAATGCTGAGATGAGGCTATGCACAATTTGGTGTGCTTGTTTTAACAAATCACTATGTTTTGAAGTTCAGATTAGCACATTCCTAACATTAAATTTTTAGTGTGTGCACATTTTAAATATTCCTAAATTATTACTCTGGGAGTAATGTCTCAGGCCTCTGAAATGTAGACTATTAAAATTGCCAGAGAAGTGAATTGAGTTCTTCCTTTTAAATTCATCTGCTTATTGGTAATTGAGGAATAGTGATGTTCAGCAGAGTGTGTAGGTGTTTAAAGGTTCAGGTAGAGCTAATAGTTTGTGATGGAACAGAACACAGGGACAGAGAGTTCCTGAGGAATTAGATTTCCTGTTGACAGACTTTATATGTCTCCGTCTAGAAACAAACCAAGCCTACTGGTATATTTTGTGGGTTTTGTTCCCTGTGAGTCCTAAGTTGAAGAATTTTTCTGCATGAATGATTTGGAGGGATTTGCTTTCTCTCCTGCAGAGGATGCACATCGGTTATGTGAAACCTCCATCTTCCTTTATATTTTAGGAAATAAAATACAGCAGAGATATTCACTGATTCTGGGATCTTTGTTCTATTTTGTTTTGCATTTTTGAATATTGCATCACCGAGTTTTTTCCTTTTCTTATATGACAAGTGTGACAGTTGAGACAAATTGCAGTCACCTCAGTGTTCTGTTATTTAGTATTCAGGATCTGCTTGGTCTTTCTTGAAGTGTCGTCGGTTGATGTTTTTCTAAGATTGAACATTTCTTTCTCGTCTCCATCAGAGTCTCTATGGCTTTAGAAAGAATTATAAGGCCCTGAGATTTCAACCATTGTGGTTTAACCTGCAGGCAGCACCACAGAAAGGTGTTGAGAAAATGAACTCAATCCCAGCCAAAACCAGGACACAGTGAACTCATTTTGTTGTGTAAATTTTAAGGTTTTATTCTGTATTATTGCTTAGAGTGCAGAAGTTTCTGCAGCTCAGGTTATCTACCCAGCTTCCTTGTGTCAGTGTACATAAACGCTGCAGAAAATTCTAAGTTTTTAAGGTAAATTAACCCACATAGGTTATTGTTTGTATCTGCAAATCCAAATACTACTAAATATATGTTTATGTATTTATACATAATAATGTGGTTAAAAAGACCTATTGGCTGTTAATTTGTGTCTTCAGGGAAAGACGATTTGCCATCACTATTTATGCATTTTTTTTTTTTTTAAATTGAGTGGCAACTATGTAACCAGAAGAAAGTGATAGTAATTAGCCAATGTTCAATGGGTGTGTGCTATCGCAGTCCCCTGGACCTGTCAGGGAGATGAGAGATACCATGACACCATGAGGAAATTACAAGCTAGTATATGAAACTTCCAAGATATTTAAAATAAGCAAAAAAAAAAATAATCCCAACACCCCTCCCCCCCCAAACACCTTGCCTAAACCCTCAACCCAATGAGTTTTAGCTTTAATTTAAAGAGGGGAAAAAAATACAGGAGAGACAGCATGCTTGGAGTAGAAATTAAATGTTTCAAGTAGTTAAAGAGGAATATTGTAGTTTATATGCAACTGATAAGAGATGGATGAAAGAGAAATCTCAGAAGTTCTTGAGTTTCTTAAAGGAAAAATGAAAATTGACTCATTCCTTCTGCCTCTGCTTGTCTTAGTGCCCAGAAGTTGCCATGTTATACCGCTTCCTTTTAGTAGATACCCATTTGTTACAAAAACAGCCTCCCAAAAGAAGGTTTTATTTAAAGGAGCCTTGATAGTTTTCCCTTGTGCTGCTGAGATTGAGTTTTCATCTGTGTTTTGAATCTCTACAGGGAGTATTTTCATCAGTATGACCACTAAATGGCCAGTTCAGACTTGTTTGTGGAAAAAAGTTCCTTGATTACCTGGTAATCATCTCTGCTCACAATAAAAATTGGTCTGCTCTGGGCAGCACTTCTAAATGTTTTGGTAATCTGAATTCTCTTGACTACTAATAAGATGCAGAAAGAGACATTGAATAGTTTTTGGATGTATTTCAAAGTACAGGCATTTAATAGCATTTTAACTCCATTTGCAGGCAATAGCACCATTTTCTTAATAGAAAAGAAACCTCTTTAAGGTAGAAACTTATCAATTGAACTATTTTCAATTTCCTCACTGACATCCAGTATCAACCTTCAAATATCTCTCATACTGTTATGACAGTCATAGCAATTCAGCCAGTCTAATAAATATACAATTATTTCCTTAATTCGCAATTTGAAAACAATTCTTTTGAACAGTCTTCCAGACATGGTTTCATGGAATAATTCATTAAACTTTTATTCATATCCATAAGCCTTTTGCTGACTTACTATACTTTAGGAATGTACAATAATTTGCTTTTGGTTGTAAGTACAAAAATATTTTCATTTTAATTGAGTTTACATTAAAGGAAAAGGAAAAGAAAAATACACTCCTGGTAAATTATGTGGTACTGAATGGTAACAAAATACCTCTGGCTAAAGTAACACAAAGGTTGCCTATAGATATAATGTGGGTACACATGCAGTGCTACTTACAGGAAGGACAGGACTGTGTGGTGTTTTTGATTTAAGGCCTAATATGAAAACCACATGAGCAACTCAACATAGTGTTAAAACAACAACTAGGAACACTGACCAGTTAAAATGACTGTGTTAACTTCATGTCACATCAGTTTGTGAATGTCTAGGATTGAGCTGGACGTTGTCTACCAGGGAAGAAGGCAAGAAGTAAGCTCTGTCAAAAACTGCTGCTATGTCATGAAAACAGAATCATTTGCATTTGCCAGTGCATAATAATTCATGCAATATTTTTGAGGGCATAACAGTTCTTTAAACTCTATTTCCTCCACTGGGAATATGAACTGTGTTTAATGGTCTGCCTGAAGTAACACCCTGCCTGAAGTAATATCATTTGTTATGTGTCTGTTCTACCTTATTTACTAATATACAGAATACTGGGAATTGTAATTATCTGGTGTAGTTATATTAGTAGTAATCAGTAGAAGAGGCATGTGGCATAACCAGCTGAAGGCAGAGTTGTTGGGGAGGGGTCACACTGGTGTGTCTGGGTGTATGTATACTCACACTCCCTTTCTCTTCCTCTGTCCTTTTTTCATACATTGTAGAATGGTTTGGGTTAGAAGAGACCTTAAAGGTCTTTTAGTTCCAACCCTCCTGCCATGGGCAGGGGTGCTACCCACTAAACTGGCTTACTCAATGCTCCATCCAGTGTGACCTTGGGCGCCTCTTACTGCAGAGAGGGATAATGTACCTGTGTAATTTAGGAGGTCTGCTTCTGTTCTGTCACTCTGTGGAGTACACTTTTATTTATACACCACAAACTCCTCTGCTGAAGATAGTCTTCTGTAGTTGCTTGACAAGATAGCAGCTACCAGCCACCTCCATAAAGTGTCTCTGTTTTTACCTACATGTACTTTCCAGAGTGGGGCTTACAAATACCATATTTAAATACATCCTAATAAGTCAAGTGAAGTATCTGAAGTGATTTGAAGAAGTGTGCATGATAAATCAGTTTTGCTGAGCACTATATGGAAGTTCCATGCTGAACTAGTAGATAATTTCTGGATTTACAGTAGTAAGTCAGTAGTCATTTCAAAAAAAAAACCCAAAACTAAACAAAAACAAACAAAAAAACCCCACCAAAAACACAATATAAAAAACCACAACCCTGAATTAGGAACGTTTTTTGATGAGACAGGTACTCAGCAGAGTACTTGCATGTTCTAAGAACCTCTCTAGCAATACTAAGAACAATGTCCAGCAGGGGGAAAAGAGAGACTGAAAATAAAATCTGGGAATATGAATCAGTGATGGATGAGTGGAAAAATTCCTTTAGAAATATAATCAGAGCTCTATCAGGAGGAATGGATAAACCTGTGACTCAGGAAATTCTAATGCAAGTAGTTGTAAAATAATGTATCTCTATAAATCAATATGATGGGAAAAAATAAAAAAAATAAAATTTAAACCTAGAAAAAATGGGAAAGTAAGAAGTTACAAAGAAAATAATTTTGGATTTGTTATTGGAACCTGCAACACCGTTTATTCTGTGAATGCAAATAGCATCCAAGCCTTGAGCAGGGAAAGGGATTTTGGAGTCTCGAGGCAAAAGCTGTCTTACAGTATATCTTTTGATTGATGTACAGAGTTTTTCTATCTTTAAAACAGATATTTTAAAGATCCATTTCTGAGCTCTGAATCCATTATGTCCTCTTTCCACAAGAAGGAGCAATTCTATTTTGACTAAATAGTTGAGAACAAAAGTCATGGAGGCATCTAAGATGTCCCTTGGCAGATCAATGAATATAAGAGAAAAACTGATTGCAGGAAAACTACATGAGATCTTTAATTGAATAGCCAGTCACTCCGTGAATTTGTATTTTCTGTGCTAGTCATTCTTCCAATAAATTAATTACATAAAACTCACTTGAGTTCCTACTGCATCTAATATCAATAATTTCTGAAAGCATAGTCTGCTTTTGTGCAGTGCTGGTTTGAATTTGATGCTGGATGGCAAAACAGACTTTGAAAATGGAAAATTATGGGTTTTTATGCTTTTCATTGTAATTTAAAAAATGAGAAGTAGGTATGGTCATAATCAGGCTTAATTATTTTGTTGAATAATTTTTATATAGAAACTAGTACTACTCAAATATAGGCTGACCTTTGTAAGTATTATAATTTTATACATAGAAAAATATGTTTAGACTTGTTTTTGAAGAAGTAGACAAATACTTGCCTAATAAGTACAATATATGCAAAGTATATTTTGCCAACATCTCTTTTATAGTCCATGTACATTAGGCAAGGTTAAACTGAGTTAACTTTTGGAGTTTGAGTTAATGATTCTCATTATTTCTAAATAGTTTATGAGCTCAAATATCCATAAGGAGTTGGCTGAAGTTTTGTTTTATGAATTTGAAGGTAAAGTACTATTTGACTTAAATTGGCGATCAAATGTTTGGATTTTGCTTGCTTAGTGGTTTATGACCTGAGGAATATTACATTGATGATGTTTTCATATGGAATATACTTTTTGATCATGGCAGATATAATGACACTGAAGACCAGTGCAAAATGAATATGCATGGGTTCTGTGATGTAATGAAGTGTGGTTATAAAATGTATTTGCAGATAGCAGTAGAAATAGTATTGCATAGGAGGATTTAATTCTGTCCTGCTTAACAACATAGCCTGGCTTACTGTTTCAGACACATTGTTAGAAGTGTTATCTGTCATTTTTATGCTTTAGAGAGAAAGCTTTGAATTTTGTCTACCTACTTCACTTTTGCATATACTTTTCAAAAATTCACTCAATTTTGGCTGAACCTGTTGATTAACCTGCACTGCTGCATGCTCAGTGGAAGCCAAATTTGGTATAAAATAATCTCCAAAGATTTAACGTGAACTGAATGTGTCAAGTTCAGAGACAGAAGGTTTGCACAGAGACCTATTTTGTTACGAAGTTCCTGCTGGAACTTATATAGAAAACACTGCTCACAGCAATATAGAATTACAGAATATTTGAGTTGAAAGGGATCTGAAGATCATGTAGTTCCAACCTCCCTGCCACAGGCAGGTATACCATGCACTAGACCAGGTTTCTCAGGGTGCCATCCAACCTGGTTCTCAACAAAGAATCACAGAATCTGTTGAGTTGGAAGGTACCCACAAGAATCATCAAAGTCCAACTCCTGGCCCTGCACAGTATCACACTATGTATCTGAAAGCATTGTCCAAATGCTTCTTGAACTCATTCAGGCTTGGGGCTGTGACCACTGCCCTGGGAAACCTGCTCCAGTGCTCCAGTTCACCCTCTGAGTGAAGAATCTTTTTCCAATATCCAACCTAAATCTTCCCTGACACAATTTCAGGTTCTGTCATTGGTAACCACAGAGAAGAGATCAGTGCCTGCCCCTCTGCTTTTTCTCATGAGGAAGTTGTAGGCTCCACTCAGTCTCCTTTTCTCCAGGCTGCAGACTAAGTGATCTCAGTCACTCCTCATACGGCTTCCCCTCAAGGCCCTTCACCATCTTCATTGTCCTCCTTTGGATGCTCTCTAATATCTTTATATTGTGGTGCCCAAAACTGCCCACAATATTCAAGGTGAGGCTGCACCAGTGCAGAGCAGATGGGACAATCTCCTTCAACGGACAGCATGTAAATTCCTTACTCAAAGTTCCTGGTGATTTTTGCAGTTTTAGGCAGTAGATTATAGGTTTGCTGTTTCAGATATGTCAATATTATTGAGAGATTTTTGGGTTCCCCAAAATGTATCTGAATCTCTACTGTAATGGAGCTGTCACAGCAGTGAGATTTAATAGGCTTTTCACTCTGTCTCCTGGCCTGCAGTAGAAGTCACAAAAAGCTGACTCAGCTGAAGTCACTGAGCGTTTCCTCATTGGCTTTGTTATGGCCAGTAAATTTCATCACAAAGGTAGGAAAGAAGTCATACGGAGGCAAAAGTAATATCATGTAGCACATCACTTGTTTCAATGTCAATTGGCATCACTTTATAAGAAGTACTTAATGTATTCTATGTCCTTACCTTACATCATCATTTTTATAGGAGTTTAAATTAGACTTTTGTAACTTAAATCTAATCTCCACTATTAGAAAAAAACAATTTGAAATTACTGGGCATTTTCTGGCTGGAGGCTATGGTTTTGGGGGCAAGTATTTGTGTGAGGATATAGAAAAATATTATTTACTAAATACCTAATTGATACCAACTTAGAAGACTTGTGCAAATAAAGCAATACTTTGGTGTTATGGCCTTGTGATATGTACAAGGAAGTTACTCTCTGATTAACTTGTGTATGGCTTGGTTTTTTTTTCAGATCACTTTGACTAAAGTTTTCATCAGAAAACATTAAGTAGCAGGAATGTTGAGTGTATATGAACTTCACTACTAGTTATTTGTTATTTCTAGCAACATTGTAGGTAGATGTTGAATGTAATGAAGTAGTAAATTCTTTGCAACAGATCACTTCTTTAGATTTGGCACAATGGAACCTTGTTTCACTTCTGACTTATGATCATTAAAATGCTTATCAACACTGAATTTAATAGTTAATTTTATTTTAAAAATTGAAACAACAGAAAAACCTCTTGGGAGTTACCAAGAAGATATTTTGGTAGAAATTAATCTTTTTCATCTTAATTAAAGTTATTTTATTGGTATCTGTACTCAGACTAAAAGATAACTAAAAGTAGAATGTTGATTTGCTTCAACAATTTCAAGTTTCAAATCTTGCATAGCCAATAGCTAGCAAATATTGAAAAAAATCAGCACTTACTTTGGCTCATATATTTAATATTTTGTCTTGAACAAAACCATCCCTCTCAAAGCTGCCATATCACCTATGGTTCTGATAGTATATCTGATGCTTCTTTGTATATACTTATATAGTTATCCAGTTGTAAAAGGTGTTAAGTTACTTATTAAATTTTACGTAGAAATTTAAGGATAGCAAATGGAAACTTAAGTTTTATAATCACATTTTTAATTCTCTCTCACACAGGCATTCATAACTATATTTCTTAAAATTCCAATCTACCTACCCAATTGTTGTCATTTATGTCCCTTCCCTTTTATTTGAGCATTAAATATTAGCACTATTTTTCAAATTAATACTGCATACTGAGGGAGGAAAGAGATTGGTTTTATTCCTCTATGCACTTATGCAATTAGTCTTCTTGGCTGTCTTTTATTTTTCCTTTATGATAAATTCTTACTCATTTCCCTTGCATACTGCTTTGTCCATTTAGTTTTACATTATTCATCAATGAAAAAGGTACTTTATGAAGAAACTGTTATCTGTGATTTGCTCTTTTCCAGTTAACTTTCATGCCTCTGTAGCTTTTTCTTTTTCATTTGGCTTAATATCTTCAATTTTTATTTTTTTTTTCTGAATCTGGACATAATATAAAGTAGCAGTGAATCTTCAGTGCTGAGAAACAAAAACCTCTAATTGCTGAGTCTGGGAAAACAAAGACTTTCAAATGTATCTTTATGTTTTTAATATTATTCTGTGGTTAGCTATTCTGTTCCATCTGTGGATGCTATAGTGAGGCACATACCAACTTACTGTAGTGGAAATATGACCATCATTCTTTGCACTGCATATAATATAGTAACAGCAATTAAGTCAGATTATACATGTGCCTAGTTTGATATCTTATTTTTGATGACAGCCAATAGTGGATACTTCTGAAAGAAGTGAAAGAGATAGACAGTGGATATAGTCATTGCCCCCAGGTATGTCTTCTGAGGTTCTGGTAACCAGGAATTTAAGGACAGCTGGCCTGTTCTGCAGCTAATCCCATTTATACTTTTGTTTTAGGAAGGAAATCTTCAATTGAATTGTGCCATATATGAACAGGTCTTCCTTTAGTATTTTACTGTTTAGAAAATTTATTTTCAATTTCATTCTTTGAGTGAGACAAGTAACCATGTATGGCATGGCTATACTCTGCATTACTATGTGTAAGTCTGAAATTTTCGAACTACTGAAATACTATTTTTCTGTTAAATTTTCCTAAAAATATTGTAAGATATACTGGAAATTGTCTCAGAATTTAGCATATTGAAATCTGTTTTACTTGTCTCACTGTTGTTGTTCTCCTTTTTTTTTTTTAATTAATACAATATTATCTAGTAATTAGCTTCAGCATATCAAAATCTATGGGACTCAGGGAACACATGTGTGTAATTTTCAAAGTAAATGTCCTAGTTCTCTTTCCTAATGGAGAAATGTTGTTGTATAATTTTAGTTCTGGTGTTTATTTTGCTGTTTAGATAGCTTTCTATAAGTAATTGTGGAAAATTACATTTAAACCACACTGGGAATTAGTTTAAGATGAAATTGTATTGTGTTAGCAGAAAAAATGCATTGGAAAAATTCGTTTAAACAAATAATGGTAGAAGAAAAGTTATTGATAAGGCATGACACTTAGAAAATTCTCAAGCTATATGGCATAGGTAGGCTGACAAGAAAGAGACAATTGCATAGTAACCCTCATTGTAACCAAATATTTCCTCCAATCCCAGCCAGGTCCACCCCAGTCCCTTAGAGAGTAAGGGCTGAATGAAGTATTTGTTTGTTTGTTTGATTGATTTCTCTGTCCCTCTGAAATCTTAGTTTAACATAGTGCCAAAAACAAGCATGCGTGTTTCTTTAGACAAGAACTCAAGAGCTTGTTGCTACTTAGGATATTTGTGACAGTCACATACTAGTTAAATTTCTTGAAATCTGTCTGGCATAGAGTCAAAATTTCATTTTTCTGTATATTTCACCTGTAGGGACTCATTTTGCTAGGTATACTCAGAGCTCTGTTGAAGTAATCGTAATTACAGTTATAGTAAATAAAATAGTAATAGCAAATAAAATGGAGGTGTTGATGTCCCTCTTTCATTTCTAATGTGACGGTAGGGGGAAACAAGAATCAGGTGCCCCTTCAGCTTCTTTTGGGGTGGAGACTAAGTCAAGAGTTTTGTCTCACAACAGTAATTAATTTTGAGGGTTGGCCTGTTCTTGTTGAAAGAGTCTTATGAAGTCATTGTGCCAGTCAGTGGGGGAAATAGTCTCTAGGTTGCTAGGTGGAACCCTAATGTGGGAGGATTAAGCCCTAGTCCTTATTCCAATTACTGTTTTAAGCTGTGGAAGTTCAATTGAAGAGATAAATAGGTAGATTTTTCATAATGCTCTCAACTGTCATAGCTGAAGAATCTTCCTGAAGATGTAGTATCTGAGAAAGAATAATTGGTCTAAAGAAAGTTTAAGGTTTTTGACTTTATTTTTTGTGAATGTCTCACTTGTAAGAAATATTCCCCACCATTTTAGTTATTAAAGCTGCATTCTATTTTCGGTTGCTTTGTGTGTCTGAAGGCTTTTGTAAACATCATCTACAGTAATTGGGAGAGTTTAATACTGATTTTAAATGGTGTAACTAAGGGCAAAATTTGGTCCCAAATGTGCTTTGATATGAATGTGATGATTATGACAGAATCTTTAAAAATTCCTTAACTGCAACTATTACAGCTAAAAACTTCAGGCATACAGTAAGTTGGCTTTCCATAATTAAAGCAATTTCTTTTTGTAATCTACCTTTAGTCAGGCATACCTGAGAGCTGAAATTAACCTTTTTAAAATTCTCATCTTTCATGCCTGAGAGGTCCTTGAAGTGAGAGTATATTAGAATGACTATTTTTGCTTATTTTATTCTGCAGTAGAGATTTATTTTTTTCTTTTCATGACAAGTTCTTAAGCCACCTCTCTCTGAAGTAAGTCTTTTGCATCTGTACATTTGAATCTGGATAAGCTAATTACTTTCGGAGTAAAGTAGATTCAGTTTGTAAGAAAATTAGACTTTGGTTTTGAATTGGATTACTTTTCTTAGTTATATCTGTTCTCATTTATACTGTAATGAATGTTTGCTATAACTGATAGTAGAATTTCCAGACAGAATACCCTCAAATATACACCAGTAATTGAAAAACATGTTTTGTAGCAACAGGTGCTACAGATACAAACTACTGAACAGGAGAAGTCCTGAGATACCATTTTTCAGTGTTCGGGAGTTTCTGGTATTCCTGGGCTATCTCTGCTTTTTTCATTCGTTTCCTTTTCTGAGACATTAAACCTTGCTATTTTCTGCTATATCCTAATCTTGTCCCTGCCCTGGGTGCTTCTTGGCTTCTCTTAGTGTGTAAAGTTCTAGACTATCCAGGTTTTAAATTTGCCAGAGGAGCTTTTCCAAGTGTCCCCGTACTTTAACTCTAGTCTTAGAATATTTTTCCAGCTAGTTAAATATTTCTTCTTTTTTCCTTCTTTTAATATCATTACCTTTTTTTATTTTCTTCCATTTCATATGACAACTAGATCCTCTCCAACAATATTATTTAACCTTATAATTACATTTGTGTTTTGGGGGTTTTTGGTCCTTCCTGAGGAAAGCAGTTCATATATAGTTCACCTGAATCTTGTAAAATAAAATTCCTTCAGGCATTTGAGTTCTTCACTGTTCTTCAAGTGTGTTCTAATTTGACAATAATTTTCTAGTCATATGCCCAGAACTGAACATGCTGTTCCAGAAACAGCTGTGGAAGTGCAGGATACCAAGTACTCAAACACTGTTGTCTGTAGCTTTTGATATACACAGCCTCATGCAGCAAAAGCTTTCCTGCTACCAGTTCACACCAATAAAATATATTGTTTTCTCCCTTAACTGCCCTGATTTGGTGTTGCTCTGGAATTGTCTTCTTTCTTCAAAAATTGTTCCAAATTATTTTTCCCAGTCTAATACAATTCCATTATTTTCAGATTATGTTTTGAAAATATTTGCCTCATTGGTATTGCTTTATCTCTGGTATGATTTATGTATTTCTTCAGTTTACTATTTATTGAATCTTCTATGTCATTACTGAAAATGCTGAGAACTAGGCCTAGTAAAGCTTTATATAGGATCCTAGATGGGACCTTTCACTTATGGACTTTTTCCATAAACACCGTATCTTAAAACTCTGTTGAGTGTGGATTATTAACGCTTTCTTCCCTTATAAATTCCACTAAGTTTGAGTTAACTTTGTGACTGTGCTAGATCACTCACTGAAATAGCAAAAGTTTTCATTCATTAGATGTTTTTTTTTTTTTAATTTGTGCTTTTCTGAATAACTATGGAATTCAACCAGAAATCATATTTAAAAATAAATTCTTTTTTTCATTCCTGTGGATTAAAACTATTTTCCCCTCTATTTTAAATTTAACTTTTGATATTGTTTCTTAATATTATTTTCTCACATTATTAATGGGGACTACTAGACTGGTTTAGATAAAAATGATCCAACATATTTTATAGAATAAGCATATCCTTACACCAGTTCTAGGAAGAGACAACATGAAAATTTTTCCCTCTCTAACCAGTGTGGTATGTTTCCTCTCATAATATGCAGAACACAGTTTTCAGGGACCAAAGTAATCCTTTATTCAGAATATTGTGTCATTTTCCATCACTGAAGATACATACCTGAGTAAGGCTTTCCAATGTAAGATGTTTAGTTACAGGTAAGTAGGTAATCTAGTACAGAAATTTCTACTTGGACAATTTGCTATGAGAATAATGAGTTCTCTTTTTCCATGTGCCCCCTCAGTGCTAATTCTTCAAACTTTTGTGAGGATAGGTAGAAAAGCAGGCAATACTAAAGTATTTAGCTAAGGAAAGGAACGCAGCCTATAAGAAATTAAAAAGATATTAAGAAATTAAAAAATAATGTGTCCTATCATTTTGCTCCTATGTTGCTGGAGTTCTCAGGTGCATGAAGGACATTTTTCTGCATACCAGTGTAATATAACCCTGTCAGGCTCTCACTAAGGAAGAATAAATTACATGTCTATAAGTTTGGTAGTTGTTTCCTTGCATGTCAAAGGAATGACTCCAAGGACTCTTCAGATTTTACCTCCTTCTGGCCCACTTCTATCACACAATCAGTCCCTTACGTAGCAGTATCTCACCTGGATACAACAATTCCAGTCTATTCTTCTCTTAAATCTCTGCTGATCAAAGCCGTCACTCTCCTCTTAGTTCCATTATAGCTCCTTACCCTTTTGTCTTGCCAGTAGGACACTTTCTCCTTTATTATGTCTGGACAAGAAAACAGTGAAATGACAAATGCCATGGAATTACAACTTGTTTCTGGTTCTCGTCCCATGATGTCCTTTGTCTTTTAGAAAAAGCAATGGGAATCCCTTTGTACATCCTTGGCAGTAAGGTATGCTTGTTGAAGTGGAAATCTTGTTATTCAGCCACCAGAGTCTATAAAAACTATGTTGAATATATTAATTTTTTTTTTATTTATACATTGAGTAATGCTGGAAGAATTATTGACGGGAAAACATACCTTTATGGTTGCAGAATGAATACTTTATTCTCAGTCAGGTTTCAAGTGAGTGTGCTGAAGACAATCTTTGTATTTTATGGGCACAAAAAATGCTCCAGAAATTATAGGAAATGTGTAACCTTTAAAACCAGTGGATTTTGCATGTATTATTAGATGAAGCATCAAAAGGTCATGCTAAAATTTTAAAAGTAGAAAAATAATGAACAACATCACAGTCCAAATGCTTAAATTTTGGCATGGTTAGAATAATGTAAAGCAGGACGTATCATGGAAAATGCTGAATTAATAATTCTACAGAGAATGACCTTAACAGCAGCTGTCCCTTGGCAATGAATCAATGGCAGTAATATTTAGGTCTTATATAGCAATTACTGTTTTCAAAGTACTGCATCTTTTTAATAGATTTGGTAGAGGGGAAAACAATTCTCATCTAAAGCTCTCAAATTACGTTGTACCTTAGTACACTTCCTCACTTAGAGTGAGGAACCCTTCACAAGGGAGAAGAGCTTAGAACTAGAAAGAGTTGCTTCAGTTCAGCAGAAAGAGCTGACTATCTCATTTTGTGTATTCTGATATAAAAAGGACATAACTAGAAATAGAAACATTTTCAGATGGATGGAAACTGGAGAATACAAAATCTTTCAACTACTGACTCCTGCTAACCAACAGGACAGATATATCATAGTATAGTTTTCATAGAATGAAGCTATAATTCAGGGTTCTAGAAAATAAAGACAATTTTCCTTTGTCTTTCCACTCTCAGTGCAATGTGTCTGACAAATTTCTTCGGCTTTTTGAATGCTCAAAGTCATGCAACTCTCAAAAATCCTTTAAAAATAAAACTATTTATATAACTGATGAAAAAAAAAAAACAAAACACCAAAAACAGGGATAGATACCCTCATGAGATCAGTATTGACCTTTAGAGAGTTAGTCCCTAGGGAAGAACTAGGCTTTTTGCCATTTTTCGGTAACTTGATAGTTCAATAGGAAGGGATTTCTTCAGAAGCTGTCTTCATTGCTACTCAAGAATATCTGTAATTAAGTTAAAATGAGACGGAATGAACATACAGCAAAAGACTGTAAACATGTTTACACATTTTGATAAACATTCCTGCATTTTCTTCCTCTTGTAGCATTGATTCATCTACATCATACTAAATGGAAATGAGCAAGATGTAAAATTAATCCACCCTTGTAACTATCTGAAGAGAGTAATTATCTGATGCTTACAAGCTGTTTCGCGAATAGATCCTTCCCTAGCTACATTAAATTTTATTGTATCTGTGTTTGAGTCTCAAATTACAGTGGATCATGTCTTTTAACAATATAAACACTGTAGGTCCACTGAAGTCAGTGGAGCTGTAGAGATTTTTCTTTTGCAGAGTACATTATATACATATATATACTTTTGCAAAGTATATAAATTCCCAATGCAATTTTGACATTACAATAAATGATAGAAAATTGTGTGTGTTTCTCGTGGGAAATTAGTGTATGGATAACTTACAATGCTGGATTAATTGTGTTCAGTTCCCATATCACATGTGCTCAAACTGTGGAGCCATGGAACCAAGTCCTTAACAAGCACCACACTGGTTGCATAGCAAAAAAACAAGAAGAAAAACATTCATATTTGATGAAAAACATTCAGATTTGGCAGCTAACTCTATCCTCTCATGGAAAATCAGTTTAAGACTTTTGGGGGATGGAGATTGGGAAATGGGCAAATTAAAGGATAAAAAGCTAAAGAAAGCAAGATAATTTGCCAATTTCCTTTTTTTTAGTTTTTTTTCTTTTTTTCTTTTTTTTTGTGAACAAAGATCTTTATCAAAGCTAGAAAGTTCTCTTATGCAAATTTCTGAAATAGGTATGAGATTGTTTTTATGATAGATGTTCAGATGCTTGTCAGCAATAATCAAATATACTTGTGGGAATCTGGGGGAAATTCTAGCCAAATCAGATCAACACTGATCAAACATTATAAATTGAAATAAAATTTGAGAGTTAACAATTCAAACATTTAAAGATTGTTTTTTTCAATTTGTTTTCAGGGTATTAGAAATCTAATACTGGCAAATAGTAGGAGGAAACCCATTAACTGGGTGGGAGGAACAGGGGAACATAACTTTTTGCTGCAGTTTGAACTTGTGTTGACATAAATAGCTCATGAAATGGCACCTTTACCTTTTTGAAGTTCTTTCTTCTACTTCTGTGCCATAGTTACCTTGAAATATTACTTTAAAAAAACTCCCACAAAATCCACAATTTTAAGAAAATAGAGCTTCTTTACAGCGTGCTGAAGAAGTGATAGATGAAAAAGAAGTCTAGCTACATAAAGCTGGAAATTAGAAATACTATTCAATTTCTGAACAGTGGAAGAACTGGAGAGCATGTAAGGATCTAATATGATCAGAAATGTCTTCCTGAAGACTCAAAGTTTCTCAAAGTGATTTTTTTTTTGTTTTTTTTTTTTGTTTTGGTTTGGTTTTTTTGTTTTGTTTGTTTTTGAAACCTGGTGGAGAGAACTGATGAGAAGAAGCCAATGCTAAGCCAGGAGACTGAAAGCTTTCTTAAAGGTCTTGACTGCATGGTAGTTATTCTGTTTGATAAACTTGTAGCACGTTTCAAACCTGTTTTTCCATAGTGCAGTAATGATTTCCAGATCTTGTGAAAGCCTGAGCAATGTGAGTACTTTATCTGTCTCTGAGCATAATTACTAATCACATTGTATTTCAGAATTGAAATTCTGTAAATCCGTGGGATTCTTTAAGTGGAAATGTCTTACATTTTTTTATTTTTTATTGTAATTTTTGTTAAAGAAATGAGGCATAAAAGAACTGGAAACCTAAGCTCTTTTTTTTTACTTCACTCCCCATAATGCTGCAGTTATATTTTTGGTATTCAACTTCATATAGTATTAAAAGATATGTTAGCAACAGAAAAGCTCTACTTTTAGTAAATACTTATGATTAGATTTAAGTGATATTGGAAGATGAAATAGAAATAGAAGTTCTCAGTCAAGATTTTTCTAGAATTTACCTTGATGTTTTGCATTGCTTGTGGTCTGATTTGGATCTTGGTGATCTGCTCTTCAAGAATTGTGCTCAAAAATTTTTGTCTTAAAAACGCTGTTGACTCAGGTTTGAGATTTTAAAATGGAAACTCCCAAAGGTCTCATTTGGTTGTCATAGATGCTGGCCAAATCAGTGTCTGGAAATCAATTAGTTCTATTTTTTCAGGCTTGCTAGACCATCATTCTTCCTCTTCTGAGACCTAGTTGTTGTTTCTGGCTTTGCTTACCATGCTTCTGAATTGAGCTGGGGTAGAACTGGAAATTAATAGTTTTTGGGAAGCCCCATTCCCAGGAGCTGCTGAGAAAGGTGGGGATTCTTCCATTGGCTTCCATGGACATCTAGAAAAAGCAAGTTTAGATTTTACAAGTCTTTAGGAGTTAGTCATCAGCACCAGAATCCTCTGAAAATTCTTGAGTGATTCCAGCCTTGAGAATTTCTCTTGATATCTGTATTGGAGTTTCCATTTGTTTTTCCTTATTGTAAATTGAAGGAAATACCTTGTTTCCTCTGTGAAGTGTTATAAAATCCACCGATGAAGAGTATTGTATAAAGGTTTTTCCAAGAGGATGGAACTGTGAAAAAATGTGTTCTAGTGAGGAAGATCATTAAACTTAGTAGTATTCATTTACCCTGTCTAACTGTGTTTTCTGAAAAAGAAATCAAAGGAAGCTTGCATTGAGTTTGAACTTCTCTTAGCCAGTGAAACACTCAAGGGGGGAAAAAAAAAATCCATTCTTTCATCTCTGAAAGTGTAACACTGTAGGCAGAGACTTAGTACATTGCTTTCTCTAATTCTTTTATTATTGTGAATTATCTTGTGCTGACAGCTTATAACCTATTTTTACAATAAGAATAATTCTTGATCTATCTGCTGCTGCATCAAACAGGAGATCAAACACTTGTTCCTAGATATTCTCTTCTTAGAGTGCTTGGGTGATTTAAAAAAAAAAAATCCTTCCTCTATTGCTTTGTTGTTTGACATTACAATAACTCCTGTCATGTGAATTTTATTTTTGCCATTTTGAAAGTACCAATAGTTGTTATTTTAGAGGAGATGTACAAACATGGAGGAAAAAAAAAAGAATAAGTTGTTTATAATATCATAAGCTTTGGCTGTGGTTTAATCGTGAAGATTACACAGACAGAAGTTTGAGACTATGTAAGATTTCCCTTTGTCCAGTTTCAAAGCTAGTGTTTTTCATTTTTACGTAAGTACTGTTGTGCATTTGTAGTAAATACATTGTTGTTGGAAAAATTTCCATTTTTGTTATGAATAGTCATACCCGTCACCATCTTCTTCTCATTACATATATACTTTTGCAGCCTTTACTTCCATATTGAGGCCTGTGCCTAAAATATTTGATAAAGAGCCTTCCTTTCTTGAACTGGTATTTTAAAAAGCCCAACATATCAAAACTCTGCTATATCTTACGATAACAGCCTGATTTTCGGTAAAAGGTGGTAGGAGAATCTTTTTCAGTGGAAAATGACACCTTCCCTAGAAATGTGCAGAACTCTGCCTTGAAGCCACTTATTTTCATAGCCAGATAAGGAGATCAAAAAACCCCATAATGTGTTTCTCTTGTTTACCATGGCTTTGGTAAACTCTGGAAGAAAACTAGTTTAAAGAAGATGCTGTGAACCATAAGAAATGCTGTTGTTAGATTTTTTGCAGTTTACTTTGCTATAAAGTGCTGCGCAAAATAAACCCTGAGCATGTGATTTTAAAACTGCATGAAGGCTTTTGTCCCTAAAATAAAATAGAGAAAAAAAAATCATAAAACTGCACCAAAAGCTTTTCTTGCATTGCTAGCTGAATCCAACTGGCCTTTTACATTTGAGGTGTTACCCTGTCTCCCAATGTGAGATGCCGTGCCTGACATTAGGGAAGTAGGAAGGAACCTGTGGTGTTGTTGGGATTGAGCCTATCATCCAGGCTGCTTTGAATAGAGGGCATTATTAAGCAGTAAATAGGCAGCTGCTGCACACAATGGCAGCCTTTTTGCTGCTTCGTGGCACTGTGCACTGAAGCTGTTGAGCAGGTTGTGTATGGGGGTGGTCATGGGTGATGTCACACATAGGTGAAGAGTGTAAGAGTGCAATATAGCAATGCAGCATCTCTAGACCTGCTGGACTCAGCAGGCAGTTACTGGTACATCCCAGCACTGAGAATGGGTGAGATTACAGGGTTAGTACAACATGTGTGTTGTACTACACTGTGTGTGTGAGAGGAGCATAACCACAGGCCACTTGGGTAGCCATCAAATATGATTTGTAGTCTAATACTTGCAAAATCTGATAATTTGTTGAGTAACTGAAAACATATCTATCAAGGTTCTGTGACAAGTCACAGAACTTTATCCCTTTGTCTCCACTGAAGCTAACACAGTATCTGAGCTCATTGTCTGTTCAAGATAAATTGTTAAATCTGTTTTAAGTATCTCTAAATCATGTCAGAATTTGTTAATAATAGTTGTTAGTATTAAGCTGATGCACTTATATTGTGCATCTTTGTCCATCTGAATCCACAAAAACCATCCAGTTTAAATCCTTTCCACAACCTGTTGGTCATCCAAATGTTTACAATTCATTGGTCATGGAAACAGTATGTTACAAGAAAAATCTAGTCCAAGATTTGTAATTGTTTTTCAAGCTGGTATACCATCAATATCTGGAATGGCAAGAGTCACTTGTTGAAATATGCAGGTAACCTATCACTTTATTTTATGCCTTTGTTCAAACTGGCTCTGAATAAAACTGAAAGCGATTAAGTTAAAGATTGAAGGGATTTTTTTTTTTTAAATAAGTCAGTGAAGAATTATTTTGGTGAATGGGATGATACAATTGCATAGGTATGAATAGAGCGATTCAAGATGCTTCAGGGATGTTACTATTTGAGGACTTGAAGTCAAAGAATATACTTTTACCTAAGCAGGAAGGATTGCTCCCCCCTGCCCCAATAATTAACTTTTGAATTGGTTTTCTTTAAAGTTTAGGTATCACATTCTGGAATATGATTGTAAGTGGGAAACTTGAGTATATACTAAAATCCAGAGTTGAAGTTTTCAAAGAGTCACTATATTGTATATCCTTAATCCATAACTGGCTACCTAAGATCTCAGGTGGAAAGCAAGACCACTAGTTCTCCCTCAAGCAAAAAGTAATTTAAAAAGAATGATGTGGAAGTCTTAGCTATGCAGAAAGCAATTCTGTTCGTAAACCTGCTCAGGACTGCAAATTGAACTCTGTCAGGATCTGTGGAAATGCGACTGTGTTCCAATACTTGGCTCTTTTCTTGGGCAGTTCTTTCTCTAGCAAGAGATAAATATATACAACAGCAGACATACTTTCTAGGAAAGAAGAATGTTAATGAAGTATGTCATTTCACTTCATGCATCTTTTGGTGAGATTATGTGCAGAAAAAAGTGCATGTCATGTAATTTCTGTTGTTTAGTCCACATCCTGAAATGCAATATGACAGTTTTGTGATGGGCTTAATGTGAATTCTGTAGAGGCAAATGTCAGTTAAAAATAAGAAATACAGAAGCAAGTTCTTCTTGGAAATTATCACTCATCTCCAAGTCATAGACCAACTCTTTGTGCTTTTAATAATATAAATAGAATTTGGAAAAAAATCCCCCAAAACAAAGCAACCCCAAACTCCAAAAAAACCCACATAGGTGTTTGTACCAGGAAAAAAACTATATGCAAGTTTTCAGTGTGCTTTCTTTCTCCATGTACTATATGATTTTGTATGGCTATATTTAAGTCTAGTGTTCTGCCATCTGTCTTCTTAAACACTGTAGTGTGTTAATGATTTTTTCTTCAGTCCCTCATTGTAAACAAAATCTGTTGTTGGTTCTTGCTTGAGTAATTTTCCAAAGCTTTTTACAATATGTCTTGGCACTACAGTCAGTTTGAGATATCCTTTCACCACATGATAAGTTAATGATCAGAGAAGATGAAATTCAAAACAATGTTCCTACAACATACCGGCTAGTGCACTGGGATATTGACTGCAGTAAGGCTTTCATAATTCAACTATGTTTAGTGAACCACTATACTAGCTTAAAGAGATAAGAAATTTAAAGTTTAGTTGTGAGTTCTGAGGCCACATTTTTTTCCAAGATCTAAAGAGAATCCATTTATATTTTGTTTTGTTTCAATGCTAATCCTGATGGTATTTCTGAAACAATCGAATAGAGAGCACTTTAAGACATAGATGTGCGCAAAATAAAATTTAAGAAGCACGTATAATTTTATATCAACAGCTGTTGTGTATTCCTTTGAAGGCTGATAGGAAATGTTACATGCCTGTACATACTGTCTTAAATAAGAGAGAGAATATGGAGATAAAAGAAAAAATCGTGGTTTTTTTAGAGACTCTTGTAATTCCCCATTGCAATTGCATTCGATATTAAAAGGTGTTTCAAATTTTTATAGGAATACCTCTTAGAAGTGTAAGCTTAAATTCTTTCTGTAAAAATATATATATCTATATTGAACATGCAACTACAGTCTGTAAGTCCATTCCATTTGTACTGCAAAGCTATCTTCAGATTTGAATGTTTCCCTCATAAGACTGAGTACTAAACTAGTTTCTAGTCAGTATTATTTCCTTGTGAAAAGTCAACAACACTCTGTTTAATAATTTTGCTTTAAAATGTCTTATGTATTTGCAAACAGTCATAGATCATTGCAATAAGATTTTAGTGATTTTTTTTTTTTACATATCAAAACAATCCCCCCATATATATATATATGTGTGTGTAATATATTCAGTGAAAACTTCATAATTAAATTCACACAAAAAGCTTTAGGCTTAAACTCCCACATATGAATTACCTTAATAAAAATCAATATAATTTTATGTTACATATAATATATATGCTATATAAGCTCATATTTTTCCAAGAGTTTCAGTGAAATATTTTAAAAGTTTAGATTTCAGCTACTTTTTGGAAATGTTGAGAGAAAAATAAAAATTGAAAAGGAAAAACAGCCAGCTGTTCATAATGGCACATAGCTATTATAAAGGACAGAAACCTGGTAATTAAGAGCAAGCACCTTGTGCCTAAACCCTCTGATGCAAAGAGTTACACATTTAAAACTTAATTAAAATAAAATTTCATATTTTGAACCAGTACATGCTTTGCGTTACAGAAAAGATTTGCAGGTAAGGTGTTGCATACTAGAGAGTTGGGTAAAGCATTGATGTGTTCTGAAAACAAAGACCTCTCCACACTTCATTCATTTTCTGCAAAATTCAAAACACAGGAATTCTTCATTTTCTCAGTCATGGGTATATCTTATTTTAAAACTTAGTCAAAACATGGATAAAAAATGGTATTAAACCTTCCCTGTAGATTTTCTTTCATTCTGATCTCAGTATCTTTCTGATATTTTAAATAAAGGAAGTTATTCTGTGCAGAGAAAATTTAAGACAAATTATAAAAGCACACATTTCTCTTAATGTGGAACAACTTACATGTGTAACTAATTAAACAGTAATGTTACATGCACATTTTACAAGCAATGTGTTAACTCAGTTATAAAAAAATCCAGCCATTGGTGTTTTTTTGTTTGCACTGTACTCTTGCTTGGGAACAAATATTCACCTCTCTTACGTCACCTCACATCAAAGGCTCCTCACAATGCCTTTCCAGCTGGGCTAATTACCTCTAGCTGCACTGTTTCTGGTATTTTGCCAATCTCAATTTTATTATAAATTAATCTACTATAGCTAATAAGAAAGTAGTAATGCACACATTTTTATGAAATTGTTACATGCCTAACAAGTCCTGCCCACAGCTAGGATTGGGATGCCTACTGGGTGTTTTCGAATGTGCATAAAATGATTCTTAACTAGCTGTTGTAAACATTGAGGTTTGCAAGGTATGGGGGACTAATATTTCTACTGTGCATAGCACTGTATTTTTGGTAGTGATTTTATTCCAACCAAACTTTATTTAAATTTGCTTGTTGATGCATAGCAATTTCTCTTCCTTGGGCATGCTGTCAGTATTTATGGCATTAATATAGGACACATATTAATAGGATCTCCTTTGAATTTGATTATCTTAGACTTATGCAAGTCCTGACACCAATTATAAGGGGTAACCACATTTGAATTTCTCTGGGATGAATACTCTTCGATCCTCCCACCTGATGTAATAAAGTGCTTTCATATCATATTTCTTAAGGTCAGGAAAGTGAAATGTCTGTTGCATGTGTATGACCGCTGCAACATTATGATTTAGAGACTATTCATAATACTTGGAAAAATTTAAAACCATGTAAAGACTACAGGTAATTAAAAAAAACAACCAACCAAACAAAACAACACCCCCCCCCCCAAAAAAAAAAAAACAACAAAAACAAGAAAACAAAAAAACACCCACAAACAAATGACAAAACTAACCTAATGTATTAATAACTTTTAAAAAAGCCATACTTATATTCTAAATAGAGTTTTTAAGGTTAAATTTCACTAATTAAAGACTAAGAAAGATTAAGGAATGTCCATATATTGATAACAAAACAGTGCATTTTCATTACCTTTAACTACTTCAAGTGGTTTTAATAACAGACTTGTTCCATTAAGGAGCAATGTGGTTCCAGTGATTCAGTAGGAAGATGGAATTATTGCAACTCCACCATTCTCTAAGATAACTGATGCAAAGTGGATTTGAATCATACTGGTTTACATACAATGCAGACAACTATTTGCAAAGTGTTGGCATACCATGGAATAAAATGAAAATGTTTGTTTAAGAATAAGGTTTATGTAACCTCAACTACGCACAGAATCTAATCTTAGAAAGAGGCAGATCTCTTGGAAATAATGCATTTCCTTTATTTTTTTCTTAACTGTTATCATAGTCTTTAAACTTAAGGGCTGCCATTCCCCAAGGAAGATGTTTTTCTCCTCTCCACAAAGGGGTATGCAGTCCTTCATATAGAAGCCTTAGTTTCTCAAGATAGCTGGAAAGGTTTTTTAACAAAAGTTATTTAATATTATTTAGCTTTAAAGTACTGATAGATGTAGCAGTCAACAGGTGTGGCCCTAGAAAGTTATTTGAAGATTTCGGCGTTTGCATAATGATAGTTGAGGAATTTTTCACTACCTCTATTCCTAAAAAGTCCCAGATGTGTATGCTTCTAGTAATTGCTTGACTGAGATTTCTATCATTAGTACATAATTACATTTATAAAACTACTGAGTATATACAAGCAAGTAGCACCTACTCCAATATTTTTATTTCATCATGCCAAGTTATAAAGTTGCATTGCTTGTTATGTCCTGATCTTATGACAAGTGATAGCATTGTCTATTGTTGGTTGGGTTATGGGTAGAACTTTGGTGTGTTGTTTTGCTGCATATAAACACATTTCATATCGATGTTTGAGGAAGGCGGAAAGATAGATGCTGGAAATTTTTGTGTGTGTATTTTCTGATTTGTTTACTCAGTATATTGCCATGCATGTGCAAGTGGCAAAATGTGAATACAGGGCAGTAACCATTATGTTCATTTACTTTGCCATTTAGGGAACACAGATGTTGTCTACATAACAAGGTGCTTCTTGTTGTAACAGTCCTGCTGTTAGGTCTCCCAGCTCTTGCAGTAGTTTGCTGCTTTGATGTGTGTGAGACATCTTTTGCTGGGAAATTGTAATTGCATTGTGGTTTTTTTTTCTTTTTTTTTAAATCTGTTTTCAAATTTGTAACTTAACATCTCAAAACAGGAAAAGAATAAAAATTAAGTTCATGCTGTGCATTCTTCATGAGGTATTTCTCAATTGAATATCTAACTTTTTATTCTTTAGGAATGTGTTCCCTTGCTATATGAACAGATTTACCTAACATGCATTTGGAATAATAGACAAAATGGACTGTTCTGACTTTCTGTCTTGCTTTTTCTATTATTTATAGTTCTGTAAATTGCTGTTTGCTACTTTGCCTGACAAATATAAATCTTGAAGTTTTAAAATGTCCTGATAATGCCACTTTTTTCCCCACTAACATAACCTGAATGATACTTATTTATTGATACAGTTGAATCCATTAGTCCCTAACAACTGTAATCTCAGTGGCTAAAAGATCTTGGCTTTTGGAGGCCAAGCAGGAAATTAAAGCTGAAAATGAAACAAAAGTCAAAGCTCCAGGAAAATTTAAAAACCCCACATCATCTAGTAGAACTAAATATATCTCTAAGGTCTTTATTCATCAAACATTTGCTGGTCTTTTCTTGCTAAGGCTTCAGGGCATTTCTGGAATCCTCAGTGACGCTACTAACTACATAGTTATGTCTGCTTAAAGTTAAAAGGAAAAAGAAAAAGCACCACCAATCCTAAAAATAAAAATTACCTGAAAGATGAGACACCTTGTAACGTAAGGCTCTAAAGTTAATGATCAATGGTTCAAGTTCAATTATTGTTAACTGTACATTGAAATAAAAGTCTCAACTCTGCGAAATGTTTCAACATGTTTAGAATTGAACAGCCTGCTTAATGACAGTAGTCAGCACTATTGCTTCTCTGTTGGACTGTGCTTGCTACACCAGCTCACAGCTTGAATATAAATCGAAATTCAAGGTCTAGGTTTCAACCATCAAAGCCATTCATAGGATTAGTCTAAATTGAGAGACCATCCCTTTTAGTGCACAACTATGCCCTACCATAAGAACTGCATTCTTCTGGAACAATGAAACTACCAGGCCCTTTAGGATCCTGAGCACAGCCTTGTCAGCCCAAAGCTATTCAGTTCAGTTCTGTTGTAAGACAAAATTGCAAAAGAGGACATGAATATTGTCAGCTCTGTTGAACAGAAAGGTCTCAAAATATAATTAACAAGCCATTCAGATACTGAATAATTTGCATATTTTAAGCATATGTTGGGGTTTTTTTCTTCTTAAAAGATCTTTTTCAACTGTTGGTTCATTCTAGTAGTATTGCTTCAACTTTTCTGTATCATAAGAAAGTAATGAAGTTTGTGTCCTTTTCCCTATTGCTGATCCTGCAGAGAATTACAGTTGTTCTATTTCATGCTAAAGCCTTTGAAGACACTCATCATAGGCATTTAAAGTAGCACAATGCAGAATATGAAGGAATTCATAAAAATCTAACTGAATTGAGTATTGAGAATATTGGACATATTGAGTTGGTCTTTTCATATGCCAACGTGATATGCAGATCTTGCTGAGTTACCAGCACTGCTGTTGGCAGAGTACAATTTATTCATAAATTTTGCTGAGCATTCATGATGGCACAGTACATCTGGACCTAATAAAATAAAACAAACCAAAAAATATTTTATTTGGCTTCAGGGAAAAATGTTTTTATCTCTCTGGGAAGATGCTTCATATACATTTGCAACATGCAGTTCTTTCAAATAATTTATATAATTTTTAGAAAGAAATGGAAGTTCCTATACCCAAAATCACATGTAGGTTTTCTTTTCTTGGCATATCTGTTGCTTTTTAATCTCTCTACAGGTCCACAGAGACATTGACATTAGTTTCTAACAGTGCAAACATACCTGCTGCCTTTTTTTTTCTTTTTTCTCTTTTTTTTTTTTTTAATAAAATGTCAGGAGGTGACAATCTGTGTTTCACTGGTTCTGTTTTGTAGTTTCACAATATTAAGTACAGATGAGATTGATTTCTTATCCCTTTCAGCAGGTGACAAAGTATTAAATTGGTATCCTCATAGCTGAAAATAGTCTCCAGGAGCCAGAATTGTCCTGACTTTTTTGGTAATAAACACTCTATGATCGGTCATTCAATCAAGTTGCCAAAAAGACTGCCAGTTAAATGCGTTTCCTACTGCTGTGCCACAATGGCATTCACATGCACCTTTTTTTTTTTCTTTTCTTTCTCCAGTAGCAATCATCTTATTCTTGTATTCTTTGGTGCTCTTGTATAGCTACCCCTGTGTAGTGTACTTCCCAGCACTATTGGTGAGTTCAGAATTATACTGGCTTTCTCTCTTGCATTTAGTTTACAGGTTGTGGAATAGCAAGTGGTTGGTGGCTTGCTTATACTCTGCTTGAGTGTTGTCCTTTTAGTCAATAAAACTTTTTGCTAGGTGTCATCCTGACTTGTGACATTTTCCTGAGTTCCTCACTGAGGTGCTCTGTGTTTTCAGGTACTGAATTCTTCTCAGAACATTGCCTTAGAACATTCTGCTGGTAGCCTTTTGAATGCTCTATTATGACTCATTTGTCTCTGAAAGTACTTTGCTTTGGCAAATTCTAAATACTTGGTGAATTATTACATCATATTCTTCCAAAAATGTAGTTTTATCCTAACTATCAGTCTTTCCTCCCATAATCCCAAGTGTAGCATATTATTACAAGTTGCCCATTTCAATGGGTTTTCTAATCTTAAAAGGATTTTTTGCAGGGAGGAAATCGGGTCAAGATTTTGTTGTAGTTGTTGAATTAAAGTGTGTCTCTTTTTTTTCTTTTTTGTTCCTTTTACCTTTTTAAAATTAATAAAAACTGATTAATAAAAACATCAACTTCTTCAGAGCATGCAACTGTCAGAAATCAAGCTACATTCTGATGTGTCTGTCTGATATATATCACTGCAGACACGTAGAGTGCCATTAACTAAGTCTTCTCCACTTATTCTGCATAGTTCTGGCATTTTAATTCTGGAATTGGAATTGAGCAACTTGTCTGGGCAGCAGGTGTGAAACTGCTTCCACCTAGACTCTGACTGGAAAGACCCATTGCAGAGTAGATTGGACAAGGGGAAGATGGATGCAACTTTGTTAGACAAACATCTGTAAGTAGAGGCTGAGAGACAGAAGAAAAAATATTCTTGTCCCCTTAACAACTTCTGGGTTTAACTGATAACCAGGTTGTCTCAAGACAAAATTGTGGGCTGGGCACACTGATACGAATCAGTCAATCTTTTCATGTTCTTAATTTTTTTTTAGCTAGTAATCTAGTTAGATTAAACCCATAAATTTTTGTAGTCATGAGAATTTTATTTGAATCAACATTGGTACCTCAAATCTCTTAGATTGCAGAACCCAGGAAAATTAAAAATGGTAAATTATTCAGATCCCATTTTCCTGAGCTGCAAAGGTTACTGTGATACTTGAAATAAAGTAATATCAGTGCTGGGAAAGCCTAAAATAGAGCAACCTCATCTCCTTAGAAATGGCCCTGGGAAGGCAGAGTTTTAGGAAGTTTAGGTTCTGTGTTGTCTAGTGTTTTCTATTTTTGTTACCTTCTATATTGTGCAGGAGTTCTATGGGTATCCAGTAACAAATAAGGAAGATAAAAACAAACCTTAGGGAACTTGACCTCATTGTCTCGGATACCAGGAAACTAACTGCAGCTATCACTTTAATAATGATATGATCCAGTCAAGGAATTTGAGAATATTTTGAAGACGATTTGAAGTGTTCAGGTAATTGGTGTACCAAATAGCCTTTATGTTCATGAAGATGACAAGTTCTCTTGAGTATTCTTTTCTTAACATGAGTGAAAATTTTAAGCAGTCCATGTATATAAAACTTGCAGCATTTCTGGAGTGCAGAACCACATATCTACTTCACGTAGGGCATCTTTGAAGATGGACTGTCTGAATGTCCACCTAGACCTGCACTTAGTTATTTGAAAGAGAAGTGAGAATAGTGTAGAAGGCAACAGGAATCTTTTAGCAAAGTTGGTGTCAGTATAGAGACAAAGCATTTCAATCACCAATGTGGGAGAGGAGCAGACAAAACAGACCAAGGCAGTGTGTCCCTTTTTCGGAACATCACGTGTATCTCCTTCAGCAGCTGAAATAGCAGAATCAGGATTAACTTTTCCATCCATGTGAATTTTTGAACTAATCCATCTACTCTCATTGTGAATTTCAAGCCAAGGGTTTGATTTATGAGGAAACTGCATATGCAGTGCGAAGTGTTCTTTAAGACGTACTGTGGACACTATTTAATTCTAATGTATAACTGTAATATAAAGATGAGAGGAGGAGGAATAGGTTACTTAGCATAATAGGAAGAATACAAAATACTAGAGAGATGAGAAGAGAATGGAAAAAATGAAAATATATTTTCAGGAGGTTTGGATGTTCTGGAAAAGTTCAAAGGATATTCCTGTGTGCATAGAAATATTTCTTGAGTGTTTTTGATGAGGATTCAGTGCAAAATAAATTACTTTTCCCCATAAATGCTGTCATATTTCTTTCTTGAAATAACTACACCCTGTAGCTTACTAGCAGAGATTTAATGAAAACTGTTATATTGATTTTTTTTTTTTGTAATTTATTAAGTTAATTTTAATTAGGAGTTATAAGCAACTTTAGTTATTTAATGCTTGGTTTTGCTAACATGAAATATTTTGACTGAATGGTTTAAGGAAATTCATATCACACTTTCCTGATTTATATTAAAAATATAAATATTTTAATATTTATATAATTGTGCTCCCTTGTGTCATTGTGCTAGGCTTCTGTTTTTTAACTTCATGGTCAATGACTTGCTCATAAACTAGTCTGCTCCAAATAGTCAATGTACAGGCTTGCTGTGTTGAAAAAAGTGTGATTTGTGAATTTATTGATCTTCTTTTTAATGGAAGTTATTTGTATATAAATTAGATAGAATTAGCTTGCACTTGTATCTTTTCGTCTACCTTGAAAAAAATACAAAAAAAATGGTATTGCATGTTACATTTGGTACTTTCAGTAGAATTCTACCTTATGGAATGAAGCTAGATGTCATGTTTTGTCCTGTTTAGACTGATCACAATTTAATACAATTAATTATCACATTTTATAATAGTAAATTACAGAAGGACTTGACTTTTTTAAAATGCAAACATTCAAGTGAGAAAAACAATCTCCTTTGATTACTGCAGTGAAAAATCATTAGAATGCCAACACAGCTTTCCAAAGATAAGTTAGGTGTATTCAGCAAGAATGTTCTATGAAAATATATTTTTAGCATGGAGCAGAAGTCAGACTTTTATCCCACACATAGTTGTTTAAAAACCCATTTAAAGTTCATTAAGTTCAATTAAGCATTAAATATTTCAACTGCTTTACTTCACACTTTCTTAATTTTTAAATCACTGAAGCCCATAGTAAATGCAAAATAAAAGGTATAACTTATTTTTAGCTGTAGTTAAAAGGTAGCAGAAAACTCCAAATTTTTTGAGTTAAATTATTTAGCATTTAGGTTGAAATGCAGTTAGACTTGGGATAAGGAACACATATCTTTGCATCACGTTAGTGGGATTTAATTCTTAATTTTCTAGCTACATGTTCCACAAACCAACTCTGCAGACATTTTCTAATAAGGTAGTTCTCACTGTGGGCTAAGAACAGAAGACAGCTTTGAAATCTACCAGCAGTAAACATGTGTGACAAATTATTGACTTCACTAATTAGGTTTTGCCCATGGAGCCATTAAGAATTGAAAGGAATTCTGTAAACTGATTCTTCATTTGGTTGGCTAAGATTGTAGAAGTGTGTGGTTTCTGCCCAACCTAAAATTTCTGTGTATGTTTGTGTTACAAGAATGTAACATGGTAAGTAAAAACAGGGTTGTATTTTTTCTCAGTTTAATGGCCTTTTCATGAAATTATTGCATTCCTGTTGGATTTGTAGACCAAATATGCAAAGCAAAAGTGCTGCTGTTTTTAGCAGAGCATCATTATTATCATTGACTAACCTGGATGAATCTTGTTTTTAATAAATGTGTGATGGGTCATATCCTTCAATTTACCGTTGTGTATAGCCATTCAAGCAAAGTATCTGTGTTGCATTACTAAAGAAAACTATTTGAGTACCCATTACACTTGAAATCAGGGAGACTGTTTTCAAAGCTGCACACTGTACTTCAGAATGTACCCATCCACCAGCAAATCATACAATCCAGATGCTGTTTTCTTAAATTGCTGAATAGGTTTGGATAGGTTTGATAGTATATTTGCATTAATAATTATAGGAACAAATAAAATTTTGGAACAGCTTTGCTAATTTTGGAAAATTACCAGAAATTATATTGTATGGTGCAGTAAGAATTCTTAGAGGCTGCTTTAAGATTAACTTTGCAACTTCTCTCAAGTAAGGCTGATTAAGGCAAGCTTCACCTAAAGTCCAGAACATGAAAATCCCTTAATGTTTTGGAATTGCAACTATTATTACTGTCTAGATAGAGCTGAAATACCCCGGAAAATATAATTTTAACTGTTCACATAGCAGTTTTTTCTTAGTAAGAGAACAGATTCCATAGACAACACAAATACCTAGGCTATTGTTCTGCAGGGTTAAAAAAAGGCAAGCAGTAAACCAGTGCTCAAACACCATCATCTTAACCTGTTTCCAGGGTGCTTTTAAAAATTAAATGGATCATAAAATCAGAAAAATATTAAAAGATAATTTATATTAAAATGCAAATATTAGTTAAATACTATTATGTCTTGACAGAAGATATTTTAATTGGTTTATTGTTTCACCAGAAACAGGGGTTAAATCTCTGATTAGTTTCTGTAATTACAACTATATAAAATGGAAGAGTTCCTTTTTCTAACTCAAGAAACATAAACATTTAATGGGACCTATAAATAAATGATTGTCTTTTTAATGTATTATTTCTGAGGCTTCAGAGATTGTAACTTAATATTATATTAGGTTATCAAGACCTTTGTGTATGAAAACAAAAAATGTTGTTATTAAGATATTTAATAGAATCATATTTAATAGAATCTACTTAAATTTATTTTGGGTGTATTAATTTTATTAATGTTTGTGGAGATAATATTTTCTTTCCATATATAATTTTTATCAAAGATGAGATCAATTTTTTTGCATAGCAATAAAATATTCTGAATACATTAAAAATGAACTGTGTTCTAAAATTTCAGTCCTAGCATTTTTAGACCCAGAGCTGTTTGATTTTACAGAGGCATGGAAAAGCAACTCTGCAGAGTAGGAGCTGGGTGTCCTGGTGGACAATGAGACAGCAGTGTGTCCTTGTGGCTGAGAAGGGCAGTGATATCCTGGGGTACATTAGAAAGAGCATTGCCAGCAGGTTGAGGGAGGTGATCCTGCCCCCCTAGTCAGCCCTGTTGACGCTACATCTGCAGTGCTGCATCCAGTTCTGGGATCCTTAGTACAAGAGAGACATGGAGCTCCTGAAGCAGGTCCAGCAGAAGGCAACAAAGATGATTACTTACAAGGAAAGGCTAAGAAGGAGCTGAGCCTGTTCAGCCTCAAGAAGAGATGGCTGAGAGAGGGTCTCATTAATGTCCGTAAGTATCTGAAGGGAGGGTGTCAGAAGGATGCTACAAGGCTCTTCTCAGTGATACTGAGCAATAGGACAAGAGGCAACAGTTGGAAACTGATGCACAGGAAGTTCCACCTGAACATGAGGAAGAACTTTACTGTGAGGGTGGCCACACACTGGAACAGATTGCCCAGAGAGGTTGTGGAGTTTCCCTCACTGGAGATATTCAAGAACCATCTGAACACAATTCTGTGCCATGTGCTCTAGGGCAACTCTGCTTGAGCAGGGAGGTTGGACCGGATGACTCACTGTGGTCCTTCCAACCTTATCCATTCAGTGATTCTGTGAAATGGAAAGCAAATTTCATATTCACATGGCCCACTGTACCCAAGCATATGACTTTTGGAATAAGCAATGCACAACTGTGAGCTGAAATACTAAGCTGAACATTTGCTGCTAATATAATACCTGTCTTGTACAGAAGATAATTCAGCAACCTGTGTTTTGGCATTTCTTAGAAATGTGATATGACTACAAAGAATCCCTTGTATTATGCCTGTCCTGAAGAAAGCAGCATCAAAAAGCTTTCAGCAGTGAGAAAAATGTAGGACAGAGAACTCCATGTGCCTACAAGGCTGATGAATAGTTTCCTGCCATTTGTACAAATGGTGTTTGCCAACAGGTGTGTGGTTTTCCGTAGCTTTTCAGTTGATGGCTAATGGTTTAATAAGCTTCAGAACAAGCAAGATGTACCTTTGGCAGATAATTCTATTGATCTAGAGGTATACAAACTTGGCTGTGAAAAGGGAAGTGATGGATCTTCATTATCTTCAGATAACAAGTCATTTTTTTCTAGACTTGTCAATAATAACTGTTCCATTATGATGTGTATTAATATGAGTTCATATATGGGGGAGATGGGGCAACACTGCAGCAAAAAGCTCTACTGTTTGTGTGTCTCCTTCTTTTTTTACCTTATTTTTGCTCATGTGGAACACAAGCAACTTGTTAGCAGACAAGGAGGAGGTTACAGCTTGTGAGGAGCTGGGACTGTAGGAGACAGTTTCAAGTAGGTAAACAGGCAACAGTTATTTTAAATTTGAACATAATGTCTTTTATCATGAGTATTTCTATGGGCTTCTTCCCAAGAATGCAAAGCAGGCCTGCATTATGTATGATGATCAAGAGACCGTTAATGTCTTGATGTCTTAACATGGTTGTGTCTGACAAAGTATAAAAGAAAGCGTTTACTTCCTTTTAACATCTGAACAGAATGCTCCTAATTTAATGCAGACCTAACCTCTTGTCCATAGCAAGAGGTTGAATTTGCTTTTTTTGTAATTTACATGAGTCGTACCTAAGCAAAATCCTTCAGCCATCTGCCACCAGTCAATAAATCCTTTTTTAATTTCCATTAATTCTTGTTAGAAAGATTGAAGAAATCCACCCATCTGTTTGATAGAAACATTGTGTCCACGGGGAAAGCACATGGAGACTTTTATCACTCTTTGCTTTAGGGGTGGAAGGAAGATAATCTAGAACAACTGCAGTAACATGTGTGTGCTTTTGCATATTTTTATAATCTTTGCATATTAATTCATTGCATAACTGAGGAACAAAATATTCTGATAGTCCAGAAAATCAGCTAATATAAGAGTGCAAGGTCTGTTTTGCTTTTAACATAATGAATTCCACCTTAGTAAGTAGACCAACCCATTCAACAAGTCAAGGAAAATTTAGTGGTAGAGAAATAGAATGGGGTAAAGGAAAGGTGTGTAATCAGATTCTTGAATTTGCCTTTAGAATATGTTCTTCTGAAGAGATAGATATGTGCTAAGCATGACATAATTTTAGCATTAAACAAATAATAATCTAGATAAACTGGAGCTATTTTAGTGTCAGATGGCAAAAGGACAGTAATAGAAAGCACATCTGTTTTGAGAGCTGCTCTTTAAACAGCCTGTTCTTGTTGCTGATCAAATATTCTGTTCTGACAAAATATTTTTCTTCATATCTGACAATATCTTTATACACACCAAGAAATTATTATATTACATATGCTTGATGAAATTCTACTTAGAGGCCTACCTTTGGCAAAAATAGTTGCCATCAGTACTGTGTGATGAGAAAGAGTTTTGAAGGAAAATACTTACTGTAGACTCTGTTCATACCATAGCAGCATGTGTTGATGATGAGATAAAAGAAGACTCAAATAACTGGCTAAATATATACCCACTTGTGAATGCTAAACTGAAAAATTTTCTGCTGAGAAGGTTTTGTGTGTTCCTCAGCTCTTTTGCTGAGTTATGCAACATAAAGTTAGTGCTCAGATTGGAATTTAGTTTCCTATATTTGACCCTTTGCTAGAAGCTTTGTAGCAGAATAGCAATAGTGTTTTGTTTGGCATGAATTGCAGTGTATACTTAGTTTTAATGTATACGTTCAATTGGTAGATGTCAGAAATGTTTGTTACTGGTGTTTGTTTTGCCTTCAACAATATCTATTGAGGGTATTCTGTGCTCATGCTTGGATAAAGATGTTGGTATATCCAGCCACATTCTCTATTTTGTCGTCTTGTCCTGATTTAAGATATTTGTTAAAAAAAAAAGTGATTTGTTGTTGTGTTTGGTTTGGTTTTGGTTGTTTTTTTTTTTTTTTTTTTTCAATCAAACCTACTTAATTTTTAAAATATTTGTCTTTACCATCATGATTTTCTTTTTACATATTTGGTCTCTCTTTCCCTTGGGGAAAAAACTAGAATAACAAATTTTTTAACCTGCCTGTGATCTTTCAGCTCTGAAATTGCTTGCTCTATTGTTCATAACCCACCTGTCATATTTTAAATTTATTCTGGAAAGGCTTTTTTTTTAATGTGTCTTTTTTGTAGTCCCCTATGTTGCCGTAAGGAAAGGGGAAAAAAAAACTTTCCAAGACAACTTTATATGGGTAAAGCAGAGAAGAGTTCTTTTATTTATAGGGTTTTGGGGTACAGAA
>JAWWMP010000132.1:32954433-33118786 GCA_035047865.1 Dendrocincla tyrannina | reverse complement strand
AAGGATGCCCCCCTGACTTCCGACTCCCCTCTTTATATCTTTGCTTACATAAAGAAATGAGATGGAATACTTCCTTAATTATGACCCTAGTTACTAGAAGGGCCCAAACCAAAACCACTACAACTATTATCTTTGCCATTGCTTTAATATTTTTCTAAGAATGTCTACATTCATTTGCCATGTTTTCATAAAGAGCTAGTTAGTTTTGATATATGTATCTTTCTCTTTCAAATTAAGTAAGACTTTAGTTGTCCAACAGAACTTTCTTCTTGTTATGGGCAGATACCATCAAGTCAAGCCTGTCTAGAAGGACAATAGCACATAAAATCTTTCAGCTGTTTCCTCGGTAATGGAGATACATCTGTAAAACTGTTGCACAAATGTTTCCACTTTTCTGTTATTTCTGAGTTTGGATTAAACCCTAAGAATATCACTACTTCAGAAATTGCAAGATATGAGACCAGAGAATTGCACTTCGATTCCAGTGTGGTTTTTTTGTCACTTTTAGGTTTCTCCACACCTGCTACGATTGCACAGTGTCAGAAAACTTGTGAAATAAATCCTAGCAGATGTTTTTTCTTCGTTTGGGGGGATTTTTTTTTTTTGACAAAAAGTGCTGCTTAGTAGAATTGGTCCTTTCCATGAATGAAACATACAGAAAAGCAATTGTGTTTTCTTAATCTATAATTGCTTTTTAGTAATTTTTCAAAAATTAACTATCGATTTTTATAGGAAGCCTAGTTCAAAAATGGAAGAAAAAAGTGCTAGGAAATTGAGTCAAGTGAGTAAATGATGCACAGTGTGTTGGTTACTCTTTCATGTATGTAGGTGTTTATGTAGAACTAGTAAATGGTTTTGGAATTAATATAATTGTATTATGTTCCCAGTAGTTTTTTTCTCAGTTATGTTAAGCATAAATTACTTTTCCTCATTATAAAGGTTGACATACTTAATCCCCATTTGCCATTTATATGTCATTGAGAAAACTATTTCACAACTAATGCTTAGGAAAAAGAACATAAATAAAGCAACTGAGTTTTTCTCTGTGCTGCTACTCCAACCTGGGAGATATCTCCTGTAAAGAGAGCCTCATTCTTGTTTAAACATCTGCTTCATGTTTCTTCAAATATTGCAGTGAAAGGCAGTCATGACAATGAATTGATTTGAAGGTAAGTTGATTTGACATGAGGGTGATTTGTCAATGAAACTGTGCATTGTGTTGACTAGGAGTGTCTCATTGTTTCCTTGTGATCCCTTTATCTGTCAGTAGCATCCATTGATAATGTTTGTCCTTATGTTCAAAATGGTGGTGTAAAGACTAGTATCAATTATGTATAAAAATGAAAATGTTTTAATGTAGTATAGCTGTGGAAACCTGGCTTACCACAACTGTAGTTAGCTTAGATCATAAGCTGAAGGTTCATCTCTCACCAGCCTAAGTGTATTGTTAGAATGCATAGTAATACTTGAAAGGTGGGTGGTAGATAATAATATAGTAATTCTGTTGCAACAGATTACTTTGCTGAGCACAACGAAAACTAAAGCTGTAATAGGAAAAAAATAATGGATGTAAATGCTGGGGTAGAAATGCTATACTGTGTTCAGGCTCTTTTTGAGGAGTGTAAGTTACCTGTGCTTATGTAAGTATATGTGCTAGAAGTAACAGTACTTTTCTCTATATTCTCTCTTTTTTATTTACTTCAATTAAAAAAAAATAATAAAATCTCATCAGTTTCCTAAAATATTCATGTTCGCAAGTGATAACTACTTTTACTTATATTTATAATAGCTAAGCTTATCAACTAGTTTTTATAGCAAACATTAAAGTTTGATATTCTTCATGAGTATGATAAGGTAGGGGAAAAGGAAAGGTAGTAGCTAACCATTCCTTGTGTGCAGCATGTACAGTGTCCCAGAGCCCTGAACATCTCTACTTCTCCTGAAATTTGTCAAATGGATAACTTTGTGTTGGAAGGAAAAGTAGCTAAGGTTATTTTTGCAGGTTATTGTTTTTCCACCTCAGGTTATCAAGGTATTAGTGTTTTCATGGTGAGGTCTAGCTTTCAAACAAGTTAATGAAGCACCAAGAGAATCACACTAGGCTCTAGCGAATATAAACCCTCCATACTAGAAGCCAATGGACTGTCATGGTTGGAACTGTAATTCAGACAGGTTGATCTGTAGAACAGACAGGTACGCACTGAGAGCAATTACAGCTATTGTCTCACAGACATGGTACAAGGAAACCCATAAAGAGGATAGACTTCAATACCATTATTAAGTATAAATAATCTGCTTAAGATGGGTTGTAGAGACATGAAATTTTGTGAACTGTATTCATGTTATTCACAGCTGCTCTTCAGCAGACTGCCATTATGATTAATATTTCAGCAGCTATTAAAAAAGCTACATTTTTAGATAATTAAATATAATCTTAATTCTCTTTTCATTAATTGTACAGACATGAATATTTTCTGTTAGTAGTTGATACAGTATATTGCTAAGTTTGAGCTACTTTGGTTAAAAATATTTCCAAAGTACAAAGTAAAAATGAAAAAGTTATCTTAGTGTAGAACACCTGTGACAGATTTTAGCAACTTGATCTCAGGAAATTGTAATTTTTTGTTGATGAGGTAATGTAAACCTTATATAAACTAATGCAATGTAACAAGATATTTTGTTGATAGAGCTTTACTAGGTGGAGTGTGTGACTAAATGCTTAACAACCTTCTCTTCTTAATTTATGAATGTAGCTATTTGACAAGAAGTACTCAAACTTGTGGAAATGGCAATCTCTCAGATTATTTTGTGTTAGCCATTTTTTATGTTTTATATTGAAAAGTTGGTACAAATACTTTTCCCTTCTGAAAATATGTGAAAAGTAGTTGATAAACATGTAACATGTAAGTGCTCTTATATGACTATTATGCTAGTTACAGAAGTTTGTGCTGTACAATGCTAAGTGTACAAAAAAAGAAATGTAGAAAATATGTTGTCTGTATGCTTTCTTCTCTCGCTGAACAGATGTTGCAAGAGAATACATTAGTTCATTTTTCCTTAAGCTTTAGATCTAAAGTGCATTTAAATGTGTTTACTGCACTGTGATTGAAATTCCTTTAAAACTTTTTTCTGTACCCTCTGTTTTGAGTTAAAAGTGGGAATGCTTTTCATAATCATGTGATACATAAATTCTAATTTTTTTCCTCTACAAATAACAATCACTCATGAAAAACTTTTTGCAATTCATGCATTTAGTCTTCAATATTCTAATGAACATTAGCATCCTTGGTATCTTTGTAGAGATGAGAACCTCTTTTCAATTCTTGATCAGTTGTTAAAGTGAGAGACATGGTCCCATGCCTCAAGGAAAAAAAAAAAGAAAAACCCAGCAATGTCAGCGTGAACTTTTTGTTCATTTCCATTTCTTTTTTGAACTCAGACATGTAGTGACTCATCAACCCTACTGTAACAAATCCATGATTTAATAGATATTATTAAGAAATAAATTGTTTGACTTATGTTGTCTATCTCTAAGGTAGAACTAGCTCTTTGAAGATTTAGAATTGCAGAATGAAATTTAGTTTACATGGGCTACAATCTGAATGTGGTAACTAGGTTGGAGCAGTATACTAGCTAAAAGGATTTGTCTTGTCTTCCCCACCACCCCGGGCCCTGCCAGGACTGGAGGTAAAATGGTGTTAGTCATCATATGCAGCAGAGTGAAGCCAAACTGTCTCTCTGAGGATAGCACAGCCAGAAAAGTTATTTAGGGGAGACAAAGATGATACTTGTTTTCTGGCCCAGTCTTTTGGAGTTCACCCAAGTGGATTAGAGTATGTTAAAGTTAAGTGCTCTTTTCCCTCCTCACCACCTGGAGCCTGCATCCTTTCAGATGGAAAGGTTTGCTCTCTGCAGCTTCAGAATGCCTGAGGAATAAACGTGTTTCCCTACTGAGTATTTCTGCATTAGACCCCTGAAAAGCAGTCATGTAGAATTCAACTCTTACAAATTGTATGGCTCAATCTCCATGCTTCTGGCAGGTGAGCACAAATTTGTAAATACTCGGCATAGCTTAGACTGTCAGTTAAATACAAATTTGGATTTGTTTATTTCTGTTACTTAGCTACAAAGCAGTGGTGGCTTTTAGAAGAAACAAACAAAAAGGCTAGAGTGCTTTGGATGCCGACAAACGTTTTGTCTGATTCCTTGATTTAACTTCTATCATCCTAAGTCCTTCTCTTCTAAATCTAAGTCTCACTAGGGTAGTGAGAAGCATTTAGGAACTTTTTCTGTCTCTACCTTCTGAAATGATTATGGAGATGTTCATAGTGGTACAGTCACCGTAATAATGCATATACCATTAAAGAGACTAAAATAATAAACTCCAGTCTCATACATATAAGTTAGACATTTCTTGAATGGGATCCACCTGCAAAACAAAACAACTGCCTAATCAGTTTGGATCATGTAAATAGTTGTTTCTCATTAATACTTGTATCTTCAGCATAGTGTCTAAGGAGAATAATGCAAAATAGCTTTCTTTTCTAATCAGTGTATTGCTCTAGCCTTGAATTAGTAACTAACTGTAAGTATATATATGCAACAAAGACATGGTATTTTGCTGGTGCACATTTACATGTCTTATCTTATAAAAAATCCTTTTGAAATCCTAAGGTTATCCTAATAAAAAAAAACTAGACCCTTCTAAAGCATTTCTCTATTCAATTTGAAATGTGCAGCAACTGATCTAAGAGAATACCAGGCATACGCTATTTTGTGCTTCAGTTTAAAGTACTGACTGTAATCGCTATATGTAGGACATTTTCTGTAGCAATTTCTGCCTTTATAGAAGACTTGATAATGAAAAGAATAAACCAGAACTTGTCAGAGATACCCTTTCTCTTCCTCTGGCAATCCCACCTTTTCTTGTTCAAATAAACTTGGTATGTCCAGTAAATGAAAAGGTAGAGCTAGCTTATGAGCACTCAAGCATAATTTCTGCTTTCTGAAGTCAAATAATATTATGAAACAATATTATTGTTTCATTTTCTGTATTTGCATGTGTTCCTGCATATATTAACGTTTCTACATTTATACAAAAAGCTTTTCCAAAGGTAAGACTTCAGGTGCACATTTTTAGAATGGTCTAAATGAAAAAAGTACAGGCTTGGGAACTGATAAAACTTTCCTTGGTTTCTATACATAGAAATTTTTGTCTAAGAAAGTATCTAAAACCACACTAAATTTTTTTGCCTTAATCTGAAGACCAGACAAGGAAATGGTATGGATCAGACTACTACAGAATGAATTCCTTATCTCTTATAGCAACCCTGTTCATATTGTTATAAGAAGTTAATACCCTTTGCTTTTTAATTATTTGTTTATTTATCTTTAAACTCTTATTAGGAAATCAAATTCCAAATACTCTTGTTTTGTGTATTTTCTTTTCAGGGGATAAATGCAAACCTACTGAATACACTAAAGTGAAAGATATGTTACTGGATCTACAAAACCAGAGATACTTTGCACAATCAAAAGATAAAACCATTGATGAGAAAATGGCTTTAAAGAAACTTCTTGTAGATCAAATGTTCAATTATTTTGATACAGACAACAGTGGACTTGTGGACACTCATGAGTTATCTCAGGTAAGATTTAGATTTTGTTTCCATTAGCACTGTAGCTATTCAGTTGTCTTCATGAGGAAAAACACACATGGAATATTTTGTCTTAGGATGCTTTCATTTAGAAATTGTTTTTGAGTCTCTGAGATGGAAAACTTCATTTGAGACTCTTTGAAGTATTCAGAAATTCTGCAGTGATTCCTTGGAAATTTGAATGTAATGCTTTGGAATATACTGCAGTGGTTTAGAACACTCTAGGCTGTTGTGACCATGAGTTGTTTTATTTTCTACAGCAACTATTGTACAGTCCAATTGTATAGAGGTCTATGTTTGAGAAACCTAATCATGGCTAAACTACATTAATGGGTCTAACACTAGGCAGCCAGTTAAAAATTTAAGAAAATTAAGATCTGTTAGATGTGACTGTTGATCATAAGCCAATGTTTTAAGTTGTGTGGCAGTGTTGAGAAATATTTACAAGTGAATATGTGATGCTTAAAGTGTTAGGCTGGAGTTATCATTTCCATGCAGCTAACTTTTAAAATTTTAGTGGCAATTTCCAGGACCAGAGGCTGATGGGAAATGCAGGTATCAAGTCAACTACGAATAAATTGCCTGTTTCAAAAGACTTTCTGTGCTTTCATAAGATTGGATTTTCCTGCTGCTTTTTAGACTTTTTCAGAGCTTCAGCTTTCCAGGGAGTTGGATGCCTGTATATAACTCACAAATAATACTTTCTTTTTTGTGAAAAAAAAAATACGATATACATAGGTAACATACATAGGAATCACAGATATAGATGTGCTTCTCTATTCAGTTGCTACATGTATACTTTTCCTGTTTTTTTGATGTGTGTCAAATATAAAAATTCTTCCATTATGGTATTTTCTAACTTTGTATTCATCCTTTTCCCTACGTACTTTTTTTTTTTCCTATAAAAACGAATTTATAATGGTGACTGTAAAGTAGTGCTGTTTCATTGCAGAAACATCAAATTATTCACTTTAAAGATTAATGTAAAATAGATTCATTGTTAGTGCCACGTGGTTTTTTCCTGTGTGCTTTGACAAGAGACACAAAACCTGTGAGGGATGAAGGGTTCCTGAAGAACTGCAACCCTTTGGAAGGGACTCATTCTGTAGCAGTTCATGAAGAACTACATCCCATGGGAGGGACTCATGTTGGAGGATAGTCATGGAGGACTATCTTCTGAGAGGGGAAGAGTGTGAGGAGTCCTCCCTCTGAGAAAGAAGGAGAGGCAAAAACCACGTGTGATGAACTGACTGCAGCCCCCATTCCCCACCTCCCTGCACTGCTGGGGAAGGAGAAGATAGAGAATATCATGAGTTAAGTTGAGCCCAGGAAGAAGGGAGGGATGGGGGGAAGGTGTTTTAATACTTGAGTTTATTTTTCATTTATTCTACTCTTGTCTGATTGATAATGAATTCAGTCATTTGCTGCTAAGTTGTGTCCTTTGCCCATGTTGGTAATTGCTGAGTGATTTCTCCCTGACTTTAACTCGGCCCACAAGCCTTTCATTATATCTTTTCTTCCCTGTCCAGCTGCAGAGGGGACTGACAGAGATGCTTTGGTGGGCACCTGGCATCCAGCCAGCATCAACCATCCATAGGGAGACATTACTGTACTGAAAACATTCTCCAGATTAGGAGAATTCCTCTCAGTTGTGCTCACAATACAGTTGAAATTTTGAAATCTGCAGAGTTATCATAAATTATAGTGCCTGCCTGCATTTTAAAGGTAATCATATTAAGGAAATACGAAAAGCAGCACATTTTTTTGTAGAAAACAAAGACTGTTGAAGTTACTTTATGAATATTGAACTGCAGATTTTAGTACGTTTTAAATTTTATATCTCGTCAATGTTGCTGTGCAATCAGGCTCTTGGATTGCATTTATTGTCTCATAGGTGTCCATATAGTCATCTTACCTAATGTAAAATGGAAATTAATCAGTTGGAGATTGGAAATGATCACAGCAACACTCCATTATTATTGAGATATTTTGGATCAGAAATCATAAGGTTCTTCAATTTACATCTTGATGCAAGAGAAAGGAATATTCCTCTTGAAAATTGGCAGACTATTTTTTCCCCTCTATTTGAACAATTCCAGTATCTGTGTGTAATATTTTTCATGGCTTTGTAGTTAAGAGAATTGCAGTTAAAAGTAACTTGAACTCCATTACAGAGTGTAATGTAATAGAAAAATTTTAGGATTATGTAGCTCCATGCAGACTAAATGAACATTTTTTTTTCCCATATAAATTCTTCTTTGCCTTGACTGCTTCCATTGCTGAGCCTAAATCTTTTAATGTTTTAGTTTCCAAATCCTACACTAGCAAGTGAGATGTGGATTGATTTTGAAAGGACTTACTAATGAAATTAACCTTTCAGACCACTCTGTTTTGAGATGTAGATACTTATCAGAATTTAGATAGAATATAGAAGTAGATACTGATATATCCTTCCAAAAGTGAAGGCTGTGAAACAGGCACGATTTTCATCATCTTCATCACTTCTAGTGAACATATCTGCATGTTTTTTCATAAAGTAAACTTTGAAGAGTTTGTTTTGTTTCTAAAGCACTTTGAAACAATTTGAATGAATCCACAATAATGGAAGAAAATTGAATCTTCCAGTTAGCTGTGAATATTCAGTTATTAACAGACTCTTTTGTTTATCTATTTTATCTTATGCAAAACCAAACTGGAATTTAATAGAGAATTGTAAATGAAATAACAGTGTATCTATCACTGGTTTCTAGACTACCAGATTATTCTAAATTCTAAATTGATTTTGCTGTATAGAAGAGAAAAAAAACCCAACATAAATTTTATGAGTAGGTATGGGAATAAAATGTACTTTTTCTGTGATGAATGCAGTTATTCCTGTGTGGTAGAATTGCCTTTTTATAAACAGTAGTCCTTTTCTGGTTGCCATCAGAGAAAGATTCATAAACTCGAAGAATACTTCATCTTGCTCAACAGTGAAATTCAAGTTTCTTCTGTGTGTGGAGTGAATTAATCTACACTTGATTAGACAGAGCTGTTTTCCTTCTATTTATTTCTTATACTAGTGAACTAAGAAAGCAAACTTTTATAGAAAAAGGAAGTAGCCCGGAAGTAAGTTGAACAAATTTTCCTCTTGCTTTCCCTCTTTTTAATTATCTGTGTTTTAGATTCAAAGAAAGAATTTAATGTCCTTATTTATGAACTAGTAACTGTAATTTTAAATACCTGGATATATTTTTTTTTATTTGCCAGGTTAACATAGGGCAAATGCAAATACACTACATTTTCATAAAAGCTCATCCTCACTTCTGCATTTGTTTTTTTCAGTTTTCCCAGTGTTATTTAATTCCAGTAGGTGAGATCAAATAAAACCAACAGGCAAAACATGATGTAGGAGATGTACTCAGTTGTACTAAGTACTGAGATGTACTAAGTTCATCATGTTTCAAGGAAAGATAAGTGGAAGTTATGGGAACTTCTATAAGATTGTGTGCCGTTTTCAGATATTGGTTTAATATCCTTCAGTTGCAGGTAACATCAAAAATTCAATTTTCTCATAAAAATGTAATGAAGCTGTAAATAGTGTTATGGAACCACTTGTGTTTGTAGATAAATAGGTAAGATGGGGGTGTGGGTGTGTGTATGGGTATAAATCATCTTTGCATAAAGCATCAGTTCAAAAGTTTCAATATAAAATGTACTAAGAAAGAAACAAATTTTAAGTAGGAAATTAAATACTATTGTCTTTATGGCTGTGTGTATGTATGTATACTTATTGTAGGTGTGTGTACTCAGGAATATGCTATACCTTAGAAGAGGTACATTCTCTGTAGATGAGTAGAGTTGTACCTATAAATGATTTAGTTACTATATAGGAACTTCAAAAAAATGTGATCTAAAAGAATTATGTATTTGATTTGTTAGTTTAATACAGCATTAATTGCTGCCAAATTAGGTAAGTTAGTGTTTTAATTAGTTTCTTCCTGTTTATTTTTTAAGTTCTTTTTTCCCAGATTTACTTCAGTCACTGTCAGTTACTCTATTTGGTAATAAACTCTTACTTTTTAGTGAATTGAGAACAGAAATGTCCTTTTATGTGCAACAACTTGACCTGAATTATGGCTCCATCTTTTCCTTCAAAGATTAAGATTCCTAAGCTGTGTTCCTTATGTTCTGCCACTAAGATCTGAAATTAAAAGCAAACAACCAAACCAAATAAACAAAAAAAAGCAACCAACAAACCAAATGAAAAAAAACAAAACCCTTATTTTGTTTTTTTTTTTTTTGTTTTATTTCTGCATGAATGATAATATTGTTGCACTGTTTGGCAGCTGATACTTTGTAGCATTTCTTTGCACAGATGCAACTGATATAACTTGCATCTTTCTGTCAGCAACGAGTTACTCAAACTCAGATCAAAATACTTCCTTGGACCTTGGCACTTAACTTTTTGCCTTCATGACTTGTGACTTTGCATCTAATCAGTGGTGCTATTAGGTAATACTTGGAGGACTTGGAACTCAGAGAAGGGTTAATGAGTCCATTTCATCTTTGGGTTTTTAATCAACTCTGGGTTTCCCTGTGTGTGGCATAGGCAGAATATTTTGCCAATTAAGCTGTAGTTCTATTTATTTTTTGCCTATTAATTAGGGATACCTTATTATTTAGGTTGCATTATCTATTTTTACTATCATAATCTAAGAAAAACTGCATATGTGCTATGTTCAGGTCCAGATTCAAAATAGAAATAAGAATCCTAAGTGAAACCTTAAGATTGGGTGAAATTGAGAGACACTTTTAGGGATTGGTAATGAGGGAAAGCTTACAAACACTGTGATTACCATACTAAGCTCTAGCATCTTGGTCTCTGCTGCCTTTGCTTTTATCAAGTAGAAGCACTTCCCATTATATTCTTGCGTAATGGATGGCTGAGTTACACTGCTGGACTAGAAATTAGTTATTTATCTACTTGAAAGGCATGTAAGGAAGGGGAAAAAAAGCTACTAATAGCTTTAAAAATGAGATTTATTCTATCCTATATCTAGATATTAGATTAATAGCTTTGCATATATATTTAAAACATATGAATATTGCACATACCTAGGTAGACAGCCTGAAGTCTTTTCATCCATCCAAATGGAGCATTTATCATCCTCAGAGCTATGCAAGCATTGCATAATCTAACCCTTAGGTGATATTGCAGCTGTGAGTTTCTTATTTTCTGGCTAGGGATGAAGTCCATGCCTAAAGTCTGAGAATAAATGTGTTGGTTTTTTTTTTTTTCGTTTTTTTTTTAAAAGTCCTTTAGACACCAGCTTTTGTGGGCACATCTAGTGATTGAAAGATAGAAGAAACAGTTTCTGAACCTGGGGTTACCTAGGATATTCCCTTCTCTAGCCATTGACTGCAAGGTTAGGCAAAGCAGTTCTGCTCCTTCACTTCTTTCTGGTTCAGTGATTCCTAAATTCTGTTCTGTGAAAGTGTCCTTTGAAACAGATTGTGAGGGAAGCAGGATCAGGCTTCATTTCCTCAGTGGGTTCAAGGACTGGTGCCAACTGGAAGTGCACACAAAGCATAATGGTGTATGCCATATAATTTTGTTTGCACTCATTGTTTTCTCTTGAATAAGTCCAAAGCCACAGGCTCAGAGTGCTGGTAGTTCTGGGTTTAACCTTGAGTTGCAGAATTTTACCCATGCTATCTCTGTGGTCCAAATACCTATTCTGGTCGTATATTGTGAGCTAGGCATCTATAACTTCACCATTATATTTGCAGACAACTAAGGACACACATCTGAGTCAGATTAGGTCTTCCCACTGCAAAATGCAGAATTGGAAAAGCAAGGAAATATGGCTCTCATTGGAGGAGTTTGCAGAAAGAAATCTCATATCTGAGCCCCGTAACTTGATGAGCGTAGGTAGTATTGCGATAGTACCTTTAAATGGAGTCTTTATGTGCCATTTATGTGACTATATTATGTGGTCTTAGCAGTTCAAATATCTGTTTGCTTGGGAGTCTCCATGTCATGACCCATCCTATAACGCACAAGTCCTCTATCTTTACTCACTCTACATCAAATTCCCAAATTACTACAGACACCAAATACAGGATGGTATTGCTACCCTACAGGATAAGAATCTTAGTTTATCTTAGATTAAGGGAAGTTAAAGCAAGGAAAAACTTGCCAACCTTTATTATCAGTTTGGTTTCATAAGTGATCAATTATTTTAATTTATAAAAAGTTATGTTGCTGTGGGACATGCTGGAACAAGTAACTGAAACCCCCTTGTGCAGATGGGAATTAATTTGGACACACTTCTCAGTGTTTGGTGTTTGATGCACTTGATGTTTTATGAAGCACTGAGTAATTCCATTGTGATGAGATACTTGCTTTTAGGAAGCATTTTAACTGAATTACTATATTTGATTTAAAGGAAAGTTTTGGTTGTAGTTGTATTTCTGTAACAGCTTCTCTGGGGAGGTGTGTAAAGACCATCAATCACAGGAAAGGAAAGGAAAGAAACACTTATTGATAACAGTTCAGATAAGGTGGACCAGTGAAGGAAATGTTATGTTATGTTGTGATCTATTTTCATAACATCTGCTGATTTTTCACTGTGACTACCAGTAATCAAATTGAAATGAATGAAAGAATCTATTCTAATGTTAATTTTGTTATTTTTAATCATATTACCTTTTCCAGTCTCCAAAAATTTGGAGTTATACTGACTAAACTCCTGAAAGGTTTTAGATTAGTAGTAGGCTGTTTCATGGGAAATAGATAGTTGTGTGCTATACCTTTAAGAAGTGCAGTATTTTCCAAATAATGAAAATCATTCCTTCATGTTTCAGAGTGCTAAATTCTCAGGAATAAGCTTCATATTTTTTTTTTAAACATATTTAATTGGAAAGTTTAAATAAGTTTCCAAATTTTCAATATTTATGGGGTTTCACAATGAGCTATGAACAGAGCAGCAGTTTTGCTGTGTATTTTTCCTTTTATTAGTTGATTATATGGAAAGTAAATCCTTCATTGTCTTTATGGAAATGTAGAGTAAAAATCGTGATCATAAATATTTCTGAACATTCTCTGATATTAATTTTCAGTTTAGAAATTTGAAATCAAATAATCCATGTTCAACTTGTATGGCACAATCATTGTATGGCACAAATTGTGCAAATAGTCTTAATCCAATTCTAGTCCTTATAATAAGTATTTTGGTTCTAGTATGTGACTTACTAAAAATTTTGCCAGTTTCTGTTCTCCCTTCCTAATGAATTATTGTCTGTTTATTTTCACCAAGGAGTGGACTGACTGTGTTTAAAGACCTTGCTCAAGAAATGTGTTCCTTGAATTTTACTCTTCTCTCTTCCATGGACAGAGATCAGTACATTAATAGAATTTAAAATTTAGAGCATATCATTGGATAATCTATGATATACAAGTTTGATTAGATTACGGTGTATCATATACATGGAATTTTAGTCTATTTATCCTACACTTTTAGTTGAAAAAGTAATGTCTTACAAAACTAATCTGTAAGGAAGTGTACAGCCTTGATTTGAGAACATCAAGGAGAACTTAAAAGACACAGTATTCAAGGTCAATTGTTCCCGTAGCTTTTTTTTTCCAGTTTTATAGGTGTTACCCATTTTTCCCCTGCACTATTAATGCTTTTTATCTAAATTGAAACACTTATTTTTTCCCCTGTGAAATTACCTATGGAATGTGATATGATCAATTATAAGTCTCCCTGTAAAGAATTAACAAACAACCAACCTAACAAACTTCTCCCCCTCCCTCAAACCTATAGAGATTGATTTTTCTCAGCTCTCTTTTGGGTAAGGTATCTCAGCAGACTTTGGTATGCTTTTATAGATACTTTCTAGCTCAGTAAATTCCCTTCTAGTTTCTCAACATTAAATTTTAATCTGTTCAAGTCAAAACTGAATGCTGGGTTTCAATAGCAGTCCCACCATTGCCTTTCTAACCCTAGTTACCTTGTCAAACTTCAAAATAACGGTACTACTGCTTAGGCTACAGAACGATCCTGGATCTTATTGGACTTCCTTATCCCCAGCAAATCATGCCTCTTTTTTTTTCAGATAAAATGTTTGCAGAGCCCATTTATCATCATTAAAATTTAAGGTTCTTACATTAGGTTCTTATGAGGTTCCTAGTTTTAGATGATCGAGTGTATTGTACAAAAACACAGGTATATTTTTGAAAACATTCAACCATATGATCCATTTCATTCCATATTCTGCTCTGTCCTTCTCCTCATTATTAGTCACCTCAATAATACATACCATCTAACAATTTGATTTTTTTCTTACTCTTAAATTATCAAAAGAGATTAGGATGAGGCCCCCCACTGTATAGTTTTACCCATTAATGATTCCTTACTGACATCTGTTTTTTCAAGTTTGGCAATTACTGATGTTATTATTCATGCACTATATGCCTTATTGATACTGCATAGTATTTTTACCTTGTGATTATGTAGTGTGTGAAATTCAAAATACCTACAAGAAAATATTATGTTTAGCAACTGTCTTTGTAAATTAGTCCCTTACATAAGTAAAAGGAAATGAAAAATAGAGTTGTCTGACAGGCTGTATTTCCTAGAAGATGGTATTAAAATATCCTGCTGTGACAGCATTTAGAAACACAAAAAATATTCACAGTTTTAATTTGTGAATTCCACTGTTTATTTCTTGAATCAATACTACAATTTTTCTTGGACTGTTTGAAAATTTGCACAATATCACGTCTTATTTTGTGGAATTTCACTGATACGTGAAGATCTGTTAAAAGGTAATGTCAACGAGAAAAAGGTCTCCTAGGCTGGTGATTTAGGGACTCTTGTGAACAGGCAGTTTGGTCTTGATGATTATAAAACACTTGATGCTAATGAAAGTTTCTAAAAGACTTCTCTGTTGGCTAAGGACTTGGTTGCTGGTCATATTTGCTCTGCTGGAGTCTCATGCGGGTTGGAACTTCATGTCACAGTTGATCTTCAGGCTGCTACAGAAACAGGCAATTTTTCAAAATCTAAACCCCCATACCCTGAGTTGTACCTGGTTCTGAGTCATATCTCATATGATCAGATATTATTCTCCAACCCTTTCAAAAGGAAATGCCAACCAACCGACCAAAAGCTCCACAAAGATTAATTTTGCTTTCGATCACAGCATTGATCTGATCCACAGATCCCGTTGCAGAGCTGGGAGATGGCTAGATCCTGCACAAGAGAATTCTAATTGAAACAGCTGTTTTCTTAGCAAATCACAGATAATTAAGATTGATCATGATATGAAATCACTTCTGTACCTTTTGAAACCTGCCCTCACAGATACATTTGGAGGATTTATAAAGAATGAGTGTATTTCCCAAAGAACCCCAAAGTATATCACCAGCATAAAGATGTCTATACGTAAACAAACATTGAATTTTATGTCTGTAATCAAAATGATAGGTTTACTGAGGACAAAAATGAAATAATTGCAAGGATGATAAAATGTAAATATCTGTTCTATTATTGGAAATAGCACATTCATTCTATATAATATCTTTTAAAATTATGATTATTCTTATTCTAAATAAATTGACCAATTATAAATGAAAAATATCATAAGACAGATTTCAGCTCAAAGAATAGAAACTGAGAATACTAATTTGCAATTTAAAATGTAATACTATAGAGACAGGTGTTTGGGGGCTTTGAAAAGCTTTTCTTACACCTTAGGTGTAAAGTTTCATCTTTATTTGTACAATTCAAGCTAGTGAAAGCAGGTGTTTCAAACATTCAAACAACATAAGGAACAGCTTTTCTCATTGTAAATGTTCCTTTTCCATGAAGCAGCTATGATTTTAAGCACATTTCACGGCCTTGAAATCTCAGTGATTTCTGTTAAAGTTTTCAATACACATGGTTGCATATTTAGTACTTCTAGTATAACTGTAATGGAATTAGAAATACTCATTTTTCCCAGACTGCTCTTTTGTCCTTCATGTATCAGCTGCATGATCTGCATAATTTTATTTTTTCTTAATTCAGTTTAATGTGAACTCAATAAACAGGCTTTTAAAAGTGTGAGAAATAGCTAGCACTAATATTCAAGCAGCTTAGTAGGTATTTTTAATTAACAATAGCAAAGGATGGTTTTGTGGTGATTTTTCTTATCATTGTAAATGGTTTTCCTACTCTCTAATGTACAAACAAGGTGATTATCTTCCATAATGCCTTTATATTCATATATAGGAAATTACTTCTGGTAGCATAAAATGTTTGTGTATTTTCTCTTTCCTCTACTGTGACTTTTATTCTCTATTATTCTTTTAGCTACTTTGTATTTATATGAATAGTAACTGAATTAATTCCTTTGCAGAGCAACTGAAACACAAAAGCCCCTGTATGCTCTGTTTTACAGAAATTATCCTATGTTAATACAAATATAATGCTTTTAAAATTATTTTGGGAGACAGTAGAGGGTTGGAAGAATAATAATTTTACCTAGGAATTCACTAGATAGTCATATTCCTGTTCTTCTGTGCCTGGTACAAAACTGTAAACTGTGCACTATTACAACAAAGAGTTGCATTAGTTTTTGTACTCTCAGTTATGTAATAGTACTTTTAATACATGCATCATATAAAATGACAATTCTGAATCACTATCAGCATCTTTAAAGGTCCTCAGATCTCACTAGATCTCTACAATATACCAACTTAAACCAAAATTGTGCACATATTAAAGAACATTTCTCTGGGGTAAGTTATTGGAGCTAAAAATCTAATAGCTTTTAATTATGATCTATTTACAAGTTTTGTGTGCCCCCATTGAGAAACAGAAGTCTTTTCAGGTCAGCGACTTACATAACAGGTCTTTGGGGAGATAATAGGCTTGTCCAAAGCCTGTAAGAAGTTGATACAATTAGTAGGATAATAAGACTTTATATTAGTTATTTTATTAGTTATTTTTGAAAGTGGTTTCTGTGGTTAGGAATTAGACTGAGGAAAAAGACATTTTGCCATTTGTACTTGGGAAATTATTATTTCAAGTATATTTGAATGTTTCTTAATCACCATTGCTTTATATATAAAAAGTAAAATCAGCTTTAAAATTCCCAGTGTCTTTATGGTGATTTTGTCTATTCCCATTCTATATAGTCTCTGTATATTCTAAAAACTTTTGTGTAATTTCAGAGAGTCTGTCCTAAAGGTATTAACTTTTAAAACTGTAATAAATAATTACAAAGTAACTGGAAATCCCTGACTTTACACAGTTGCAGTTCATTGCCCCACAGCAACCTTAAAATGATCTATTAAATGATTATTAGAAACAATTAATTATACCAGAGAACTCTAAGAGCTCAAATGTAATTTCATGGTTATAATTTTCTTGTCAGGTTATAAAACGGGATGAGCTTGGCAAGGAACCGTCTGAGTGCTCTGTGTTCGATTTGCTGAAATATGATGATTATAACAGTGACAAGCACCTGGCTCTGGAAGAGTTCTATAGAGCTTTTCGTAAGTACCAAGACTTGCATGTTCTTTCAGTTTTCTCTTTCTTGCTTTGTTTTTGTGAAAGTGTTGTATAATTTTTGAATCTTGATAAATTTGGATGCTGTACTTCAATGAGTACAACTTAACAGTCATGATATAGCAGACAACTTTTTAGCAGAAATCAATGATATGCACTATGAAACCTTTCAGATTTATGAGGGATTTTGATAATGGAAAAATCATAGATAATCTTGCTTGATGCCAACATGCATCAAGCATGATAAATGTGTGTTGCACACAAGAGGCAAGTAATGTGGTCCAGACATAATCAGTAGAACTGAAATATTTCCCCACACCCTGTATTTATGACTGCTGATAAGACCATTCCCGACAAACCCAACAACAAATGTACTTCTTCTATTACGTGCCTTATGCCTTCATAGGACTTGGAAGGAGATAAAGATTTGTGGTTTTGCAAGGTATTTGTTCTCTCAGTGCCAAAAGGGTCTCAAGACAATTGTGTATAGTACGTACAAAGACCTTGATGAAAAACACTAGGGTAAGGGTCACCGTGGGAGTGAGTAGCAGAAAGAAGAAGATAGTGAGAGCTTTTATACAGTAGGGTAAATGCAATATCCATATATATTTGTTATATCCAGATCAGAACTGATGATTTTTCACTCTTATTTACCTCAAATCTAAGTCTGGATCTTGAAATTTGACTTTGGTTTCAATAGGTGTTGCTCTAAATTCAGAAAGCTGGCAGCATAGCAGATGAAGTTTGTGCTCAATTCTTTCTATAATTACAGTTTGATTATACTTTGACTATTTCATTGATGTATATTCATTGAGTCATTACAGCCTGTTACTTTCGCCTTTGTACTTTATCTTTTGGCAGATGAAAGCTCTCAGCCATTTTAGGTGATGTCAAATGAAAAAAAAAATGATCCAAAACTACTTACAGAGTTTAAAACGAAAAATTAGTGAATTAATAATAGGAAAAAAAAAATGGCTGCATGACAAGAATAAACATGAAATAGATAATCAAGACAGACTTCCTGACAGTTTCCTAGTTCTGACCATTATATACCATTTGTCTACTTATTTCCCTGAAAGTCTTTCAGAAAGTGTGGTTTTTTTGATACTGCTTGGCTGAACACATGGCTTATTGCTCCTAAAAATAACTTGATCCTGCTTCCTGAGGTTATCTGACTGCGTCTTTTGTGTTGTCTTGACACTCATGGTCTCTGCTCTGAGTCACTTTCTAAGTCAGCAGAAAAATATTCACTCTTCATGTCCTACCCCCAATCCTGCTGAGTGGCCTGAATTGATTAAGTGAAGGGTCAGACCATGAGTCATGCAAAAGAAGTGAGAGTACAACAAAGAAATAAGGGTCAGGGGAAGGGGTGGGGAGAAAGTGGGTGATATTAGGACATTATGACAGTGAGGTAAATTAATTCATGTGTAGCAGCAAAACACTAGAAATACTCTAATTTCTTTATTTAGAGTTTTGTTACAAGTTTGGCTTACAAAAAATGTACAGAGTTATATAGCATCTATAGAAACACAACTACACATTATCTATGTTAATAAGCCGAAGTATTGTACTTCTATATCTTATGTGCATAGATGTGGAAATTTATGTGGAAGCATTTGACATACATAGCAATCCAAGAAGGTTAAAGACAGGTTTCAAGCATTCGCATGCGTTTTACAAACACTGAAACCTTGTTTTAATGGAAGTGTAACATTGTTCTTCCAAATAAGACTTTGATGTGTCTCTGAGGGACTGTTTTGTATAGTTGTAAAACTTTAGATGTAAAAATAGCTTTTTGTTATGTATTTTTAATGAAGTTTTGAATAATGAAAATAATTTCCATATGGTGTGTTAAACATTGCCTTATGAATGATAATGAAAACATTAGACTACATAAGATTAGGAATCATTAAAGTTTCTTTGTTGAAATATAGTAATAGAGAAGACACTATTTAAAACTATCAGGGTATCTTGGAAGATGATTTCTAGAGCAAGATTCATTCTTCTAAGTAGTTAACAAAATGTATATGTATTCATTACATTGTTGAAAAACAAAAACAAGTGCTACTTCATTGTACATTGCCCAAAAAGCCAAAGTAATGTGACATAACATTAGTCTCTGTAATTAAGAGAAACTAATTACTCCTGAAATAAATTTGAAGTTTAGTTCTAGAATATGGTCTTGAGACAGTTTGAATTCACCTACTTCACCAGCATTAACAAAAACTATATAATACTATAAAAGTATACTAAGCTAAGCAAAACTGGAACAAATTAAATGAGACATCCTATCATTTGACTGCTTCTCTTACGGCTAAACAAGCTGACTCAAAGCCGAAACCAAGCTCTCCACGCAAGCCATGCCAACCCAAGGTAAAGTGGGCATGGCAGCCCCTGTCCAGAGGCCTGTGTTGTTTGCTTACGGCAAAGCTTGTGAGCTGCTAGTTGTAATGGCAAGTCTGGATTTACCAGAATACAGAGAACTAATAAAGACAGGGCACCAGATCCATGCATGAAAATATACACAAGAAGCACTCATGACACATCGTCTACACACTGTTCCACACACAAGTATCTCCTCAATTAAGCATCCACTTACAACAGAATTAAACACTTTAATTTTCTTCAATTAAGTGACATAGGAATATTGAAAATAGTTATTCCAAAGAAAAGTGAACCTGATTTTCCCCAGAATTTTCTTTAAAAACTTAGTAATTTCTATTGAAAGTATTCTATTTTCTTACAATATAATCATATATTATTGTTGTTGATATTATATTATGATTATATTATATGGTGATTATATATTATGATTTTGAAATTGTCCCTTTTTACAATATACAGTAGATAATTTTTCACCAGCTTAGAGATTTCAAACATGTAGAACAAATAGAAACCAAAATAGGAAAGTTTCTTTCAAAATATTTCCATAACTATATAATGAGAGAAGGACTATAACTGAATAATAGCAATTTCAGGGGATCATCTAAAATATTATTGTGTTATTTGCTATTTAAAAACATTTAAAAGACATAAAAAATGCTTATAGAATATTTTTACCTCTTGAACAGTCCCTTGCCAACTGAACTTGTGTGTTTTTAATGGGTTTTTCAATCCTTTATCTCCACCATTTTCATGTACCTATGGAACTTCATCTCAGTCTAATACCTGCTGTCCCCAGTGCCTTAGCCTCTGTTCCTAACTGTAGTGGAGTGGTGGATTTGAGAAATGTCACTCTCTCCTCACTGAAGTTTGTCCAACTGCTGGAACAAGTGTTACTGGCTTCTATTCCCTGAGAATGGCACTGGGGAAAATTGGGCTTTGAAACACTGGAGAAATAGATCCTAATCAAAACTTCTTCACAGAACTCAAGGGAGTTGTGTGTTTGTTTGTTTTTTATTTTTTTTTATTTTTATTTTTGTAGCAGAAATCAGAGTCTGTCACATTAACAATTTTTTCATTGGCATACTTAGAAATTTTCCCCACAAATACCAGCAATTCTATTTTTACTCCAGCAGTTGAAAAGGAACAAAGATTAATAAGGGCAAAAATTAGTCCTTGTTTGTTTTTAAGGTATTAACATGCACATAAATCTATATCTACATAAATGCATATACATACTTGTTCATAATATGTGATTTACTTTTGATGGTCTCATGTGACTAAATGAGTTCACGGTAAACAGGGCAACCAAATATAGATAACTATATGCAATGGAATAGAAATCACTTTCTCCCTTCAGAAGGTCAGATGCTGAGGTAGTAACAAAGAAAGACAATGCCTGAGAAGGTGCTCTCTGCCTTGAAGGTTTGTGCCAAGTCCAGGTTCACAGAATATCACAGATAAAGATGCTTACTGGCTTCTGTAGGGTTTTACATACTGCCAGGACTGTCGGGCTTTTCTGGGTATGGACAGTTTTCAGTCATACCATGAGGGTTAATTTTTGGTGCTACAACACCTATCTATGAGTTATTTGTCTACTAGATGACATAAGTTTAATGATCAGTGTGTGGAGGGAGGAACCTCCTTGAACTAAAAAGTTTAGCTCTAGCTAGGTTTTGGAAGCTTGGGACTGAAAGAAGCAGCTGGTTCAGCCCTCCACTTTGGCTGCATCATGGAAAATTATATCCTAAAAGTGATCCAGCTCCATCTTAGTGTTTTGTTTTAAATTTTTGCTTTCCTCCCTCAACCAGCCCCAAGATAAAGGGTTTTGTATCAGCAAATGTTTTTTGAGCAAGGGAAAAATACATTTAACTTTTTCTGAAAGGGTAGGTGAAATCCTAAAATGAAGGAGCCAAACAAAAGCTAAATAGAGGGGAGGAGTGCAATTACTTGAAAGCTTTATCTTCTAGGTACTAAATCTCAACCAGTGTACTTCCTTTTTTTTTTTCTTTTTCCATGGGTTTTCTTTCTTTCGTTAAAGTCTCCTATGGTATCAAGACAATTTTGTGTTAGCTGTAAATGTTGTCTCTTTTTATTTTTTTTTTCCTAGTACTCTTTTCTAAAAGAAATAATCTTACCTGTCTCCCTCCTTTAAAGTACCATCTAAAATGACATTTCAAAGTAGGAACTTCAGGTGGCCTTCAGGGTGGCTTACACTATCTCAAGGCATGCCAGAAGCAAGTAAATAGTAATAAATTATTTTGTTTGATTGCTCAGCAGATGCAGATGTATATGTAGGCACTTTCCTGTGTGATTTCAGTAGAAAGAATTACACTAATTTAGACATTTATGAATAAAACTGATTAAATATAATGAATATAAATAATAAATTTTTTGTACATAATCTGACTGCTCTATGTAACAATTGATAGCCTGAATAAAATGAAAAATAAAAATGTCTTTCAGAATCACTTTCTATTGTTAGTGTAGAACTATTTTTAATATTATCTTATGCTCATAAAAGGCAAGTCCTCACACTGAGGACTTGACCAAAAATTACCCCTGGACATGCAAGAAATTGTCAGAAAGAATTATCTAGACAAACCAAAATATGACAATTGTATAATTAATGAGGCTTTATACTTTCACTGGAATTACTTGTGCTTTCAGGTACCCCCCAACACTATTAACAAAATCTAGTCTGTTGTGCAGCTGTTATTTAGGGTCATGTATGTTATTACTGTATGTCCTATTGCTTTGTATATTTAAAAGTACTTCAGTTTTGAAATGCCCTTCCGGTCAGAGATACCAGCTTGGGATTTCAAGCACTCCTTATTGCTAAGGTATTTGTATGAATTGATTTATAAAACTCCAATAACAGCAGCTATTACAGAAGTTTTTGATCTGGTCTGAAATTACAGAATTTGTCTTCAGGCTCACCTTTTAGATGGAAATGTGAGGCCAATGCCTAATATGAATGTTAAACTCGGTGATTTGTTGTGTCTTGAATCATGTGGAAAGGCAAGCAGCAAGATGTTCCCATAAATACAGGGCTCATTATGATCACATATATTTAGTTACTACATTCTCTAAGTCCTGAAAAAATATCCTAAGACATCACTGCTTTCATTATAGTAGCTTTACTTCTATTTTAATTTTTCAAATGCACTTATTACAGGTGCATATCCAGAAACCCTAAATTAAATCCTAAATTAAAAAAAAAAATCTATACTGAATTACTCAATGAAATAAATGAGACTTCCCATTGCATTCTCTAAGTTATTTTCCAGTTCACAAAGCCTAACTCAAAAAACACTTAATGAATTTATACTTCCAATTAATTCAATATATGGTCCCAAATATTGTGTTTAGTATGGAATCTGAGTCAGAGCTTTATGACTGTGATGAGCCTTCAGTAGTAAAACATGTTAACAAATAGTAGAGGAAACATTTTCTGAGAGAGGATGAGGTATTATTTTGTCTCCTGCCACCATTAATTCCTTTACAGCAACAACTTGTGTAGATTAGAGTGTTCCAGAGGGTATTATATTTCACCACTAACCTCTGAAAACACCAGTTAACATCATACTGAGCAGGAGCTATTGGACTTCATGGTAATGTTTTTTTAGCTCAGCCTAATCTATCTTTCAAATTCTTACCCGTGCTACATGCATTTTCAATGTAGAGAATCTCAGCTGAAAAAAAAAAAATGCACCCTCTTCTATTCAGTGGGCAGAGCTTTAAACTGCTCATTAGAAACAATTAAAGCTTTAGATATTGTTTCATGAGTTGAAGTAGTGTGCCTGAAATTTCTCACATGCCACTTACTCAATTCATTTTCATGCCAAATAATTTTCAAATTATGATAAATGTGTTTATTTAGTGCTTCCCCAGTGAGACTGTATGAGGTTTTCTATGGGTTTGGGGTTTTGTGGTGGTTTGTTGTTTTGGTGGTTTTTTTTTTTTAGACACTTTTTTTTTCTTTACTCAAAAGTCTCTGAGTAAAAGGGGCCCTTTAAAAACAAACAAACAAACAAAAACCCCAAAACCAACAACTTAACTGCTCCTGTTTTGCAATGTACAATTCCTCTGAGAAATGCTAAGCTGTTGATGTACTTTGCCTGTTCAGAGCTAGACTGAAGTAGAAGATAACTCATTTTAACATGTCTTCTGTATAGCATATTTTCAAAACATTTTATGATAAATACTATTATGCAATTGAAAATTTCTATTTTTTAAAAATTTTACCTGATTTTTCCTTTCTTCTGGATAAACACAAAATGAAATATTTTATCAAAATACTGTAAGATCAAGTATTTTAATGATTGTCGTGAGGCTGTGATAAATTATGACATTCATCATTTTATGTAGCCATGTTATTGTCTCTCTTAGGATGTAGAATATTTGTGCTGACTTGGGTAATTTAAAAACTCGATAAAAATTGTCAAAATGAACCAGTCGCTTAAGTGTGAAAAAGCTACTTTTTCCTAAGGCCAAATAATTAGAATGGGAACACTAATAAAACATGAATGCTAAATACATGAATTTGATTTCTTTAAATTTAGAATTTGACCTTTTATTAAGACCAGGTGCCAAAAGATGTTTCTTCATGTTTTGGGGGAATCAAGTAACAAGTTTAAAGTCATGGTAGGTTTGCATGAGTAAATGAAACTAATATTTGTCAGGGGGGGTATTTGGATATCATAACCTACCGAAGAAATTAGATTTTGTTAATGAATTTTGAGTTCTGCTTATCTCTAATCCCATCAGTGCATTTACTTGGGAACTTTTGCTTGGTCCAGTGCTGTAGGTTGCTAGAGATAGCACTGTGAAACAGAGGATTGCTGAGGATCAAAACTGGAACCAAACATCTTAGTTATAGTAGTTCTGTTTCAGACAAGAGGATTGCTAGAGATTGACTTGCATAACATTTGTTACTGGCTCAAAATGCCTGAAAATGAAGTCTTACATGTCTTTCAGCAAGCTTATTTTAATGGTATGGAGGATGATACAGAATGTTGAGGGAAAAGTAAACACTAAACAATTACACATATCTGGTTATGGTTAACAAAGTCCCACAGTAATTGGTCTTTTATTTTGCAGGAATCAGTTATCTATGGTGAGTTATGGTATTGTTGCAACTGTTTTGTTATATTGCTAATTCTGAGAATATTTTCATCCCTGCAAAGCAGTGTTCCTGTAAGATTAGTCTATGACTGGTGTCCCAACATCCACAAACTCCTTTATGCAGAAATTGTAAGGAAAATTTAAAATAATAATTTATTATTAGTTTCCTTTACCAATTATTTTAAAGGAACCTCTCTTTCTCCATAATGAAAGTGGGGCAGAGGGAAGAAAGAGAAAATACTATCAGTACATAAGGAGTAATGAGTGGGAAGTAAAGGAGACAATTTCTAGCTAATCCACAAGCAAGAACATTGACTAGCTCTAGCCTAATCTAGCTCTACTTCAAGGCGGAATTACTCATCTGGAACTATAATGAAAACTAATAGCCTCATAAAATATTGTTCAGTAAGGAATCCATTGCATTACTTGTTTGCTTTGTACCCATGGCATTACCTCTTTTTATCTGGATTTCATAGGTAAAATTGGTCATCAATTTCTGTTCCAAGAATATCTGTCTATAGACACTGTTCGGCAACAATAAATATTCATTTAGGCATAATTTCTAAAATATGTTTTTCAAAATTATCATTATATTGTCTCAATGCCAGTTATCTTTAAGAAGAAGTCAGATCATATTTAGTATTTGATTTTTTTAAGAAACAGCATAGCTCACTCAAAAAGCGTGATAAGGGAGAAAAAAAAAAAGTCAGTCCTTTGCAAGGGACTTCGTGATGCATCCCTTTGGAAGGCAGAAATGCCTGTCTATCCTACTCACTTGCATCTCCTTAACTTGTTTGTACTAAAGGGAGGAGAGACCTACTTCTAAATGAAAATCATCTCTCTTGAAAGTTTCCAAGGTTCAGCTCATTCTAATGATCTAAAGATACAAAATTTGGAGAGAGTAGGATAATTGCAATATTAGTTAAATATGACAAATGCATTATTTCTGTTTTCTACATAGTTTTTTCTTTGAAAAAAAAGTGCAATGTATTTATGGTTTCTAAATTCAAAAAGATAACAGTAATGACTATGCTACCAGCCCCTAATGAAACACCAATTATCTATACATTTGTTTTTGCTTTATAAAAATGAACAGACTAATCAGATAGCCAGTGGGAGTATTTATTTTTTTAATGCATTCTTAAAAGGGGACTTTTAGGCTTACCTTTTTTTTTTGGGGGGGGGGGGGGGAGGGGAAGGGCTCTTTGTGATCCCTATTGTAATCTTAAAAGCATTTGAAGAAAACATTCACTTTTTAAAAAAAATATATGAAGGTTTTTGTTTGTTTGTTTGTTTAAAGGTAGATTATTGTTCTTTAACACATCTGTTAATCGTACTAGTCTAGTTTGTATCAGTTACTAGTACACATCTTAGATAATGCCAGTCCTTTTGATGCATTCATAAGGTACTTAGATAAAAGGATTTCATTGTGACAAATTGTTACTTCTAATATCTAGCTTCATATTCTGAAGTCATATGTTGAGTGAAGGAAAATATTATTTACATGTTATTAAGTCAGGAAAGTAGGATCAGTTTAATCCTATAGTGATAGAACTATTTGGTATGTTTGAAGATATCCATGAAAAGTTCTTTTTTGTTTGATTGGTTTTTAATTTTATTTCAATAAGTCCTAATCTCTTGTCATCAAGCATTTGTCTGGTCAATATAGCACAGATCTCTTAAGTGTTTGTAAGTAGCTTCTCATATGCTGTCACTGCTAAAAATAACCTGAATGTGTACAGACTTGAGGAGTGTGTCACCCCAGAATTTAGGCTGCAGCAACTCTATATAAATATTGACAGCAATATGACTGGAGGGAAAGAATATCAAGTACTCCAGTAAAACTCCAGTTAAAGCTATTTTAGTGCTCTGTGAACCTTCATCCTTCTCATCATTCCTGGCTTTCTAAATGTTCAGAAATAAACATCTCATAATTGCATATAATAATTATTTAGGTATTCATTAGAGCTATATGTGATCTGAATTCACTGGGAATATTTATGTATGTGTGGGTTGCATATATTTGATAAAATTGTCTATCATACTAACGCCACTCCCCTCAGTGACTGGAGCCCTTATTTAGTTGGATGAATATTACCTGAGATGTGTAGATGTGGCACTTAGGGATATGGTTTAGTGGGGCACTCGACAGTGCTGGATTAACAGTTGGACATGACAATCTTATAAGTATTTTTCAACCTAAATGATTCTCTGCAGCCTAAAAACATGTGTGCAATTATCCAAATGTATTATAGATGCTGTAAGAGTTAGAGAAACCTACCCAAACAAAACTCTACTCTTCTCCCCAGTCCCCAACAAAGAACCTGAACGTTTTCTACCAAAGGAAATAAGGAAATAGGCTGCCAAATTGCCCTGTGCTTGTGTTGTATACAGAATTAAATTGTCAATAGATTCTCAAGCTGGTTTTCTAAACAGATCATACTTGCGGAGTGTCCAATCTTATATTAAGTAGGTTAGCAAGTGATTTATATGGAAATGCAATTTTGACCATAGTAAAAAAGAAGGTGTCTTACAAAAGCTATGAAGCAGAGGTATACACATTGTGTCAAAACGTGTTTAAAAAAAAGATGCAAAACAGTGAAAACCTAGAGGAGAGCAAAACCACAAGAGCCTTCTCTTGGTAGTAAAAGAACCTGATTGCCTAAGATGGTAGGAATCCAAACAATTCATCTGGCTGCCACTCTACCATGAATAAATGATTGGAGAAAGTGTCATTTTTAAAAAACTTGTTTTGCATTATGATTATAATTCTTCCTAACTGAGACATGTGCTAGAGATGTATTTGTTGAAGGGAGTAGTTATAGTGTTTTAAAACTTGCTGAACACTCTATTTAAGAAATATCTCATGCCAAACAAAGATTAATGTGTTCTTGCTTATGAATTGTCAAGTTAATGTCTACTTTGAGTAACAACATATACATATTAACAACTTGTCTGGGTTAGAACAAGTGTACATCTAGTGCAGTATCTTTGCTCTCAGAGTGCTTGGGGAAGATTGCAAAAGAACGAAAGCATGTAAGATTCCTCTAATATACTTTCTCTTTAGTGATTTTTGTCTCGGAGACTACTTCTATTTAATAGCTATTTAATGCCTCACTCATAGATTTGATTCCTTTAGCCCATGTGAAATTAGCATCTATGTAACATTCTGTTACATAGACATTCACAATGTAATGAGTCCTGGATACAAGTGCTATCTTTTTCTTCATTGTGCACACCTCCTGTTTAGTTTATTTAGTTCTTGCAGGATAAGAAACCATGAAAAATTGTTCTATGTTTCTAGTTTCTGAAACACATTTTTTTCCCTTAGGTTGCTGACTTATCTTTGTAGTCATCAAATCCCAATCATTTAATAGTTGCTTGTATGGAAAATCTCCCACATCTTTCGTCATTCTTGTAATGTTTTTTTGTTCTTTTTCAAGTCTTACTACAAGTCCTTTTACAGACAGAGGGACAAAAAACAAGCCGTCAAGTTGCTCATGCAACATGGATTTATACAGTGGCACAGTAATGCTTTTCTTTTTGAGTACCAGTCTTTGCCTAGTCTTTGCCTTTCATTGTCATATATTGTCAGGACTACCTGTTTTCATAAAACTGCAAATTACACTCTAAAGGTCTGATGTCTAAGCAATGATAACTATTTTAGAGCCCATCACTCTGTAAACAAAATTTGGCACCTTTTTTTATTTCCTTCATTTAGTATTTTGAATACTGAATTAAGTATATTGAATTTGGCATACCAGTATCATAAGTAAGGTCTTCAAATAAACCAGCCTTTATGTTTGCTATCTAAACTACCTGATTAGTTGTGTTCCATAAATTCTGTCCCAGAAAATTTAACCACTTCATTCTCTTTCCACTTCTCCTGAATGATGTTGAACAAGGAATTGAACATGTTCCAGTAGATGTTCAGGTGAAACTCCTCTGGTGACTTTGGAAGAGACCTGAAGCAGTAAGATTGTTTCAAAGGAGAAGTGAAAGAAGATCATTTTACAGCCCATGCCAAGATCTGATGCCTGTTGTTAGTGAAAAGGTAGATCTGCTGCCTGTTAGTGTAAAGATTGATGAGAAAATACTGTGGGTAGGACTGTAGTACACAAGACCAAAATACTAAGAGTCATAGCTTAATCGAGTCAGTCTTTAGGTTATCATTTAACCTTTGTGCTGATCTTCTTAGATGCATAGTTCATTGCCTGCTTGGATCTTGGCGAAATGTGCCAAGTATGCAAAGTCAAGAGAAGAATACCCATAGTCCTTTTTCTTCGCTGTGTTCAACATGAAGTCAGGGACCTTTGCATGAGCACCTGTCTTAAGAGGAGCAAAACACTACTCAGCAAATAACAAAAGTTAGAAGCTCCTGTAGAGTCAGGTAACAGAGCCTGCCTTCAGTTTTGCTTGCTTTCTTTTTCCCTCTAAATGTCAATAGTCACTTCAGCCAGTTGATAGGTTTTTTTTCAGAATCTCTGTCATACTAAAACTGCTCTCATTTGTACTTGTATGTTAAAGATTTCTGTGAGGAGCCGCTTTATTACTCTGCAGATTTTATGAAAAACTTGAATAACGGTTGCATGGTGCATCTTTATTTTTGTGTGTGTGGAAATACGGTAGTTCTGCTATAGTTTAGGCTTTCTAACTACATTTGAAGTTCAGCTAATTTAATCCAGAATTTCTATTTTAGAATACTGTCCTCTCAATCTCCTGACAGAACTGGATGAGTTTTTACAGAATTGGGTTATTGGGTTAACTCAGAAGAAGTCCAGAGATCTTAAATGTTTAGAAATCCTATTACTATTTTAGAAATTCTACTACTATTCTGGGAAAAAAAACCTTTGAAATTTGAAAGCGAAATGAAGGCACAGAGTAAATAAAATTATAAAAAAGCTTTCATTTATAAACTGAAAGCTTCATGCATAAAACTATTAATTACCAGGGCTGTCAACTCTCCTCTTAAAATTCCCATTTCGCTACTGATTAGTTCCAGGAATACTTCATAGATTAAACCACCACGTTTTAAATGTTTCATTTGAGGTAACTGCAAGTATGCAGTATTTATGTTCATAATCTGTATTTGCAATAAACAGAAGCATTAAATTTGGATCTATACAAGTAAAATTACTTGAAAATATTTATGCTAACTCCTAACATTTACATAAATGTTACAAAAAATGTTTTTACTTGAACCAGTCATGTGCAAATACAGCAAACATACATAAATTGATTTTTGCATTTTTTTTTGTTTAGACAAATTCAACAACATATTCTATAATACATAAGGTCAAAACCAATTATCAGTGTTACTTTAGTGAATTAACACTTCCATATTGTCTAGATAGGAAAGCTATATTTAACACCTGACTTCAACTCCTGTAAAATTTGTTTTCAAGAGAAAAATAAAAACCATTAGGAGTGATGGAATAGATGTCTTTTTAATTGTGTGTTATTCCTGATGCACATTACTGGCTGTTCTTACCCAAATACCATTTTTATTAATTTATTGTCATATATGTAGTTTTTGATATACAGTAGAAGCATAGCTCATAATAAAATTTTGTTCTGTCCCTATTTTTGAATAATATAGTGTTATAATTTTTTAATTTATTCATCACTATGACTTCATTGCAAAGAGATGGTCTAGATTTACAGATGTTTTGAGTTTGTTTTAACTATTCAATTGTTAATCTGAAAAACAGAATAAGAAAGCATTCCCTGATCATGTTTACCTTAAGGTACTTTGGAATATGTCAAACTTCTACAATGATGGAATTTTTGAATTTGAAGCAAAATTTTGGCAGGCTACTGAAAAGAGCACATTTGATAATAGTCGAAGCATTATGTCCTCTGCTTCCCAATGATTTAGTAGATTGCACAGAAATAATGAATGACAAAAATTCATTGCATTTTGGACACTGTATTTGATATTTATGCTGCAGGTTAATTAAAAATAGGTGAGTTAGCTTTAAACTAACTATTTTAGATAAAATGTTGAGTTTTGGGCAGTACAACATGTCATTTACATGATCTAATGCATAGCAATCTGCAGTAGAAAAACCTACGCCTAACTAAACAAGATATTTTGGATATCTTTACTTCACAGTGAACCCACTTTGAGCATTTGACTACTAAGTTTTTCTGAGGTCTTGTGTTATTTGGTGAGGCAGTCATTAATTTCAATTTATTTCATTGACAGTAACTAGAAAGCAGGTAAATGATAGCACTGGTGACAAGGGTTGCTAAAGAGACAAAGTACACAAGGAGGCAGTTTAATACAGTGATGGATAGAGGGTGAAAGAAATTTTCTAAGCAAAACATGTAGAAGAGTCTTTTCCCTCAGAAGCTAAAACTGAAAGCCATGGTTGTTCATTTCTCTTGGCTGCCACCAAATAATTGTGGAGTCCACTGCAGAAACAGTGAATGATGCTTGTAGAAAGACAAGAAGCTGTCACAACTCTTAGGCCTACAGTTTCTTAGATCAGTTTGGAGATTTGTACACTCTGAAGATCTAAATCCATATACGCTGGAATTTCAGTACTTCTAGATGGTGGCTTTTTATTGACATCACCCTTTTAATATAATTAAGTTATTAAAAGAAGTTTATATCAACTTTATTCGACTTTTTGTTACTGCACTATGAAGCAAATCTTAATTATATTTGCACATATGCCTTGGTTTCTGTCTTATTTGTATAGCACAAAAATAGCCTTTGTCTGTTTAAAATTTTGCATCTTTTGTTTTTGGTGCTAGAAGGTGTTTAGTGAAGAAGATAGATAATTACAATTAAAAAAAAAAAAAGAGAAAACTAATGGTAAACAAACATGGGTTTAAGTGGAAAAATTGCCTTTGTTTTTGCATCAAAGCTCCTAACTAGTGTAATGCATCAAACTAATAGTACATTCAATTTAGATTAATTGTTTAGCTGGACATGATTGCCTGTTCCTCATGTTCAGGATAAAGGATGCATTTGCAGAGGTTCTGAGTACTCTTAGATGAAGCTGAAGTAAACTGAAGCTGTACTTTGAATCAATGAAATGATATCCAGATAAAGAGCAATATCACGTTGAGAATCTAGGCCTCTTGAACATTTTGGACAGTTTAACCTTTCTTTGCCTCACTTCCCATGCCCTTATTATGTGATGTCAGTATTATTGCTCCCTAGACCCACACTGAGACATGAAGTCATGCTGGCAGAGTTTGTAAAACACGTAGCTGTCCCTTCTAAGCTCTTGATGAAGACTTGAGGGATACTGTTAAGAGCCTTTCAGAAATCCCACTGGGCTACATGAACTGGATCACTTTTGCCTTTTGCAACCCTTACCGCTACCATTAGTAATTCAGATTTGTCACAGACTACTTCATAGCTGGGATTATTGAATCGCAGACCATGTCAGGGGAATTCTTGCAGGCACTTGGCCAAGCTCCTTTATTCATGTTCAAATTGTGGTCTACCTGAATCCTTGTCTGCAAAGCTGATTTCTAGCCAGCTGAATCTCTGTATTGTCACTTGGACTTACTCTGTCATTTGTCTTGGTAGAATTTCAGAGTTTGTCAGCCCATTCCTTTTGCTTATAAAGATCACTCTGCCGGGCAGTCTTACAGAGGCATGATTCCTCTAGCTGGGGCCCAACAGAGTTCTGAGTGACTGAATCAAAACCTTGCTAAAGTAAATGATGTTCATTACTGTTTTTTTAACCATATTGCTCATCATTTCATAGGAATCTAGTTCAGGCTTAAATTCATGTGTACGTCCTGCAAAATATTCCCTGCACACTCTCTAGGAAGTCCTCTGATGTTAAAGTTGCCTCTGTCTGTTTTTGCAGCCTGCAAATTTGTTGGCATTCTATTTTGAAAACCTTTCTATAAAACTATCATTCATTGTTTACCAGACTCTATTTGAATTTGCCATGATTATGGGATGCATAATTTGAATTAATTTATTCAAAGTTCAAAAAATTAACATGTAGTTTTATAATATAGCACCATTCATGAATACTATGTGTGCCACTGTTTCAATGGAAAACATTATTTTCAAATTTATGGCATTCATGTTTGATAATTTTTAATTTCTAGTACTGGGTGAACCTTGTGCTGATCATGTGCTAAACATTTATAATTCGTCTTATAATGAATCATTATCACCTTTATTCCTCATTAGAGTCTCTGTGAGGATTTAGAAAATGTATTGTATAATCATCCCATATGTTTATTGGTGCTTATCAGCCTTTTGTACATTCTTCAAATTAACAAGTCTTTGTTTGAAAGTAGTCATGACAGTTTATTATTTGTACGTCTTAAAGTTTTTCAGATGTTTTAAAGAAAAGTGCCATCAATGGTTCAGTTAATGAATACAGCTGATAATTGAAGTGTCAGTGTGAGAAGGTGTCTTTAAGTTGCAGTAATCCTGAATGTGGGAGTGTTTGTCTCATTCTTGGCTTTTTTCATCACCTTTTAATTCTATTAGTATTTAGCTAGAGCCATATTTACTACATGAAATTCAGTAATGCCCCATGCACACAGAATGTAAGGGCAAAATTATGACTGAGAGGTTTGTGAACATTAAGAAAATAAAGTCTGTTACCAGTAGTTTATGCTCACTAATCAGCAGCTTTCAAAACAGCTGCAATTTTGTAGGATCCTACAAATTAAAAGCTGTTGTAAGTATCCAAGGTAGAAACCGAATACAAACTGGCTTTTTAGTGACTGAATTTTTGGCAGAACTTTAGTTTAAATTTCTCTGCTGATATAGCTTATATATACTTGGTCTGTTGTTTGCCAGATGAGTAATAGGGGACCTAGAAAAGGTCTCTTTCGCAGAAAGGTGATGGCTGACAAAAGTCTAATGCAAATGGTGATGTCCTGTGAAGTTGAAAGAAAGAGAACTTTTCTAGAAATTTGTGAAAACTTTATTTTAAAGTTTAAAATGTTTATGCATTGGCTTGTTCTATGCATGACTGAGACGATAAACTGTGAAACTGTACAGTCTCTGATGGGATGCTGGGGGAGCTCATATATCAACTCAGGGAGTGTTCCAGAGATGTCAGGATTTGACACTGTAGACAACAGAATGCTGTTCCATATCTTGGCATAAAGCTACACAGGCAAATCAGAAAAGAGTGATCTAAGAAGTGATTTCTAGAATCTTTGTTTTATAGAACTTTAAAAGACTTAACGTGGTGTCTGGGTCCATAGCAGATGACCTCTACAGGATACACATGGAGAGAAATAATGACAAATATTGTTATGTATTTCATACACCAATGGAAGATTCTGAGTAGTTTTTAGTATCAATTTATATTGGCTAATCTATTTTTGACCAGTGTTTTGTAAACAACTCTTTTCTTATCCTGGAAGAAACTGAAAGATCAGTAGCAATAGAAGACAATCTGGTTAATATTCCCATACTTAATTGTATATACTTCTGCTATTCTGACAACAATTTTTAGTCTGGTAGTATCTTTTAAAGGGTGTACTAATATTTAGATTAAGATCTAAATCTGAACAAAATATCTGAGATAAGTGCTCTTCCAGGGAGGAACAGAGGGGTCCGAAGGGATGTGGAAGCTGAAACTGAGACACCACAGAAAACCTAACCCAAACAGTAGTTTTATTACCAAAACGTGGCCAAGTAAACAGGAAAAAAAACCCAAGAGAGAGAGAAAATGGAAAATAAGCCTCCAGGTGCCAACACTCAAATTGGCCAGGTGTCCCCCATGGGGTTGTCTTACCAACCCCTGGAATGCCCAGACTTCCCCGAGCAGTGGCTGCATCCTCAAGGGTCAGCTGGCTCACAGGTGACAGCAGGCGTCCCCACCAAGGCAACGTTGTCCCGTCATGTGAAGCGAGCCCCCCAAAACATGAGGCACCTGCCTTTTATCAACTTGGCCAAAATGACATTTACCTGAGCGACGTGGCCAGAGCTGCCCAAGCAAAGGTATTTGGCAGCTCAACCCAATTATGTAAGTGGGACCCTCTTGCACACGTCTGAGGGCATTGGCGCTTGTGTGATATGCTCCAGGGGGTATTAAATGGGTCTGGGGGCTTACTTCATCCTCCTCCTCCTCTCTTTCTCCTTCAAGTGCCCTTGGAGGGCCATCAGCCAATCATGAGAGACCAATTAATTTTGGTTTACACAGAAATGCCTCCTTCAAGGCCAAAGACTGTCTTTATCGGCCTGTTTTCCCATAACTTAACAGGAGAAGCACAACTCCTCACAGGTGGCTGGGCCAAACACAGACCAAAAATACCCACATCGAATTCCACCTGAATACAAGTGCATGGATACAAGTGCATGCAGGAATAGCATGATCTCCCTGTTGTTCAGACTAGCATACTTACTAGAATGTTACAGCTCTTGTCTTCCCATATATGAGGAGATGTGCATTTGGAATATATGCAACTTGCCCAGAACTCAGGCAGGAGGTGGTAAGGGTTCATTCCTGAAAATTAGCATGTTAGCACACTAAATTGTGCTGCCAAGCCATGTCATAACCATGAGCCCTCCCCATCTCACCTTACCCAGTAATGATGCCAAATAAGTTAAAACCAGATGTAACGAAAACCAGCTGACGCTTCTTTCAGTATCTAGATTTATTGCATAAAGAGTATATCTGAATATATTTAAGAAGGGACAAGAAGAACTAAAAGAATGAGTAGATGTGAGTGGTGATGTGGAGAAGCAAAAAGAGAAGGGCTGGGAGAAATAAAAGCAGATGAGAATTAGAAGAGATGAAAGAGTGGGAAGAGGGAAAGAAAAAACCAAAGGCTAAACCAAACTAAATACATCTGAGATTCTATGTAGCGATTTTCTGCAGGAAAAGCAGCTAGAAGAAAAAGCAAAGATTTATTAACAGTTTTTAAATGGGAGTAAATCAGAGAAGCTGCCAAAATACTAATTTTAGATATAACAGTCTGTGTAAGGTTGTGTATACATACAAATAGAATGGGCATTTTTTGGTGTGATTATTGATTTGCAGATAAGAACTGAGGTCACTGGATATCAACTTCCTTGGTTTTTTTCTATGAAGTGTCATTTTCATATATTCTTTCACTTTTTTTCCTGAAGGGAAATGCTTTTTGAAGCTATTATTGAAAAGTAATCTTTTTGTCTTTTCAGTGGAACAGATGTCATCAAATAATAAGTATCTTTGAAGCAGTTCCATGGGGAAAAGTATCCTGGTTTTAAGAGTTTTATCTACCTTGATGAATTCCATTTTAGTTGGGCTATTTAGAAGCATTGCTTAGGCTGCTGACAGCTGCAAATACATCCCAGTTGTGGAAATCTGTAAGCTTGATTTGGCTTCTTTACATTTCTTCTTCACTCTTCTCTGAAGTTTTTGTTGCCAATCATTACAGATTCTGGTGTAGAAGAGGAACATTCAGTGGTTTCTTCAGCAGAATTCCTTGTTTCTGTCTACATAATTCCAAAACTGAAAAGTGAGCTACTAAATTTAAAAATAACCCAAAACTCAAAGAAATAAATTCAATGTTTGTTTGTTTGGGTTTTTTTGTTAACCAAATGAAAGCACCCTGATATTTAACTGAAGAAACATAAGAAAACAAACAAAATAAAGACTTTCACTTAAACATTTTCTGCCCTACTAACTAAATACAATTATAATCTGAAGACAGGAATATCTGTGCAATCACATATATACCCGCGATGCAAGATCAATGGCATATCCAGCTTAGGGCTTCAGGTACCTTTCTGTGTTTTTTTCAAAGTCTAATGAATATATTTACAGTGACTGTAGAAAGCAATTATACCTGTCTTTACTTTCTCCCATATGATCTGTCACTGTAGTAGTCAGCATTTCCAGAATCTACAAGAAAAATTGTTAAAATATATTTAAAAATATCTATTTCTAGTGTAGATAATTTCCAATGTACAGAAATATGTCACGAAGGAGTTGGCGAAATGCACAGAAGCTGACAGGATGCATATAAGTATCAGATTAAAGCTTTTCAGAAAGCTGGTGATCTGCATAAGTTGGTGTTAATGTGATGTTATAAGCAAAACTGGAGAGGTATTCTGGAAATGGTGCCTTACATTTGGCAAAAATGAACGATGTTCCTTCCCAAGAGGAAACAAAAAAGCCATGTTAATAATGACATGGAAAATTTCTTTCCATATAAGTAAGTTCTAAATTTTTTCAGTTAGTATCTTTCTTTTTTTTTTTTTAAATATGCCTTCTCACTCCCTCTTCTGCTTTTTTTTTCTCTTTTGTGCATTTTTCTTCAATACCTTTCTCACTACTATTGAAAGACTCAGGCACAGCAATTCTGGAAGATCTGGAGTTCTGTTATGTGCATCTAAAAATATTAACTTCAGAAAATTAAGATTCCTCAAAAAGGTTTTGAGACTAAATTCAACATCCCATCAATGTTGCATCAATACTTGATAATCTTGCTTTCTGCTGTTATTTTTTAAAAAATAACTGACACATTTCAGTGCAATTCTGCAACGGTTGTTACTAACAATACGCTAGCATAGCAAGAACTGTTTTTGTATGTCAAAGAAAGCATCTGAAACTCAAGGGCATGCAGTATTTTTTTACTGACAGTGTCAGTGTTGTTTTCGGGAGTCAACCTATTCTCCATATTCTGAACAAAGTCACTCATTCTCTGCTGAGTTTACAGTGGATACAAGTGTAAAGTGTTAAGCGTTAACCCTAAATGAGAAAATTGGTTGCAAATCTATGAGATTTTTTGAAATTCTAATGAATCTCGGTTGAAGTATATATGCTAATATTGCTCTATGATCTGCTACTTTCTCATTTTTGCTTTATTTTTGCACAGGAGAACATTTCTAGCACATGTTCTCCTTTTGTCTTAAAATAATAATGATAATAAAAGACAGTTTAATGGGTTTTAAAAAAAATAACTGTTGCCACAAGAACAGCTCTGTTTGACAAAATGTATCAGAAAATGTTGTAATGCTGTGGATGCACAGTCATTATTTGTATGTATCTGTACAAATGATCAGACAGGTAAGAAGTCCTAGCTGTGGGTGTGATGTCATCACATATCAGGACAGGTATGATTGGAATAGGTCATTTGGCATATTTTCTTAAACAGTGATGTATCATTTTAGGATAGAGGACTTCTCATATTTTCTGGACGGCTGTGGTTTCTGTAATTCTAAAATGGGATCTAAGTCTAAAATGGTGGAAAGTTATTGGGAAATTAATACTTCATTTACTCAGAGATTCTTTTCTAAACATACTTTAACTTTTGCATCAACTTTATTGGCTAGAAATATATTGTTGTCTAACTTGGAATATTGAGTCTATAAAAGTTGTGAGTTTATATATACACATAAACCTAAGATAGCATATCTGACTGCTTTCACATCAGCAGTTCCAGTAACATGCATCAAATCAAATTTTAACCCACCACAATAACTTTGAAATTTCCCTTAGGATTCACTGGATGGAGCATGAAATCAGTTACAGAACATACTGAGAGGATATGTTAAGGTTTGGCAGGTAGTTTCAGTCTGCTGAGATGATAGTAAAAACAGGAGGGAGACTTATTATTTACCACTTTGTTTACTGTCTCTTCAAGAGATGTAAGTGCATTAAAGCTGGAATTCCATTCCTCTTCATAAGGAGAAGGAACTAGTCTGTCAATCAGGATATGCAATGTTTGTGTTCTTTTGTTTATGCCTAATAGATAGTCTGTGAGAAAGAGGCCGCTGACATTATGGGAGTAGATTAGTGATTTCCTCTGCAACAGAAGAGTTTGAAGCCATGTAGATCAGGAGTTGAATTTCTTGTCATGTGTTTTCCTCTAGGCTGAAAGAGTTCTATAACAATTGAATGGCCCCTGCAACTCCAAAGGGTTCTCAAAACAACACAGTCTGTAGAATGAACCCTTTATCTGCACTATTGTAAATATTGTTAACATAGGTACTAGTGATACTTTTCCGAACAGGCTCAGGTTTACCTAGTATTCCTGTACTACTGATACAAGAATATTAGGCTAAAGCTAATACATACAGAGATTTCTCTATATTTTCCAAAGTGACTTTAGCCAGATTTGAGTGACATATCTTTACAGGTTTCTTATTTTATATATTTCCTGTCCATGAAGTAATTCTCCAGCTGTCCAATCTGGTTCAGGTTTGATACAAAGTAACCATGATAGGGTTGTCACTTGAGAACCCCCATGAATGTATTTGGATTGTCAGTGCTTCTAATTCTGCACTTCTGGTAATTCTGGTCTTGAATGATGCATTCAATGAAGTGCAGCCCACAGCTTCATGGAAAAATTCTGTTTCTGTATTTAATGATAAGGGAGCCTTAAAGAGTTGGTGACTCCTCATATGTCCATGAACTGCATTTCTGAACTATTTTTAATGATCCTAGTGCCCTGAAGAGCAAATTAAAGTATATGTTTTATTGATCTTTATAAAGACTTTAGTGAATCATAATAGGGCATGTTGCACTTCTTTATAACTCGAGTCCTGCTTTGGGCTGTGCAGATTTGTAAAAAACATAAGGTCTTGGGGAGGACTTTGATTCAATGGATTTATCGCAAGTGCAATTCATTTAACTGAAGTAAGAATTAAATTTAAAATGTGCATAATGAAAACTGAAATTTTGCTTAGCTTTATCAGTTTGTGAATTTGAAATGAACAGAAAGTGATTATTGCTGATTTTCATAATGATTGCCATCATTAACATTTTGAAAAAATTTAAACATTTGTAATATGGGAGCAATGACATTCAGGGGAATCCTATTAAAAGTAATTAAAAATACCAGAAGGGTAAAATTATTTTCAGGAAGTAGTACACACTGTTTATTAATTCAACTGCATTGCAGTTAATTTACTTTTTTCATTAAAAAGTTAAAATACCTTAAATTATGTTCTCTTAATTTACTTAATGAACTTAAGCTTTCTTTCTTTAAAGAAGACTTAGAAACCACATTTTCTGGGTGGTTTCTATGTAAAATTCAGAAACATACCTTAACACTATAAAAATTGCTGTCTTGGTCTCAGGTCCAGCTAGTCCAGTGCTTTCTCTCCGCACGAACTTCAGTTGATATCTAGAGAAGTGTAAGAATCATATCATTATAATTTGTTCTTACTCTGCCAAACATTTCTGTAATCTTTTCCTGTACATGTAAGCTTCTTGAATCACAGAAACATTTGAAAAAGATTTTTTTTCAGATCTGTCACTTCAAACATGAAAACTACTGTTTGTTTTGAAACTGGCCTCCCACTTACTTATTTTGATGGCTTTCCACTGTCAGAAGGAACAATAAGGCATCAGTACTTTCTCCAGAATTTTCATGACAGCCATGATTTTGTTGACTTCTGCCAAAACACTATGCATCATTAGCTTTGTAAAATAAAAATGGAAGCCTATCTGATATTTCTTTTGTATTTACACTGCTCCGCACCCTTATCATGGTTGTCTTTCCTCTGAGCTTGTACCTACTCTGCAGAGGACACAGAGCTTCATATGGTATCCATGTGGACAAATCATAGACCAAAATTATGTGGTTTTTTTGTTTGCTTTTAGTTATTTTCCAAATAACTCCTAGTCACTGGCTTGAATTTTTCTCTGCTAGAGAGGACAGAGTTGATGAAACTGCTTATCATCACTCCGCTGTTTCTCTCCTGACAAGTCAACTTACAGCTCATTGATCTAAATTCAAAGGATTGCTTTTGCTGTTGTTTAATGCTCTTCTCTCCTGTTTAATTTATCTCCCATTTTATTGCATGAGTTCTCAGTCTCGTAAAGTCCTTGAGCTACTTCTTACAGCCTGCTTTCATTCTTACTACTTCAAATAACCATTAAAACATCGAGATTTGCTTCAATGGTAAGAACTTTATTAGTGCATTCATCTAGAAACCTTTGCAGGATATAATCATCTATAATTTATTTAGTAAACTGATTTACTTCAGATGATTTTTAAAAATTTTCTTACAAGATATTTGCTTATGTAATTATTTTTGGCCCTAGGAAAATCAAAGATGAAAGCTGTTTCAATATTAAAAGAATTTGATGCTAAGCTCACTGAAGTAAGAGGTCAGCTGACATGTTCTATTTTATCCTTTGTACTTTTAGAACCTGAAGCATTCTCAATGTTTCTAGTTATTTGAATAAAAAAATACTCTATATTAGTGGAAACAGAAACCATGTTAGCTTCATATTTGTCTTTCACAAAAGCTGTAAGTTCTCTCATAAAATAAACATTTCCTAGGGTGACCTGTCAATCTCTCTTCATTAAATCTCATTGACTAGAACTCTCAAGAAATGCAAAAACGATTGTGTTTTCTTTCATGGTTTCTGATAATTTTCTTACAAAATTGGTTTGTAGAGGACTTCCTAAAAACAAAATATTACAATATTATAATTTTCAACCAAAGTTTTTCAAGTCTCTCGTCAGCAAAGACAAAAAGATGAATAAGTGATAATTATAATGGTAAGAGCTTTCAGTTTTGAGTAACAACCATATTGCTGTAATACACAACTGGAATCTTCTGCTACCCTGGGCATATGGCTGTAAACAAAACTTGAATTTTAATCCAAGCTCTGCGGCTAAAACATTAAGGAGTTGTGAAAATGTTATTTATGCCTTTTTTATTTTTTTTCTCCTTGTTTATGTGTATTCTGTTAAACTATTTTGGGAACAGAAAGGCTTCTTTGCTGGCATAAGACCCTAGAGAGCAGACACTCATCAACCATGTTCTGTTACTTTTTATACTGAAACATTCTACTAAATATGTGAATAATATGTTTACAACAAGTTCAAAGCAGAAGATACAGGAGAAAATGACAAAATTAGTCATGCTAATGGTGATGTGTGTTGATTTTGAAATAGCTGTGAAAGAACAGTAAAATGACTCTGATGAAAATGCTTTGTTATGTCATTTTGAGGAAAGTGGGATCAATGCCAGAAGAGGAAAAGGCACATTACCTAGCTCCATTTCAGCTATTTCAAACAACCAAGTAATGTTATCCACTTAGTACAGATCTTACTGTAGTTCACGGACAAAAGACTTCTTTGCTTGGTTTTAAAAGCTTCTTTATTTTAAATTAGGTTTGAAATAGACAAATAATGTCAATACAGGCTTGATGTGCTCTTAAGTTTAAGTAGTGGGTACCATTTGGCATAATATTCAATAGTTTAGACTCTGAAAAGAGTGTTTTGTGGCTGCTTTGAATAAATGCATAGAACTTATGAAAGTAAATAAGATGGTTCAAATTGCACATATGTTAATGGAATTAAATTAACCGAGGTAGTCTACAGTTGAGTAGGATCTTCCTCCTTTAAAATATAAGCAATTGTAAAGTGATACACAAACTACAAATGTAACATCTACTCATACTTTTTAGGTTTCAAAAGCCTTTAAGTCAGAGTGATATTGTGGGTGTTCTTGTCTTGATACAGTAAAGAATGGCTTAGTCTCAATGAATTTCATTTACTTCAGTGTTTCTCTTTCTAGTAGCCTGATTTGGTATTCTAAGTTCACAAATTAGTTTTATGATTGTGTTCAGACACCTACAGATTATTCTAGGCCATTGTGTTGGAGATTAGATTTTTTTTTATATATAGGGAAAGAACTGAAATAGTCCAGCTTCTACTATCTATTCTTTAACTTCTTCAGAAAACTCAAATCCAAGTATAACAACTCTTTTCATAAATGTGCTAAACTTAAAGCATGAAAATGTTCCATGTTATGTACATTGACCAACATGTTTAGGATTAAGAAAACAGAAATGTTGATCAAACTGCACAGGTATCACCATCTTTTTTCTAACAGAATCCTCCCCTGCTATGTTTTAAAAGTGCAATGGTATAATTTTATCTGTAGACTTACAAGAATATTGATGTAGCTTAACTTAGAATGACAACCCAAGATGTATGACTCTTGAAAAATAATCCTTAAGTAAGGTTCCATTATCAATTTATTCCTATTGTTGTAGGGATATTTTTGCAAAATACCAGCTTTGAAAACTTGTTTTGCCTGCCTTTCTCACTTTAATTGCTAAATACCAGTCAAACTGAGAAAACTGAAGCGCTTACACTCTATGCTAATTGATCATTATTTGCAGTATTGTAATGCCTTCCTCAAAGTTATTTATGCTTAGCAGCTTTTGTTTGTATTGGTTGATAAATGTTAAAACATTTTCTAAAGAGAGCTGCATATGGAACTAAAAGCTTTATATGAGAACACACTCCCTGTGATTGTCTTCATGTGTTTTAGATTGTAAACTATTTAGGGAAAGCTATCTGAATGCATTGTCTATATCTTCCAAAAAATTCCTGTCTATGGGCCATGTAACAGAGACAAACTTTAAGCTTACAAACAAAAGTAACAATGGTGTAGATAGTAGTGATGATATGACATTGCAAAACAAAGCATAGCTCCAAAACCAAAAGGTCTCTGATAATTATTCGTTTCCTTTGTTGATTCATTTGATGTCATTTAGCATTTGATTTCAGTTAAGTACTTAAGATATTTTAGAAAGAGACCAAAAAATATTTATATTAGAAAGTATTTAGAAATTTATAATAGAAAATTTGTTCTTAATTTGATCTAATTTTAACTGAAGGATACGCAGAAGTAGGTCTCTAACATAGATTCTAGATAACTAAAGAGAAGTAATGAGAAGAGAAGTGCTTTCATAATTTTCAGTAAAGCACTTGGTATGATTACGCATTGGAATCTGTTTAGTCAACTAAAATCCTGGGAGTTAATAATGATAAGATGAATAAGGAGATGGCTGAAAGGGAGATGGTACAGGTTCAATGAAATGGGAAGATACCACTTTGAGAAGAAGTTGTTATTGAAATTCTCTAGAGACCACCTGAGAAACAAACTTATTTAATGCTTGGACTTGGATAACCTGACACATTAAAAGTGATATGAAAATTAATGCTACAAAGTATGAGATCTACTTGGTTAATAGTAGGAAATTACTTTAAACTGAGAAATAATCTACTGCAAAGAGCAGAGTAGGAGAAAGTTGTGTAGACCTGTCATTCACAGGGCAATGGTGAGGAACCAGATGAGATCAGTATGAAAATGGCAATTGCATTCTACAGACACATTGACTGAAGTCCTTCAGGAAGAGATATGAATTAGTTGACACATTGCATGTAATTAATTGTAAATATTGTGTACAGTTTTCTCTCATGTGTTTTCAAGAAAATTGAATTCAAGCTGGATCAAATACAGTGATAACTTCAGTAGTGAAAAACATGGTGGGAGGAAGCAGAAGAACTTGCCTCAGGACCATTAAGCAGGATGAAAGCATAGGGGAGTTTGCAGAATGGTTGCAACAGGCAGGGAATTTGTCAACCCCTTTCAACCACATAACACATATTCCTCAAACAATGCAGGAATGTCTTATATTTAAATAATTAGTTTTGGGTTGGTTTACTTGCTTGGTTTATTTGTTTGTTTGCTTGGGTTTTTTGTGGGTTTTGTTTGATTTTCTCTGTTTGTTTGGGTTGTTAGTTTTAATTGGGAGTTTTTGGTGGGTTTTTTTTTGTGTTTTTGTTTTTAAAATCTTGGATACTTTTGATCCTCTTCAGAAAGAGATCCTTTTCCCTGGTCAGTGTTAAAGTTTGAAAATGTCTTCCCGATAGCTTTCACGCCTTTTTTCCTATTTTATAATCACCTCATTTTTTGTGATTTTTCAGCCAGATATTTTTTACACACCTGTCTGCTCTCTTCATCTCCTAACTGTACTTTTAGCTTGTATTTAAATGTTTGGGTTGTTTGAGGTCTTTTTGTTTGCCTTTCTCTCCTTTATCTGAAAGAACATATCCAGTAACTTTTGTAATTAAGAACCAGGGATGCATGTCAGATTGATATTGCATCTGGAGGAGTTACAAACAAGCTCACTAATTCTGTATACCATAGACTGAAAATGGTAAGCTATAAAAGGTAGTATCTCCTGGTTACTCATATGAAGTATTAGTGCTCTGTAACCATCAATATCCACATTTATATTTTTGCTTGGTGGTGGTGTAAGTAAACTGAATTCATTTCACTTGCAATTTTTCTAAACCTTTACTCTGATTTTTCATTTAAAATTAAATAAAATACCTGTGACTAAACTTCAAATAATTATTACTGATCTACAAAGGCAACATGGATACAAAGCTACCAGTCATCCTAGCTGCGGATATCTCTCAGTGACATGACATCATTATCTGTCAAAAAAGAATTTGCTTTTGGAACCAGGTTTATTTCTTTCAGGCAGGAAGGAAGAAATGGTAAACACAACATTTAGTTCCTAGGCCTGTGCATATGAGAGCTTTTTGCACAGACCACACCGTTCCACCACCAGCAGTGTTTGCCCCTCTGACATGGCTGCAGACAGTTAATGGACAGGGATTTTTAGGGAGTGACCTGTCAAAGAGCTCTGCACCAGGTAAACTGCCCTGTAAACTTTAGGCTTTTTGGATGGGGTGGTACTTTTTTTTTTCCCCAATAAGGAGAAAACATATCCAATAGTTTCCCCTTTTGAAAATAAGAAAAGTTATAATGTAACATATATGTTTTTTCCTATGAAATAATAATTTAAAATATATGTAACTTTATAATATCTGAAAGTTTTTTACATATATGTTGTTCAGTATTTTGTGGGAAAGCAGTGATTCTAGTGCATTTATTATTGTAGGTTTTTTCATAACTTTTAAGAAATATGTAACACCAGTGCATTGACCAGTTGCTGGTAGTACAACTGTTTCTTCATTTTGCAAAATTTTGCCTTTGTCTGTTTTGTTACAATATAAGCATGAGATAGCAGTTGTAAACGGCATCTAAATATATTGTATTGAAAACTGAGTATTTGTAAAGAAACTCTTAGGGAATTCCTGTGGCAAAATTAGTGTTATCATCATCATCATCATTATTGTTATTGTTAGGATTATCATTGCTATTAACAAGGCAGTTTAAAAAAGGCAGTTGAATTGTTAGTGTTAATTTTGATTTCAGAATATCGTCTTTACTAACATAGCAAATGTTAAGTTTTATATATGATAGATGTTCTCTTTTCTAGTGTTGTACTCTAATCATAACAGCGACTGGCCTTCTGTGTGCATAGTAATACTAGAGTTCAATGAAAAAAAGACTTTGAAATCTCGCAGAATTTTAATTGTCTGTGTCAATTTATCATGTGAGGCTTAGCAGTGTTAATAGAGGGCCCTGGAACACTGGCTGATTTCATGATCACTACTTCATGCTTTCCTATATTGAACAGTGACTACACACAGATTTATTATTATTATTATTTATTATTATTATTATTTATACAGATTTATTTACAGCCCCTTTATAAATGGAATATCAAAATATTTGTCTGTCTTTTGAGATCTTTGCATAGTGAACTCTGTGAGGAGGCAAAATATGTGTACTATTAGTTGGCTACCAGTTTTGAATCATTCAGTAACCATGCAGTTATCTCTCAGTAAATCTGCATAATAGTGTCACTGAAGAACCATCTCCTGTAACACAGAAGATGAAGTGCTTCTGAGGATGCAGCAGGTTTAAAAAACTACAGTAAATAGCAGAATAGTCAATTTAATTCATATGTATTCCTTTTCTTAGTGTAACACATTGTGTCAGGTAATGCATCTAGTTAGAAAAGGTCAGTCTCATTTGGACATGTCTGGTGGGCACTGTCACTTTCATTTCAACTCAGAGCATTCCTTCTACAAGAGAAAAGAATCATGGTGGTCTCTTTTGGATCTAAATGTAAAATTAATATTTTTGATCACTTTTTTGAACAGTTAATTATTGAACAGCAAAGCTTTCTTTCCAGAGGATATTAATATACTTTTCTAATGCTTGCATTTTGTGGGTGTTGGAAGGAAGTGTTAATTATGCAATATTACTTTTATGAGGCTGAAAAGAACCTATAGAGGATGTTGGCTTCCTTATAGATTCCTGCTTTGATATAATGAAAGGATTAATGTCTCTATTATATGAAAGTATTTTGATAATTAAAAAATAATAGGTACATCATGTATTTGCATTTAATTAAAGAATGAAAGACAAAAAGTGTGAAGATTTTTCATGCTTTAGCAGTTGAGTGGAAAAATTGCTATTTGGATGATCAATTTCTATGTAGTTCTTTTGTCTACTATGAGAAAATCCTCACGAATATAGAATTTTGATATGTTATGTTTAGTTTGGCACACCCCAAGTGAAAAAGCCAGCTCTCTGATGATCAGTCTGTAACCTAAGGCAGTTATGCAAGAGGGAAGGGTATATAAAGTGTCATCCTTTTGATGTGTATCACTCCCTTTTTATGCAAATGTCCAAAAGAGCTTTGGGACATAGAAGTGAAGTGGCCTTCTATTAATATTGGAGCTATTTAGTACATAGATAAGTGGAGGAAGATTCAAGGTCTGGACTCCTATCACATGTCTAAATTTTTTTTTTTTTAATATTTTTTAAAGCTTGATTAATGATGTTAGTTAACATGGAAGAAAATAGAATGAAGGTTCTGGCTGCTCCACTGCAGTGGCATTAACTGTCAGATAACTTCCGGTGTCTGACTTTGGATACACCGTCATGTGTATTGCAGTCTTACCTCTGAAATTCATTTTCACGTTAAACGCTTCTTACAGCGTGATACTTGTCAGTCAATGTAATTGAAATGTCACACTGACCTTTATTTGAAATGCTCTGAACGTCCTGGGGTTTTTGGAAGCTCTTTTTACTTTCATTCCATTTAAAATCCTTAAATTACGAGTGTACAAAAAGTGCATGCTAATTAACCGTATGAAACTGCCTACTAATTGATCTTATAAACAATGTCTTTTGCAGATGTAGTTCAGCTGAGTCTGCCTGAAGATCAAGAAATAAGTACCACTGCAGCAACAGTGGGACAAAGTGCTGTTTTAAGTTGTGCCATCCAGGGAACACTGAGACCTCCCATCATCTGGAAGAGGAACAATGTCATCCTGAATAGATTAGATCTGGAAGATATCAGTGTAAGTAATAGAAAGCTCTATTTAACAGCTTATTATCAAAACTTTTCATAAATAATGAAAGGTAATGTATAACAAGCTCCATACTCCTGATGTTTCAAAGAAATGAAATTGAAATTATATAGCTGCCAAATTCTGTCTGTTTTCTCTTTGGTGTGTATATGAACCTTTGTTGTTAAATATAGAGAAAGGATGTTTCACAGATCAATCATTTAAAAGAATAAATATAGAAATAAAAGCACGTGTGGACTAAATTGCAGCCCAAAATACAGTCAGCAATATACATTCAGGATTATACAGTCTTCAAACATCTGAAAGAAAAGAGAAATCTGTGAAATTAACATTTTAAGAAATGAATGCTGAGTGAGTACAAACAAATCATAATAATAACTTTCTCTTCTAATAGTTCAATGGAAATGCATTTTTTTCAAAAATAAGTATTTCATAATAATATTGTTTGCTTTGTTCGTTCCTCCAAATACTCAGCAGTGTGTATGGCACCTCTCAGACAATGAAAAGGGGAACATTAATATAATTTATAAATTTTTTTTTAGGAAGGCAAGTATTTGCCACCTAACTTTCCCAAGACCTCAAATTACAGAGAAAAATAGAAAATGAGAAACATAATTACATCTTCTGACAAAACTCTAAAAATAGGCTTTCGAGAGCTGTATTTTGTGTGCTTGTGGAGATGCTTACTCTGTTTTGACCATTTTATATTAGCCAAGTTATAAATGTGGACAAATTGATATACATTGGAAGTTGTGCTTTCTGTTTGACCCAAGTAAGTCTGAAATCCCCAAAGCTGTTATGTGTGGAATATGGCTACAATCAAATATCTAGTTTGTCCATTTTTATTTCTTTTTTTTTTTTTTTAATAACTGTTTTATTTCTAAGGTGGTAATTGTTCTCACACATCCTCTTTGTTTTATTTCTGGTTTTGTTAGTTCTGTTAGTAATCTGAGCTTCCTCACAGTGGTGCTCTTTAAAATAACAGAGAATTTCAAAGCTCATCTTGCTTGAGTGGTAGCTTGAAGCCACTTGAGAGGCTTAGGATAAACCAAACATCATCTGAAAACTTCTCTGTTAAATAATAATTGCTTCTGTTAGTTTGATATTAATCATATGGCTGTCATTCAAAAGTGTCTTGCCCGTGTTCACAAGCTCTTTTGTGCAATATTTGTTACCTCTCTGTAAATGTGCATGATGTTCAAAAACGTTATTTGTAGTCCTTGCTAATCACCTCCAAGTATAATAACTGGCATAAGCTGTAGATAGAAACAGGAAGATGCATCTGTACACAGATAGAAGGGAAATGATGAATGGAAATAATGAAGCTAACAGCTCAAACTGAACAGCTTTTTGCAGATATGAAAAGATCAAGTGTTTTCTAAGCTTGATACAAACATTTTGAGTATGAAAAAAGCCAATCAAAACCCCAAACAACCAAATCCAAATACAGGAACTTCTTGTGCTGGGTGCAGGTGCCCGGGTGTTATCAGCAGGGGCCACAGACACGCCTCTGAGTGAAAAGGACTGGGGCTGTCCCATGCCATGCACAACCAGTCCCAGGTAATGAAGCAGATATCCACAACAGCCACACTGGAGCAGGTTTGTCTTGAAGGACTTGACCTATTGCCTGAGCAGTCTCGTGACCTTCGGTGATCGAGTGACAGCAGCAGTTGATGAAGGAAGACAAACAGATGTCATCTATCTAGGCTTCTGCAAGGCCTTTGATATGGTCCCACATGACATCTTTATCTCCAAACTGGGGAGACATGAATTTGATGGATGGATGCAGCCAGAGAGTTGTGGTCAATGACTCTGTGCCTTGGTGGAGGTTGGTGATGAGTGCTGTCCCTCAAGACTGTCTTGGAACTGGTGCTTGAATATCTGTACATAGTGAGATCGAGTGCACCCTTGGCAAGTGTGCAGGTGACATGAAGCTGAGCGGTGCAGTTCACGCACCCGAAATATGCCAGCCAGGGGAACCTGGACAAACCTGAGAAGTGGACCCACAAGAACTTCGTGAGGTTCAACAAATCCAAATGCAGGGTGTCACACAAGGGTCAGAGCAATTCTAGATATCAAAATGACTGGAAGAAGCCATTGAGAGTAGCTGAAAAGGACTGGGAGTGTGGATGGATGGGAGGCTGAACATGAGCCAACAGTGTGCACTCACAGCCCAGAAGGCCAACTGCAGCCTGGGCTGCATCAAAAGAGGAGTGGCCAGCAGGTCAAGGGAGGCAATTCTTTAAATTTCCCAAGGTCCAGCCTGTTGTGCCCACTATGGTAATTATTAAGAAACCTCCCTGGCTTTACCTGAACCCATGAGCTTTCTCATTCATGTTTCTCTTATTTTCTCCCCCTGTCCTGTTGTGGGGGTGGGTGGGGAATGAGTAAGAGAACAGCTGAGCAGGAGCTTGGCTATTAGCCAGGGCACACTTCTGGAGTACTTACCCCAGCTAGAAGAAAGTTGTGTCTGGAATTTTGAAGACTCATGGGATGACCAATTTGTAGTAAGATTGCAGTGATGATCAGGCACTCAGTGCAAAGTTGACATTGCTAGAAATGCCTGTATTTGTTTATATTTAATAGGACAGGAGAAATGTGTGACAGTGTATTGGAGTGACAATGGAGTGACAACCCACAAACATTAAAATAAAAGTCTATAAAATGTTACCTGAGTGCCAGGATTATGTCAGCATGTGCATTTTGTGTACAGGTCCAGTAAGAACTTTTAAAGGAGAAAATCTTCCAGTGACAGGATTGCATAATTCTGAAGATGACAATATTCGTCACTTATTTCTTAGCTTAAGAAAAATATAAACAAACTGGAATGCCTGGAAGTGTCTTTAAGCAAAAATTATGTTATATTTCAGTGCCCTAATAGTTTAGTTATGATTCGAATATAGAAAGAGAAGGTTAGATCAATATCCATGGAGTGAGGCACTAAAATTAATAGACCTCAAATATGTATATGATATTAATCTAATATGTCTTTGTAGGTAAAGTGAAAAAGGGAGGAATAAAGAATTAATGGAGTCTGGATTAAAAAACAAACAAACAAACAAAAAATGAACAGAAAGACATTCAGTTAAATTGGTCCCCAGAGTTTCTTTTCTTCAAAATTTATTTTCTGACTCACTGTTTCCACAGATTTGTTCTCTATATATTTATTTCTAGGTCTTACCTTGGTTTGTTCCTTTTTGTTTCTTTTCCTCCTATATTTCTTTGGTCATTCCATATTTTTCTGAACCTGTTCATCATATATTAACTCTTTTGGTTCTTACAATTTCCTACTTAAAGATTGTTATGTGGCTGTAATTTAGTATGAATTCAGGCAACGTAATAAAAACAAAACCTTGGGGAAAAGAAAAATAATTGGACAAGAAAAAAAAAGAGTGGTGTCGTATATTTCACTAGGGAAAATTAATTTTATACTTAAATATTACTTCAAAGGAACAAATGGAGAGGGAAACATGGTGTGCTCCAGTGTATGTCACTATTTAATCACCAAAGAATGTGTTATATTTATTCAAGCAATTTTAAATATTCAAAGCCATAAGTCCATGTATAATTTAAGATGTCCCCAAAGGCAGTGTATTCTAGGCTTTCCTATGGTAATATTATAAACTACAATGATGTTTTCCTAACCTGGGAATTCTTAATTTACTCCATTATAGAGAAACCACGTCTGTGCATCTCAAGACTAATAATGTTGTGTAAACAGTAGTACATTTTGTGAAAATAACAAAACAAACACTGACCTGGGAAGATAGATAGTTGGGGCTTTTTTGTTGTTGTTGTTGTTGTCGTTGTTGTTGTTGTTTGTTTGTTTATTTCTCAGCAAAATTTGTCAAAGATCAACATAAGTGGAAGTCAGGATATGTATAGGAACCAATCAGACTAAGCAGTAGCGATGATGTGATTTTGTAAATAATAGCAAGTGCTTATACTTAGAAATAAAGTTCTTGCACTCTCCAGTTCTCAATTAAGCTGTCTGCTTCAAGGAGGGACAAACTCAGAGCAATATAATGTCCTTCTGTTTTGCCAAATGCAAAAATGCAACAAGAAGAAAGTAAGAAAGGAGTCCAAATCTAAACTGAAACTGATAGTTAAATTTATATATATATATATATATATATATATATATATTCTGTGCCTCTGCTGAAAATATACAAGATATATCTCTAAGGCTGTCATCTGTGGAGTGGCTAAGAGTGAGTCTTAATGAGTAATGTTCTATGTACTCTAAGACATTTTAAAGAAATATTAATGAATACTGTCTCAAAGGAATAGAAATTTGTATTTAAGTAGTGCATCTTAAAATTATCTATTAAGTGTGTGGTCAGATATTAATAAGGTAAACTGTTAATATCCAGTTAATAATTTTAAAAGTCCTTAGTACTCCTCAGGTCTTCTTATGGTACTTATCAGTAGCAAGATGCAATACTTCCACAAATAGTAATCTTTCTTTTACTGAAACTGATGGGAGTCAGGGATAATGAACATCCATCTGAGTGAAATTATGAAAAATTATATGCCTCTGCAAATTTTACTTTACCTAAATTGTCATATAATTGATCTGTGACTCACTAGAGAGTTGATATCACAGGACATTTTACTGATATTTTAGTACACATATAGAGAGAACTTTTTTTCCCCTTTCTGTTATCCTGCATCTTAAATTTAGTGTTTGTCTTTCACTTACCTCTTGGAATATGTTTTATCTAGCCTATTCATTAGAGAAAATAATTCCAGTATATGAAAATTAGCAGATATATTTCCCAAATGCAATACATACTACTTTTTAAATGTTAATTCATTCACTTTTTTATGGTTTTGTATGTTATTTTGCTTTATTGTTTTCCTGATATTTTCCTCCATTTTTGACTTCACGTTCTTCCCTATAAATATGAGAAATCATTCTTTTCTTACAAGATCTTGGCTCTTTGTTCTTTCTTCTTCAAGATCTACTGGAGTGATTTTTCCACATGCAAAGTTTAACAGTACCTTCAAAAGAGTGTAATTCAACTTTTCTTTTTTGATAAAAACTCAAGATATCTTTCTTTAGACAGCCTTCATGGAAAGTATGCAATATTTCCATTTTGGGGTTCTTGGAGTTACATGTAGGTTACATTTTCTCGAAACATCTCTGTTGTTCATCGTGTTAAAATTAATTTCCACAATACAACTGTCAATTTTTGGTCTCATTCAACAGTCAGCGTTCTCTTCTTGTTATATTTCCCCTTTGCCCGCCAAGAAAAAACACAACCCCAAACACCGTAATGGAGAATATTGTTAAAAGTTAGTGTCCTCGAACAAGATAGCTTCTATTCTGTAGAATTGTGCTCAGCAATTGATAATAGAAGGGTTTCCAGATTGTCCAAAACACTAAGCACATTTTGCAGAAAGAATTTCTGACATCTGACCTCTTCTTTTTCTTCTGTCTTCTCATCCTTTATTTCCCCTTTTATTATTCTTCAGAAAAATCTCAGGAGAACCTCATGAATTATTCCCTTTGACATTGGTTTTTCCCATGGGAGAGTATGGACCTACATACAAGGTTCTTTTTAGGCATGGTTAATTTGTTCTTAATACAACCCAGTTATGACTTTAGGGCAATGGTCACAAGTATAAATGCCCCGTCTGCCAAAAATTTTTGTGCTTGTGTGTGTTTGTACTTCTGACAGAATCCCAAACAAACCATAAATGCTAGGTAATATTCCTCAATCTTTTTATCTGCTTCCTAAAGCTAAAAATTCTTAAAAAAATTTTTAAAAAACCATTGGTATACAAACTAGAGGACTTTAAAGAAAGTGAAGACTAATAATCAAAACAGAGTAACGTCCTGGTTCTGTCCAGGACAGGCGTAATTTTTGCAGTAACCAGATGGGAGCATCTGGAGGTTATTCTGTGCCACCTCATGTTATTTTCTGGGGACGGGGGAAGGAATCCCTTCTGGGTTGGGTAGCCTGAGGGTGTTGTGTGAGCAATCTTGTGTGTGAATTGTTTGCCTCTTTTTTACTTGTACAGTCTGTCATTAGTGTTGTTGCTGTTATTGTTCATTGTCTTGTTTCATTGCTATTTCCAGTAAATTGTTATAACTCAACCCATGATCTTTACCTTTTGTGCCTCCAGTTCTCCTCTCCAGCCAACCACAGGGGAAGGAGGAGTGGGAATGATTGAGCAATACGTGGTTTGGAGGGTTTCAGTGAGAATGCTAAATTGCGGAATACCATTCCTAAACCATGACAAAGAAATATTCAAAATCCACATAAACGTATTTATTTGCGAGTGTCCTAAAAGAGGGAATGCCAGCTTGCAGGGATGGCTTAGTCAATGCACTGACTTTATTTGCATGGTATTGCTTCATTCCTCAGGTGGTTTTCCTCATTCCTTAAGTTTTGCCCACCGGCCCTCTTACGCTGCAGAGTCTTTGCTGTCCCTTGTGTGAGGAAAAGTGCAGGGCTCCTATGAGGTAAAGGGAACACCAGGACCTCCTTCCCTTCAGAAGTGATTCTCATCCTTTTTGGAATGCAGTAACTCATAGTCCAACAATGAACAAATCAAACTGTTCAGTCATAGTACCACAGCAAAAAGCTAGCAGTCTTTTTCAATACAAAATCTGTGTCCTGAGCAGTTTATTTTGCTTTCATTAGTAAATTGCAGTGCAGCAACTGTAGTGTCAGATCTTCTGTGTGGTCCAGCAATATTCTGTGTGTTACATCCAGGATATATGAAGTTCATTTTAAAAGCCCAGCTGTAGGTTTTCCTTATGCTTATGTCACGTCTTAAACACATCTGTTACATCTTTCTTACATTTTTTCTGCTGACTTTTTTAATGAGGTGGTTGGATTTGATTAACAGTGACTCATCAAAGTCAGCACATTTCTATTTTTACCTGTATTGAATTGTCCTTTATCTTTTACACATCCTTTAAGTAGGATGTATAATTACCTTTTCTATTGAAAGGGCTGAATACAACTTTTTTTCTATTCCACCCTAAAAATAAAGTGAAAATAGTTATTGTCAAAAATGCCAATCAGCTTTATCAAATATCTAATGTTGTTTTATTTACTTATAGTTATGCCAAAAGTCTTGATAACTAGTGCAATCAACTCATTCATTCCCCTTCCATCCTTTTTTCTTTTCCTTTTTTTGAATCTGATTTTGAGTCCTAAATAATTATTTAACACTGGGAAAAATCACATGTATGACTTGCAAAATTTGGTATGTATTATTTTAAATATTGAGTTTATTTTATTTTAGTGATGGCATGATGAATGCTACTTTAGACTGTACATTATGTTTTCATGACACTGTAAAGACACATTTAAACCAGGTACCCAAATTGATCTGTAGTCTTCTGTATTAATGAAGTACTGGGAAAAAGGTTGGGGTGAAGTTTCAGTCACAGTATTGATTCCAATTAAAATGATTTGGATATGCCAGTGCTATAAATCGAGCTTAATTGAAGTTATAATACTTCAGAACTTTATGATGTAGCTTATTATGTACATTTTTTATGATGGGGACTATTTTAACATTGAGCTTGCTGATGATTCTCTTTATGAAGAAATGTTAAGATCCTCATGGGCTTTCTCTTCTGTTGTGCTTGATCAGTGCACTTCATTTTGTCTTTATTACAAATGAAAGTGTTCAGTGGTGAACAGAATTATGTTCTGTGGACCATCATCTACTCTCATGCATTCAGAAGTGGAAGTGAGATCAGGATCTGGTCATTTTCCTATCAGAAAGTGGGACAAAGTAGTTGTTTCTTGCAGAGTTGAATTCCTTCTCTTGTGCTACTCATAATTCATCATTCTAGAGCTGTTTCTACTGATTATATCCAAAATAGCTGAATCTGTTAGTATTTTCCTGTTTGGTTCTCTGAATTACAAAATGAAAGTCCTTGTGACAGTGAAAGGTGATGATATAACATGTACGTCCATTCTCCTTTACCATGAAGAAATCCGTGAAAATAACCCCAGGCAAGCCATATTAAAATACCTTGAAGGCAGTGCTATACATTTCTGACATTTACAAACAGAAACTGTAAATAAAATAAAAGGGAAAGGGACACGGGATTTCTGAATTGTTTGATTCTTCCAAATCAGTTTCTTAACACAACACATTGAACACATTGTTAGAAAAGTAGCTGAAATGGTAAATGTTTACTCCTAGCTGTTTAAGAGGACCTTCTGTGTGAGCTGAAATATGTAAATACCAAAGATGTTCAAAACATTGTTATCCATGTTCATCATAGATATATTTTGTAAAATGCAGTTGATTTTGGCTAGTTTCATTGGGAATTTCAAAATACACCAGTGTCATTTTTTTTGTTTTCTGAAAGTAAACTTAAAATGTAAAGACTGCAAATAACAAATTATTTTATTTGTTTATTTGTACAATGTTAAATTGTACAACCTAGTTACATCCACCCTCCCTGTTCTAACTTTTCTATAGTGAATGCTACTTAGATTCTGTAGAAACATGAAAATATTTTAAGGTATTTAAGAGCTAACAATTTCATTTATATTAATGTTTTCCTTTCAGCAAGCTTTTAGATATATCGTGGTTTTTCTACTGTATTATTCATTCAAACACTTTCTTATTCTTGTACTGTTATAGAAGCACCTACTCCTGTTTTTTTTCAGAGACATCAGAACTTTCATCACACCTGCCTTTTTTTCTCTCTTGCCCATCTTCCCTCTGCTTTAAAATTAGTGGAAAACTGTTCAATATCTTGTGTTATAAGCTAGCTTCAAAATTTTTGTAGGCATCACTTTTTCATCCCCATAGTATCTTTCTTCCTCAATCCTTTCTTTTCAATTCAAATTTGCTGTTTTCTCTGTTCTTTTGTGTATATGTATATATATACATATATATATATATACAGAGAGAGAGAGAGAGAGAGAGATTCAGGTTACATCTGAAATCAATATTGCTGTTACTAGCAAATTCAGTTTGGACTTTTAATTTCTGATTAGTTCATGAAAAAACTGCAGTTTGATTTTTATGTAAAGTTGTAGACTTACTCTTCTCACTTTTTCTGCTGTATACAGGCTGTCATCTGGGTGAAAACCAGCCTAATTTATGAATAATTTTATTACTAGTTGTATATTTATTTCTCCGGCTTGTCCAGGTCACTTTGTAGTACTTTTGCTATCCTACTAGACTTTGGTAAGATTTATGTGAAAAGGTTTTATAGTACACAGAAAGAATACTAAGCTTTTCAGGTTATTATTTTAGAAAAGAAGTCTTGAAAGAACAACCTGGAATAGGCTACAGCTAGCAGTAAAGGTCAATCCTTCTTAAAAGCATGAGAAAGATGCTTTGTTAATAATGGCCGCCTGTGGCTCAAAGCCCTGACTTTCAAATCATTGCTATAGTACATTAAATAGGAGGGCCATATCACCAGTAATAAAAGTGCTTTGATATCCAGGAGTCTGTTTCATTGAATAGAGAGGCACAATTACTTATATATGAAAAAAAGAGAAGAAACTCTTTCTTCCCCTCTGTCACGAGCCCAGGAACTAAAATTAGGACAAAAATTACCTATTGGGAGTTCAGCTTGACTGGCATTCCTATATTTTTTAAATAATAATAATAATTTCAAAAATACTGCAGAAGTGTACTCAGTACTGACTCAGAATGAAAATTGCTACCCACCTCAAAAATAATTGATACTGCCAGTTGTGAAAGTGAACATGGAGCAAATTACTTATCTAGGGCAATCTTGATTACTTTGTCAGCTCTGACTGGATAAGAACATAAAGGGTATGTCTGCCATGATTTTCAAATGATGATATTTAAGATTTCTCTTAATCAAACCAGTCAGTGATCTATCAACCCATACACACAATAGCCTGTGGCATCCATTCGTATCTAAATTTTATTGAAGATCTACTTTAGCTCAGACTGATTTCTCTTTCATAACACAAAGTAGTGTGCCATATGTTAATTTTATCACCTTCATGTGTATTCTTCCTTCCTGTTTCGTGTTTATACCATTTTTACACCGTTTTAACAAAGCTATCTTGATAATCTAGAGCTTCTTTTTCTAAAATTTACATTCAGAACTTTTTCTGTTTGGGTATAAAGAGCATTTGTGTTCATAGTACAGTGTTTCCATTGTTCTGTTAAAAAGGAGAGAGAAAATAAACTAAAGGTTTTCCTAAATTTAGTATTAATTGGGGAACAGATGCATCGATGATGTCCATCTGTTTCTCCTTTCATGTATGCATGGCTATTGTAGCACTTCAAACTACAACCAGGGAAGTTGAAACAGTGCTTCTAAGTAATATCTAGCTTGGTTTGGTATAAAAAATTGTCCTACCCTCAAGTAAAGAGAATACAGGTGAATTTTCAGAGCATCAATGAATCTGCATTCTTTAGTATACTTTTGCACATACAATGAGATAGAAGTGACCAGATTGTTTTACAGTTACCCCAGTGTACTTACTAAATATGTTTTGGTTTTGCTGGTGATTAACATCTTTCTTCTAGAACTTTCTAAAGGAAATATATTAATGTTTTCAAATGTGGCATCTTTACGTATAAATACTTTATTGAAATATTGAAAAAGAATATTTTTTTTTTAATTGAAAATAAGTTTCTGGGTACCTTAATAAGAGAAAACATTCTTATCCACTCTCATGTTGTGTGTTATCATGTCTCATTTTAAAACTGATTTGTGTGTCCATTTACTCTTAAGAATTTTAATAACAACAATTTTTACGCATTTCATTTCAAATTGTCCTGTTAGTTAATTGAGTGGAGGCTATGTCTTCCATTGTAGCATTTGGTCTCCTTCCAGACAAATGTCTGTCTTTACAGACCTGTTTATGTTAATGAGAAATAAAATAAAATTGCTGTACTCTGGCACAGTAAAATATCAATGCCATGACACTTTTGTTTGTGAGATATTTTTAATTTTGTGCAGCAATTTGGCAAATGTTAAGAATTCTATAAAATTCCTATTTTCATTTACAGTTAAAAGATGACTGAAATCCTGGTTTGCCTTCATGTTTTTGACATGATATACATTAGTTTTAACATCAGGCACGAAATTAATTCATGAAAAAAGACTTTGACGTTTAACCTGTGAATGTTAAACAACTAACATTTTGAATTATAACAAAAGGAAGGCAGAGAAAAGACCTTTTCTTCCCTCACTCCTGTATTAATAAAGACCTTATTTCTGACATGGCTTCCATGATCATATTGTTTGCAACAGTTAATGATAGAGTTATAACTGAAGTAAAAGATAATTGAAACCAAGGGTTAGCTAGAGGGGATCAGCAATAGAAAAAGAACTTCCACTTGCAAGGTGAGACTGTGCAGTATATAAGAAAAAAAAAATATGATTGTATTTGAATAATTCAGTTGTTCATGATGACAGTAGCATAGAAGCTTTCCAATGAATAGCTGATCCGTTGCTTAAAATAAAATCATAGAACAATAGTGGAAAAATAAGATATATATAGCTTCCTGGTTCATAAAGGACTTGTATTTTGAAGAAATGTTGAGTCTATTACAGAAAGCAGTACTTAGAAAAAATTAGCAAAAATTAGTTACAGGGGGCAAATATAAATAATAGCATTGTACTGAATAGCAAAATTAATTTTGTAGATCTTGTAGAAAGTTGAAGTATGTTGACAAAGGGTTAGCTATTGTTACAACAGAAGATAATTGCTTACTGTGATTGGCAGAGCAGTAGTAAAATTGAAGGAATGGATATATCACAGAACGATCCTGACTCAGTCTGATACTCTGATTTGTATATAAATCTTTTATATAAGCATTTTGTTTAACTGGAGTTTGTGGTCTTAAATTTATCTGGGCAGTTGAAAGTGGTTTTGGTTGGTTTTGGTTTTGTTTGTTTTTTTTTGTGGTTTTTTTTTGTTTTGTTTTGGGTTTTTTTTAACTGTTCTAATGCATCCGAAATACATATATCTCAATTAGGCATTTTGCTCTTAAATGATACACAGTTTATCCTGCAAGTAGCAAGGTATGGTAAACTTCATATGTATAAAAAATGTGAGTGCTTAATAAGAACAAAGTTTTTAAATATCAGCAAAATTTATTTACTTTGATAATAGCAGCCAGAAAATATTTATAACCACTATTCTCAATCCCTTTAGGAAATTGGGAATTTCCAGCCTCTTTTCTATGACTTGAACATAGACTAGATCTAAGAGAAACATACATAACAGAAAGGAGAAACAGAAATTTATTATTGGTCACAATGTGTAGAAAACAATGGGATTTTTTTTAGTTCAGCTTTATGCTCTTGTCTTTGTGTATGAATATCTGTCAAAATATATGATACCTGTAGGCTTATCATAACATTTTGTCTTCATATTAGTAAAAGAACAGAAGTCATACTTGGTACAACTCCAGAAAATATGTTTGTCTTTGCCAACACAAGCTGAATTTTTAAGGTTTGGGTTTTTGGTTTTTTTTCAGACAACTTTCTGAACACTTAATTTATCTTGTTTTATACCAGGATGTTCTTGCAATGGCTGACAGTTTACCAGGCAGTACAACACCTGTCACTAAAAAATATCACAATTCATTTCTGTAGGGAGGGTAAACATAATGAAACAAGCAAAAAACCCAAACAAGGAAACAATATCCCCCCAAAACCTAAACAAACCCAAAAGAATTGTTCCTACATAACTGGTTTCTGTGGTGACAGTGAAAGGTGGCTGCCAATGACCCTGTAGTGTCCTTTCTTTCAGTGATATCAAGGAATTGATCTTGCCTAGTAGAGCTTTCTTGTAATAAAAGATTGGACTGATGGGCATGGAATGTTCTATTAGTGGTTTGAGCAAAGGCAATGTGTGTGCCACTCAGATAACTAAGATTGGTATTAAATGTAAATTATCTCAGCTTTCATTTTTTATCAGTGTAAATTCAACATTTGCTTGTAGTATTCCTGCTCATGCTGAGTGGTTAGTTCAGGTTGACTGGGATCTGTTTATTAAAAAGTCTCTAAAAAATTATTTTAGAAGTATTGAATGTGTCAATCTGGACTAGACCCTTGTTAAGTGAAGCTGCTGTGCTGGCATTCAAACTGCCCATATTTTGATTTTATAAGCAAACAGCAAAAGATGGTAGTGAATGGATGTCAATCACTTTGTTGTGTGTATTCAGGTGTATACTTTAAAAAAGTCTTTCATATAGGAATTCCATTCAAAATCTTTGTAAGCATGTATGTGCCCATTTCTTACATAACATACTTGATAACAAACTGGCACAAGTGACACTTCATTAATAATCCAAGTAATGTGTAACTGAGTCTCTTTTCTCTCTATTGTTTGTAAATCATACATAAATGCTGCATTTAAATGGAGATACCAACTTAAAGGCAACTATTTGAGTTGCAGTGTGATTTCCCCCGTTGTACACTAAGAGCTAAAGTCAATCATTCTGATTTTTGTATCAGTTTTTAAAGTACTAGGTTTATTTTTATAGGTTTGTTTTTCCTGCATCTTCTCTTCAGCTACCACATAGTAGGAGATTCCTAACCAGTCTCTATAATTTTTGTTTTAGGTGGTTGTGTGTAAGATATTTGAAAGTAGTATGTGTTTGAAAAGATATTTTGTTTCTTTTTGATGGTTTATCACATGTACTCAAGGGATTTTGTGAGAAACCAAAGTTTATCCCATGGGGCTTTTTCAGGTTGTATAAAGCTGAAGACATTCTACCTGCATGTCTGTCTGTCTCAAGGTCTGAGACAGACAAAAAGACCAAGGGTTGTTAGTTTGGGGGTGTTTTAGTTTTTTTCTATAAAATAAAATATATTATTTTAATGTAAGATGAGTGCATTTTGGGACAGAAAGACATGAATTATTGTCAACATAAAAAAGGGGTTTGCACTCATGAAACTAAAACTGAAATCCAGTATTTTATGCAATAGGAAGATCAAAAACTCCAATAAACTTTAAAAATTTAAAGCTAAAGTGCTTGTAATCTAAGTGCTTGAAAATGGATTAAATCTTTTCACAGCGTAATTATGAAAAGCTGATATTTTTAGAATCAGGAAAATTTAGGAAGTATTCAGTGATTTCATTGCACTAATCATACAAATAAAACATCTTTAAAATGGAGATGCTCTAGCTTAGCTCATTCCATAATCTGACACTAAACTGAGTCACCTCAAAGCATAAATTGCATCAGTACCCCTTCTTTGGCGCCTCCTAGCACTTAGATACACTTGGGAATGTGTTCCAAGTAAGCTGCACAGTGCAAAGCTAGTTTCTCTTTGCAGACCCAGCTTGGAGTGTAATAATAAATATATCTACAATTAAAGCTGATTTAAAAAAAGATAGTTTGGGGGAGTGATAATAAACTGTGATGTTTGAATAATTATTATAAATTCATGTCACTGGTTATGAGGTTAATTTGAAAAATATATGAGAAATTAATGTCAAAATGTTTATCTGATCAAATCTGGTTATATAACAATTTGTTTTGTTAAAAAGGAGTAAGCGTTGAATGGTGAAGTCATTCTGAAGATCTCTCTGTAACATGAAGCAATAAAAAAGACATCTGCATCAGAGCATGCTAAAATTTTCATTTAAAATAAGCTGCATCTACTCAGCTGGAGATTTTGAACGTCTAAATAAATTAGCAATCATTATTGCAGATTCATAGTAAGATAGCATAAAGTTACAGAGTTTTGGGGGAAGTAAAAGGTTAGTGATGTTTTATGGCTAGCCTCAAGAGCTCCAGTACTTTGGCAAAGCTGTCATTTGTGTCCAGTGCCTCCCATAAACAAGAAAAAAAAGCCAAATTGTCTTTACATATCTGCATACAAAATGCAGTAATTGTTCTCATTGGTGATCTCATAGAGAGGGGGTTTATGGCACTTTTCTGTGTCATCCCTCTTCAGGTTCTTAGGAAGCTTGCAACATTATTAGATTTCAAAACAGCAACACCATGTTTTAATCAACTGATATTTTTTTTGAAAACCACAAAGCAGTTACATGTTTTCTGTATGGTAATAGATGTTACCATTTGATAGCTGTTACTATTCCCTCATGAAGTGAAACTGCAGTCCTTACTATATCTCAGAGAATAAAGGGAAAATCACACATTTCTAATTAATTATTTAAACAGGTACAGTGTTATCCTGTTCATTTGTAGTCAAAGAAATCTTTTTCTTGGATTTGCTGAATACAGACAAATCGTGTTCTGTTCAGCTAATGGTCTGGGCTCATGCATTACAAAGTGATATTTTAGGAAGAGAGAATAGAAGAGTGATCATTGACCATTTGTAATACAATCTTGGGAAGGTATGCACAAAGACTTTCTCAACATTGGAGGTTTAGCTAGGTGTTCTGGATTGCTCACCAAATTGCTCACCCTCTTACCCAGTAGCAGTAGAGTAATGCTAGTAAAGCTATTTTACTTTACTAAAGCTGGTAAAGCTATTGTGATGAAAAACAACCTCTGTATAATTCTCTCCTGATTTTGTTTTTTCATTAGTCTCCCCAGTGTCAAGAAACAAAGGGACCAATTAATGCTTAGAATGTCTGATTGTAACTAGGAAGTTTGTTTCCATGGCCAGAGAGAAGCAGGCAGTAACTAAAGCAGTGAGCAGTGATGGATCCACTGAGCTGTCCCATGAAAGGATTTTGCTACCTTTAGCTTTCTCAACTGACTGTAAAAGAAGCTTAGAAGGATTAATTTTCCTTGACTGAAGCTAGCCTGCATTAATAGCCATGAACTGTTGTCTGGTATTGCATTCTTCAGAATAGAATTTCCTTTAAGATCCTGTCACTTTCTACTGTATATACTATACTAGTACTTATTTTAGACTGTGTATTTTCTTTCTTTAGTCTTTGACATGATTTACAATTTTCTGTCAGGCTGGTTCTTCAATTAGTGGATTTACACTACATTCATGATTAGTTCTTATTGCAGCTTTAAAATATGAAACTGAGAGAAGGTATGCAAAATTTGTGCCTATGAAATTTAGGTTTTTGTTTTTCCTCTTAATCTAGTAGGAAAACTAAAAAAAAAACCCAAACCCTCTTGGATTTGTGCCAAATGCAATTATTTTCAGACTTCTTTGTGGAATTTAATTTCTTTCTGACAGGCAGTAACAAACTACAGAGTTGCATTGCCTTGCCAATACGAACAGAAAAACTGATTACCTGGAAAATAGGAGTTGTAACATTGACATTGGCATGAAAAGCTTGAGCTGAGTTTATCTGGCAAACCAAGCATACATAAATAATTATTTAAAAAAATGTTTCCGGTTAACCTGCAAAAGGTTATCTATCTCTGTGTCCTTGTAATAAAGGAAGTTAGGGATACCTAAAAATATGTAAAACATTAACAAGAATGTGACATTAGTATTGCTGGTACTTTCATGAGTCAACAGAAATCAAATGCGGAAAGCTTGGAGGGAGGTGTAGAAATTAAAGGGAATTATGTATATTGGCAGTTTTTTACAAGCAAACAACTGTTGTTTCAAAAATCCATGGTTGGCTGCAAATATGGATGTATAATTGCAAGCCAATGCAAAATTTTAAGCCTTAGCTTGAGATTTTTCACCTGACCAGTTCAGAGGCAGATGATGGGTTTTTTTGGTTTTCTTTCTTTTCCCATAAGAAAATAAAATTTTCCCTTTAAAAAGGAGGGAACACACACCCAAAGTGTGTTATCTTTATCATTGAACTATTATAACTGTGTTACATTGTATATATTATTAATCATCATTAAAAGGAGTCCAAGCAATATATTTTTTTTCTTTGTTGTAGATTTGTCAAATACTGCAAATACAGATACAGGTCATATGAAATCTAAAAGCTATGACATGGTGCTTTCTAATTTCATTTATTAAGGACCCAGTAAGCTATTGAGCTTGTAGCAGTATTTTTTTTAACCATTATCAAATATTTTTTTCTTGTTCTGTATTTATTGTTGTTGATATTTGAAGGCTCTGTTCAACTATGTTTGTGTGTGTCAGTATAGATGCAGGCTTTCTCAGTGACTTAGCTTGTGAGTTAGTCAATAAAACACTGAATATTTGTCAACACACAGTGTCAAATAGCTTTGTTTATACTTCACCATCCCCTTTCAAATGCTGCTTAGAACATCAAGTTCTCTTTGTATTGAGTAGTTTGCTTTAGTTAACAAAACAAACATTGAACTTGCTATAACAATAAACTAAGGATATTTATTTTTTGGTTGTATAAGAAACCCAAACCAAACAACCAGACAAAATCCACTGCTACCACCGCGCCCCCCCCCCCCAAAAAAAAGTCATCCGTAAAATTCAGTCTCTGAAACAGTGTTGTCAGGTGTGAATCTTATTGAAATACTGATGTCTCAGTAAAATAACCACAAGGATGTTTTATCCACGGTTGCTAAGAAAAAGAAGGGAGAAGTCATAACACAGACATGCATTTACCTAAAAAATAGCTATGGTACCTAAAGATATCATAAAGATATCACCATAGTGAATCACTTAAAGGGCTGAAAGAGGTAAATGTGCTTCCATGAATATCTAATAATTTAGCATAAGGAATGTTAAATTAAACTGGTCTCCAGACTGCATTGTAGCAGCTAAATTTTTATACACTCTATCCTATGTCCTATTTTGTTCACAAATACTTTTGGCAGAGATCAGGCAGAAAGTTTTAGAGAGCAATAATAGCCATTTTCTAGATAGCACATGAGTACCTGCAGTGTGACTCTGTGGAACAGCTGTTCTTCCATCTTCTGCTAATAATGTTGGTGAAGAGCAACACTTTGAAAACGTGTGTTTAGCTAATCAAGGGAAAAAAAGTAAATTGAACTTCTGCTTCATACACTTTAGAAAGAAATAAAGATCAAAATACCCAACTAGGAAGTTTGTTGAAGTTAGTCAGGTGGATTATTTTTGAAGGGAAATCTAGATGTATCGGTTCATATTATCAAAGATAAAAATTAAATCTTAAAGAGGGTTCTCTTTCAGTGTTTGTGGTGGTAACATGTAATGGTATATTGAAGATTTGGTAGAAATATTGTCTGTGTAACCAAAGTGCTAATACAGAAAGCTAGTTATCTTGAGAAAGGCAAGTTTTTGGCAGTATTACAGGATGGGCTAATTTTTAGGTGCATCATTTTCTTCTGTCAATGAGCAACTAGCAGAAGCATCTAAAGCAGAGAGTTGTGGAATGTGAAATTTAGTTTTTCATATTTGAATGAAGAAATGTGGTGAGATGTTTTTTGAATAATACTTTTTAGTGTATTCAAAGAAAGAAAACTGAAAAGTTAAAGGGAATTTCATAGAGATTTCAGTTTTCATGTTTAAATGTCAGTCTACAAGAAGACTCAAGATGTTATAGTGAAAGTTATCTTGAATGAAATATGTGCATACAAGCATTGAGATTATGCTGAGTAAGAACAAAAACTGGAAAATTAAGACTGAAAAAAAAATTCCCAATAAATTGGGAAAGTTGTAGGTGAGAATTTAAGAATAATCATAATGGACCAGAGGTTAATCTAGCTTAATATTTTGTTATTGATATTGTCCGAAGTATAAAATGTAAGAATAAGAAAGCATGTAGTAATATTTTGCTATGAAAGTATTTTTTACTGAATGAAGTATTGTAGCTGAGGTTTTTGTCTTTACAAGCTTTTGACAGAGTCTTCTGTGGATTTGAGGAATTTATAGAAAATGTTACAAAGTTTGTGAAGAAACAAATGAAGAAGAAGTGATTGGGAATATAAAGGTCCCTTGGCTGCAGTGACCGTGAGATGGAAAAATCAAGGAGCCTAAGAGGAGGCAGCAGGGCAAAGTGATGGAGTATGGCCATAGACTTCAGCGCAGCAGACTTCAACCTGTTCAAGGATGTGCTTGGAAGAATCCCATAGGAGATTATATTGAAAAGAAAAGGGGTCTAAGAGAGATGATTGACTTTCAAGGATCACCTCCTCTACGCTCAAGAACAGGCTGTCACAATGAATACTAAATCAAAAGCAGCCAGAGGCCTGTATTAACAAACAAAGAGCTTTTGACAAAATTCAAATAAAAAGAAGAAAGGTGTAAGGAAGGATAGGTGACCCAAGGAGAACATGGAGTCACTCTTTGAATGTGCAGTTTAGGAAAGACAAAGCCATCCTGGAACTGAATCTGTTGAGGGACATAAAAGTCTACAGAGTTTCAGGATGATAGCAGCAGCAAAAGGAAGACTAAGGAAAATACAGACCTGTTGCTGAGCTGGTCATGGGACCTGGTGCCAAATGTATAAGAGGCTGATGTACTGAAAGTTTCCTTTGCCATGACCTTGACCAGAAACACTGACGTTTGGGAATCCCAGATCCCTGAAATGAGTTTACAACAGTAGTTCTGTAATCTAGCACTGGATCTAATGAGAAGAACTGAAGAAAACCCAGGATTTTATTTTTGTGTATCTGCTCATTTCAGAGGATGACAACACTTTCACAGGATGTCAATTATCTTGTTAGTTTTTGCAGAGATTTAATTTTTCTCACTGATAAAATCCAATCCTAAATAACTTTTCTTCTGCAAATAACTATCATAGCTTCTGCAGAGTTCAACTAGTTGATAAAACAAAATTTGTATTTTCTTTTCTAGACACAACACGTCGCAAGATTAAGCAACCCCACCATTCACAAGTATAATATTTGAATTTCAGATTACTGCCAGATATTCTCATTTAATATTTGTCATGTTTGACATTTGCATCACAGCTTTGTTGCCAAGATGACGAACATAATTACTGTAGAGACACAGGCTTAATTGTGATAACTTTGTTTTTAATCTTTCCTGGTAGGATTTTGGAGATGATGGGTCCTTGTACATTACTAAGGTTACCACAACTCATATGGGAAATTACACCTGCTATGCTGACGGCTATGATAAGCTCTATCAAACTCATATTCTTCAAGTGACTGGTAAGAAAAAATGGTCTAATTACCAAGTCATTACTTGGGTTTTGGATTTTGTTAAGCAGATGATCTGCTGTTGCTGTTTTACTTTTTTTTGTATTGTGTTACAGCTTAACAGAAAAAAATATATAATTCTTCATTTTTTGCCTTTTAATAACATTTAAAACCAATATAATATAATAATTTATTAATCCCATATGAATAATAATTATTAAAAGGTGAAAAGATAGTCCAGAGGACTTGCTTTACACCTGTGATGCTATGCAGAATAATAAGTGGCTTCATACATACATATAGATATACACAGATAAAGTAGGTTTTGGTATTAACTTATTAATTCTGGAGAACACATTGGGAAAACTAAGTATGTAAGTCTCTTGTGTTAAGAATGTTTTGTTCAATATAAGAAAGAAAAAAATGCACTTCCCTAAAGGTTTTGTAACGAATGTAGGCTTCTAAATTCACATTTATTATTTCAAAATCTAACCATGATTTTATTAGATTAACATCTGGATTTGAAATCTTAATCTTTACATTTTCCTACATCTGTTCAAGTTCTAGGGAACATTTGGTTGAACTCTGTATTTGGAGGAAACTTAAGTGCATTGTTACTGGTGCCCTGAAGACAGGCCTTTACCTTCTCTAGAGCTGCTGTACCCTCTTGTAGCTGTTTTTCCTATATGCAGTTTCTTTCCTAAATCATTTCAAGCAGTTCTTCAGTGATGAAAGGTCCGCTGTACTTTATCACCAGTGAGGTTTAATTTCTTTTTTTTTTCCTTTGAATGACCCTGTGCTTTCATGTTATTTCAATTCATATTTGTCTTTGACTCTTAAGTGTCCCTTTCTGCAGTAAACCACCAGTGTTTGTCATTTCATGTTGTTACTTAATCCTATCCAGAATCGTGTCTGACCTCCATCTCCTCCTCCAAATTTATTTTGCATTAAGAGACTCTATTTGTCTCCTGAAGCAAACGATAGCCCTAGTTTCCAGGCCACTGCAATTGCCATCATTCTTTGTTTTGTTAGTGGTTGTTCAGTTGCATAAACCCTTATTATAATTGACTGGTTTTGATATCTCATTCAATAATGCTTAAATATCTTGTTATCTTTCATTGAGATGCACATGAAATACAGCTTCCAAGATTATTTTTGCTTTTAATATGATCCATTTTTCTTTTAATAGCCTTTTTTTTTCTTTTCTATTGTTAATATCCTTCACACTTTAAATTACTTTGACGTTTAGTGCTTGTTTGCCATTTTGTAAACACGTTCTCTTTACTGTTATGTTTAACCAGGAAGCTGGCTTATAATATTTATCTGTCCATATCTTTTAATATTTTTTTTCCAACTTCTTCTACTCCTGACCCCAGCACCATGTATGTGGAGTGTCCTCCCTGAGCTAATATGTGGCATCAACATCTTTTCCTCCTTCAAGCTTTTCTTCTGGGATTACTTTCTGTCATTTAAAAAACCAGGTAGCAAATACTGACTAAACTAGTGAGAAGACAGAAGTGCAGTTTATTCATATTTTAATTTCTGCAGACATATCAGAGTTATTCATGAGGTGAACACATTAGAAGGTCCTTGACCAACAAGGTCCCTCAGCCTCTTCTGTTTTATGAGTTTTGGTTTATCCTAAGTTATTAACAAAATTATATTCTTGTTAACACATTTCTTATCTATCCCAATGTGTAAATAATCCTGCGGAGCTGCATTGCAAGTGTTAAAAAACTAGAATTCCTCATGTTTGGCTGAGCTTAGCACACACCGAGGCAAACTCAACTGAAGTTGAAGAAGGTTTTCTGCCAGACTAGAAAATCAAATATATTTTGAGAGAGCACAACTGTAGATTTTTCTGGTCTGTCAAGAAATTGTTTTTTCATCTGGAAACCCTGGAAAACTGCTGTTCCTAAAGCTGGCACTGGAATGGTAGCTGCCAACACGATTTTTGTTTTTATTTTGGGAAACAAGGAATAGGAAAAGGAGGCCTTTGAACAATAGGATCATTTGCTGTGCATGTTGTGGATAAATAGAGGTAAAACTATTGGGATTAAAGGTCAAATGAACAGCTCTTACACAGTTTAGATCTGTACTTCTAAACAATAATCTTCTTAAGTGCAGGCTTGATGGTCAGTACTTATGGCTGTGATAATGACTAATTAATATAATGATGCTTGTATTAACTGGAGAGTCAGTCAAAAGGTTAATGGGATAATGAGGCTTCATTGATCACAAAAATATAATGTGAAGGTTCAATTAAAACAATGTAATTAGATTTTAAGTCCTTTCTTAATTTCAATTTATGTACAGCTATATATTTTTAGAAAAAAAATGCATATTTTACATTGACTAGTATGCAGATGTATATCTGATTTAATTTTAATGTTAAAATCTTTAAGATTTTTTTAGTTTTGAATTATCTGATACAGTGGTAAAGAATAATGAGCTTCCTTTGGAGTCTTAAGAATACAATTAATGAGCACTGTAAAAGACTTATAGTGAGAAAAACAGCCTACTTTTATACAAATAATATGGTAAATATTGTAAGCAATATAATAATGAGTTGATATTTAACAACTTTTCATAGAAACTATAAAAAACTGGCAACCAAAAAAAGTTGTAGTGAGGCAGGAGTGACTGCTTCATAATATAATCCTAATTATTAACATTTAAATAAAACTCTCAATGTGTACAATTTTGAAGTTATATGACTGAGACTATATGACTGTATGAATCTGAGTCTGTCAGTTTGATTTTATTTTTTCTTTTAGTATTTCAGTGATATCTAAGTTAATTCCATCAGTTATTTTTCCTTTACTGTTTTTGAAATCCCATGACATGCATCCCATTAATTAGAAAGTCTGTTCTCAGATAGGAGAGTCATATGTAATGGTTTTACTATCACTGAAGACAAAGAGGAGCTCTCTAATTCAATCTCCCATTAAGTATTTATAATATCAACTCCATAATTTGTTTGTTCAAAACTGTCTTTACTTAATTTCTGTTTCAGGAGGATTTGTATCATCTCCCTTATGGTGGTTTATTAGCCTCTGTGCTTTTTCCACAGCAGCCATTCAAAATTTTATATTTTGAACATTGTTAAATGCTGGCAAAATTCTTCTAAATGATTTAGTAAATGGTGCTCAGACAAAAAAAAAATCTTTAATAAACTCAGAAATTCTTGTAATATGTATTGTTGTATATGGTATGGGGCCAGATGTCTCTAAAATGCCCTTTGATTATATTAATATGTTCAACTAACCACTTTATATATAAATATTCAACTATTTAATACAACTGAAGTATATGATTAGGTAAGTGAAAAAAACAGAAGTCTACTAACAAATCAAGATTTATTTTCTTATGTTTATGTTATTGCTTATGTTAATGTGTTGAAAAAGGATTATTAAAAGTTATTACTCTTTCTTGTTATTACTATTCCTAGGATTACATGAATGTGATACCTATATCTGACACTCCCCCCCCCCAAAAAAAAAAAGCCTTAAAAATTACTACTGAAAAAGCTGAAATGCATAGAAAGTTTGTGTTTTCTCATTAACTCAGTGTTTATTTTGTTATGGTTCTATGCTGTCCATAACCAGAGATGTTAATATTATTGATGCATTGACAGATATAGACATGATACCTAGATGAGTTTAAATATCGTTTTCATAATCCAAGTTTTTCTATTTCAAAAGCATATACAGGGCATAGCCTAGATTTTTCAAAGTGTAAAATTGAGGAATTTAAGGTTTGGGAGGTTGTTTCTAGACAGAAAAGCAAGATGTGATTAGCCATATTATAAACCAGAAAGAAGACTGACTTCAAATTCAAGCTTGCTCTAAAAATGGTATGAATTTACGGTGTATGTTACAAACCAATGTATATATATAGCACCAATGTATCTTTTTCTCTTTCAGTTTGTGTATTAACAATGTTATCCTACTCCCTGAGATTTCACATTAATTTACAAGTCAAGTTTTTTACAAATAGGTGACAAGAATTTTCCACACCTTGGTTTCAAGACAAAAGGTCAGCAGTTACCTTACGGGAAAGTAAGGACACCCCAGTCCCTCAGCCAGATATAAACTGGATATTTATTGTGTCTGCAGAATTGTTTACCAGCTTTGATATTCCAAGGTATCTCAGTTTAATAGAAAGGAAGTGTTATTATATACAGCAATAGAAAGGCCTAGTTCACTATGTATATTACCCATTTCTTTCTTAAACACATACATTTTCTCTTGAATCAAGACAGATTGATCAGACTATTTTCTTCCTTCCTCCCCTCTGCCATCCCCCCATCAGACCTAAATGAGGATTACAGCAAATGTAACATTTATTAAACACTTAAATATGCACCATATTTGGAAGCAACAGTCTCACATGGCTTTTTGGACTGAAAGATAAGGGATATAGGATTCATTTAAGTATGTGTTATACATTATTCTGCTAAATACAATACAAGTGCCTCCCCTCCCTTTTTAATGTCTGTAATTTTATCTCCCTTGTAAACTAGGTTAAGTTAGGGTAGGATGTTATAATATACCTTTTGGAAAGTCAGTGTGAGCAATCACAATTGCGTAGTTAAAATTTGACTTCTGGTTAATATTTATGGTCAGTTGCAAACAAACAAAAAAAGTGATTTAAATGAACCCAAAGAGACATCAAACTTGTCATATCAAATTTACTTTTTAGACTATGCCCACAACTGCAGTAATATTTCACTTGCCTGTGTGTGCCTCAGTTGCACAGTTTTTAGTGATATATTAGAGGTAGGCTTCAGGGTAATATGAAATAAAAATTATAATTCAAAACAAGTGTTGAAAAACGTTTTTAGCTGTATAGATAACCTATCAGACACAGATTTGCTAAGGAAGATGGGAAATGGCAGCAAATGGAGGAAAGGTAGGGCAAGAAATAAACTCTACTGTCATAAACAACCTCTGTGCCTTGGAAAACACTGCTAAGTGGAACAGGATCTACTACAGAAATAAGGAGTAGTAAAAGAAAACTCACATGTGCTTGCACTTGAGCAGGTCCTCAACTTTCTCCTAACTTTCTCCTAATTAACTACACCTGAGTAGTTAATTTAGCAACAATAACATCTTGTCATGAAGGGTGGGATTTTGTTTCTTTATTTAGGAAGTATTTGATTTCAGTTATAATATTTTCTAAAACTTTCTTAACAACATCGTCCCCAAAATATCACCTGCCTTTTGTCCAGATTAAACTGATACATTCCATTTTCTATACAGTTGTTTGAAATTGGATCATTAAAAAATATTTCTTCTCAAGTGCTCAATAGAAGTCTGTCAAGCTGTGGTAGTTAAATACCCATAAGGTTTTATATGCAATAAGAATATTTCAGTGACAGGAAAAAAAGACAAGAAATCAATTCTGTCATACGTAGTCAGAATGAAATTAATTGCAATGCCTTACTATTGGTCCTAAAAGTTGTGTCTGTTGCTGAGATTCTTGAGAGTGTTCAGTGATGGTAATCGTGTTTCTAAGGAGATGGAGCTCCTTACTTGTCTAGAGGCAAGGTGGAGGAATAAGCTATTTGGCTTTGCTGCAGTGGGAAATCTACAACATCAGGTAGGCTACCTAAAGGACCTTGTGTTAAGAAATGCTGAACAGGGCAGACATCAAAGATTGACCTTAGGAAGTGAGGTGGAGTGAGACTGGGACCTGAGGTGCCAAAATATGTTCAGACGACTTTATGTGCAGTTGAGTGGGACTCAGTCTGAGGAGCAGAATAGGGAAGGCAAGGTCTCAGGTGTTATGTGAGGGAAGATAGAACAGGGAAGAAGTGGAGGGGAAACACAAGCAGGAATGTCAGGCTTGAGATGAAACGTAAAGATCCACTTGCATGAAAGCAAAGCCCTTTCAAGAAACTCAAGGGAAACCTTAATTCTCTGATATTTATATCCTTTTCTCTCAGCTGGTAGTCTAAGAAGCTAACAGCCATAATTTTCTAATTTTTAACCTTCTTCCAAGTTATTTTATCATATTTTTGCCATCTGCATATTGGGCCAATATGTACTTTAAGGTGTACATTATTTGAAAAGACCCTCCTCTCTAACTAGGTTTAAAATATCCCTGAAACCTCCTGAGTTTTGCACCCTATCTGAGATAGAGTACATTTGTTTATTTCTCATACTGTAGAAGTCTAAGGAATTTCCATACTTTAATAGGACTGCATGCTGGGACATTTCTTGTAAATAGCTGGATAGCATTTGAAAATATTTAATCTCATGCCAAAATAGACACAGTTAATTTTTGATCTTTTTATCTTCTTTCATTATCAAATGATACTCCATCCTCCACCCAGCTGTGTTTTGTGACACAACTCAAGTATACCACATTTTTAGAGCTGCATTAAACAAAATTTTGGAGAATAGGAAATATGCTTTTTTAACCTTATTATAGTTAATTTTTTTTGTTGTTGTTAGAAACAACCTCAAGCAAGTTCTCTCTATAAATATATTTAATTATTAATCAAAAAAAAGTTCATAGTGTGTTTTTTAAATCTTGCTTAATCATTCATTATCAATAAGAATGTCCATTGTGATAGCATATGTCCTCTCTCTGCCAATACCGATTTGTGGTATGTAGCAGATTTTTAGTTGGTAAGCATATACTGCAGCAAGTTTTCAAACCTTGAAAAAGTGATGTCAGCAATTCTTACATTTTACTAATAAACTCAGAAAACTAATCTTATACATGGAATAATAGAATCGTAGAATCACAGAATCATAGAGACTGCTGAGTTTGAAGGAACCTGTCAGGATTGTCAAGTCCAACTCCTGGCCCTATGCAGGATGCCCCAAGAATTGTGTCTGAGAGTGTTGCCCAAACACTTCTTGAATTGTACCTGCCAGGCTTTCCAGGCATGGGAGAGGCAAACCACATGAATGGGTGGCTGTCTTGTCTCTGTCCTGTGGCCACATGTGTTTTTTTCAGGTGGGGGAGGCCAGCTTCCATCTCAATTTAGTCCAGTGGGTAGAGCTTAGAAAGTTTCTCCTTCTTGTTTGGTTTAACCCGGTTTTATTGGTATTGTTGTTAGTATTCTTTCTGGTAAAGAGTTATTTTTTCTCATTTATGTCCAGGCATATTTGGTCTCTCATTCTGTATTGGAGAAACAAGGGGTATTGAATCTGAGGGAGGAGACTTCTGTCCAAGGTCTCTGCCCCTCCAAATTGTCTCAAACTGAGACAAGAAGGCAAATGGCATCTTGGGCACAGAAGGGCCTGTCTGAACAGGTATAAACCTGAACAGGTTTTATATAGTTAAAATGGATTGCTGATAGGTGTTTTGAAGAGAAGGGAAAGGTGGAGATGAAGTGTTTGTGAAATAGGACAGTTACAATCTCTCTGCATCATATAATGACTTACTGGTTGTACATTATTCATATTTTATAAAGAAATCTAAGGAAAATTAAGAATCTTATTACTCAACCACAAACTATTGAACTAGAATTGAGGATTTTTTTGTTGATACCACAGGCAGTGAAAACATTTTTTTCTCAGAGAACATTCGTCTGCTTCATAAATTTTCTGAGACAGACTTCCACATTGAATGCCACTGAATATTTGACATCTGTGTGTTGTTATATATAGCTGCAGGAGTCTTTCAAATAGTTTATAATTATTTTTCTTTAATTGAAGATAATGCTCTTCTTCACTAAATTATAATTGTTTTCTGTCTTCAGTTCCACCAGTTATCCGAGTCTATCCAGAGAGCCAGGCAAGGGAGCCAGGTGTGACAGCTAGCCTTCGGTGCCACGCGGAAGGTATTCCCAACCCACAGCTTGGCTGGCTGAAGAATGGAATTGATATCACTCCAAAGTTGTCCAAACAGCTAACTCTTCAAGGTAAAGGGGCATATTTACTGATGCAGGTTGCTAATGCTTTATCAGCACATCTCTTGTATACTAGCTGCCCTTCTTGCATAGTTTTAGCCAAGGGTTGAAGTCAAAGCTAAAATATTTCAAAGGACGTCTTCTTAAAGACATCCTCCGTTTTCTCTTTGTTGGAATAATGATTGTACTTACTGATATATACCGATATAAGCAATATGCTCTTCTCTATTAAAAAATGTGCAATATCTGAGTGAAGCAAGCAGCCCATTTTGAAAATTTCATTATATTTTCCCAGAAATTTTCCTGGGTTAAACTATCGATGCATCAGCTTCAAGCTAGGATGGGTGTTACATCATAACCCAGTGTGCCTTCTAGCCCATGCTTTAGAATAAACTCTAAAGCTGTCTTTTTGTATAGTTCCTACAGCTGAACAAGTATACTGTACTTAAAATGCAATAAATCATTATTCACGTCGTTAGTGACATCACAATATTTGCAAGACCTTTGTCTGTGAAATCTGAACTGTTTTTTGACACTCCTGCACAAGCTGATGTGCAGTTCCTGAAGTAGTATCCATAGGCTCCTACACTGATGTAGATGTAAAATTTCAATGCACCAGTTTTTCTGCTGTTGCACTGCATTCTCAAAAATCCCAAAATAGATGCCTCTGGTTATAGGAGACTACTTTATTAAAATTATTATTTATATTGAAATTTTAGCCTGTTATGTTCCATGGAAACATGGGTTATTTTGTGCTAAGCCAATGCTGTTGTCAAGTAACCAAATACAACATAATAAAAGCCTAATAATTACCTGATTTTAGAAACAATCATAGTCATTTAAACATGTATAAAACCTCAGACTGATATTTGGCTCTGAAGTGCAAAATCAGCTGAGTTACTCTGGATATCTGTGAGATGAATAATAGTGTAATTCACTAACCAGTTGAATACCTTTGGACTAATTTGGCATGCCTCCAAGTTATGAACTCAGGAATGAAAATGGTTTAATTAGTATGAGCAGAGAAACCCTTTTGAATTTATAATCTGAAAGCAATGTAGCATGTCTGCATGTTGATTTTTTTCCTCTCCTTTCAGCAAATGGTAGTGAGGTTCACATTAGCAATGTGCGCTATGAAGATACAGGAGCGTATACTTGCATTGCAAAGAATGAAGCAGGGGTGGATGAAGATATTTCTTCTCTTTTTGTGGAAGATTCTGCTCGAAAGACCCGTAAGTATTATGAGAAATAGAAAAATACATGTAGCCATGATTTAAACATTTAATCAGTATGAAAACTATGAAACAAATAAAATGAGCTTGTGTAGATAGCTGATTAAAAAAAAAAAAGGAAGCTTAAATAATGGTATTCAAGAGTCACTGAAGGCAGAGTGCATAATCTGAAGTTTATTTAGAAGTAGAGTGAAATCTCTGATTAATTTTTTGAATCAACATATTTTTCATGTTGCTGTTAAATTTTTGATTTTTCCTCATGATAGATTTGTTGCATATGAAGGGAATGTGAAGGGAAAGGCAAAATATTAGTGTGGTTTCTGGGAGTTGATGGGAGTGTGGGAGGGAGACCTTTTCCAGTCTTTCTTCCTTCATGTTCTTGAGATATACCAAATGTCAAAATTGGCCCTCATGACATGAAAGTAATTACAAGACTTGATCTCACCTCTTGGAGCGCTTAGCAAGCCCAGATCAGTTCCAGCCTGCCCATGCTGTCTTGTGCCTGGATAACTGTGGCTCTTCAGAAATGCAGAGCAACAGTGGTCACATCCACTTGTTAAGTTGGGAGTTCAGTGTGCCAAAGAAATCACTACCACTACCAAAAAGTGACTTTCTTCATCCTCTGTTCCTTTCCCTTTCCCTTTCCCTTTCCCTTTCCCTTTCCCTTTCCCTTTCCCTTTCCCTTTCTCTTTCCTTTTCCCCTTCCATTACCTTTCCATTACCTTAATGTTACATTTAAAATGATAATTATTTTACTAGTGAGTCGGATTGCATTAAGGCATTCCTGTTTTTCTAAAAGCTTATTCAGCAATGCCAAGTACCCAACAGGAAACTAGAGGCAGAATTAGTAGCACTGCAAGTCACAGAGGGCATTGAGTTCAGTTACATATAGGTTTACTACGCTTAAAATGTTTCAGAGGAAATCTTCCATGCAGGAAAATATTATAATCCGAATGGTAATATCTTTGCTTAGCTGCTTTCAGTAACACTAATTGTGAGTATCTTTTCAAAAGTCCTAACATGTTTGTTTCTTTGGTGCCTTTTTTTTTTTTTTTTTTTTTAAAGTGTGAAAATGACTCCTTAGACGTTTCTGAGAAGGCAGCTGAGGATAAATAAGTTGTTTGATAATGCTGAATTTCTGGTAGTCTGGTGATATGAAGTAGCTTGGACACTTCTGCTTGCCTTTTGCGTTGTGTGAAAAATGTTGTGGAAGTTGCCAAATTACAAACTCTAGTTTGTTGATGTTTGCTTACAACAAAATATTTCTATCCAGCTGTCTAGTTTCCAAGTGTTTTAGTTACCTAATTGTATCTTCTGAAGACCTGATCTGCTGGGAACATGTAGGGATATCCACACCTATGTAAAACACTTTTTCAGGACTTGTAATATAATGTAATAATTTTAAAGTCTACTAATGAACTGCAATGCAATGAACACTGCTGGCAAGAAATGCTTTCATATTTACTAGCACGCATACTAAACACAATGCTACTGCTACGTTAAATTCAAGCCTACTTATTAGGTCACAAGTTACATTCTAAAGATAATCTCTGGTGAATAGAAACCTGATTCCTTATGATCTAATATAAACTATACCTGTCGTTGATGACATTTTTATAAATAATTTTGCTTTCATCCTCCTTTAAGAGAGCAAAGAAGACACCTTTTTTCCCCTTTTTCATTAGTGGAGAGCTCCCTTTTAGAAATCTTAGGATATTGTTTAGAATAAAATTAGAACAAATTCTTTCTAGCTTGTCAGTTATCTGGGCTTTTCTCCTTTGTAATGTCACATAAGGTAAAAATCAAAGCAAAATAGAAGCATTTTCAAACATTGAGTTAATTTGCTATTGAGAGGTTAGTGAGAACTTTACAGTTAAGCTCTAAAATATAAAGTACAATTGCACTGCCTTGAGCATCGCAGTAATTTTATAAGCCACGTAAGGAATACAGAAAATGATTCCATTATTACCACTGCATGTATTTTATTTCCTAGAAATAAATAGTCTAATAGCCTAATAGTCAATGTTCACTTTTGTACTTCTCTGACCCATCATTTATGTGCATATGAAAACTTTTGGGGTTTAGCGCTACTTTGCATAATAAACTACATTTTTATTACTTTTCTGTGGAATCTCACTTTCAACACATCCCAAATTTATGGAAAACTCAGTGCAGTGCTTTGACAAAAATTAATATATGTGGCAGAAAGGGCATGGCTAGTTCATTTCTTTATGAATGGGTAGTGTAAACAGCTCCTAAGCGAAAATATTATATTTTCTGGGACCACTGACTAAATTAAAGCCAGTGCCATTATGAATAAATAATTAGCAAAGCTTTCCTTCACCTCTGTACCCAAAAATGCTATCAGATTTCTGTTTTCAAAGTACACAGGGTTGGTTACAGTTGCATGTAATGCATCTGTCTGTATTACAAACAGAAAAGAAATTTAATAAATGGCAAACCTATAGTGAATTGTGGGAAGTGTGATCCTAGTAGCAAAAATGAAAATATATAATGCACAGTATGAAATAGGGGTGCAAGGTCTCTGTTTATTTTCTAGTTTCCAGTTTTAGATATTTGAAATCTAGTTACCAAGAAAAGTCAAATATACTTTGCTGATAATGGTCCATCATCAAGGTGGTATTCTGAGATGGAGGTGAATGGAAAATACTCGGAAAATGCTTTGTCATCCAGAGCTGCTCAGTAAATGCCAACACTGAACACAGAACCATTGTTCTGTCACATATAGACAAAAATTTGAATAGTGGATGACAGTCTCAAGAATAATTTGGCCTCCACTTAGTCTTTTTCAAAGTGCACTAAAAATAAGGCTTCTGAAAATACGCTTTCATTTTAACATTGTCTTAGGTGAGAGGAATGAAATTATTTTCTTTAAAATACCTTAACCTTAGATATGTCTTTTACCAATTAACTCATTCTGTAGCTAAAAATTTATATACTTAGCAACTGTGTCCAATACATGGATATTTTTTGCCAGATTTGTGAAGTTGTAATGGAAATTTTTATTTTATATTACCTGAATAAATATCTCTTATAAGTACTGGCAATAAATGTCTGCTGCTATCTGTTATTAGGTCCTTTTTAATTCCTCTGATATTGACAGTAAAAGTAGCCTCTAAAGTATTTCTAAGTACAAGAACTGTGTCATTTTGATTCTCTAGAGACTGGAAATTATTATTTTTTTTTTTTTGTGAATTACATCTTTCCTCAAGCTTGCAGTTAAAACCATCAGGACTGAGATAGCTGCTCTGGGTGAGAGCTGAATAACCCCTACAGAGACTGGTAAAAACATTCTGGGGATTAACGATCTGGTCTAAATCTCATTGAAGACAGAAGAGTCTCCCCTACTGTCATGATCCTCTAATAATACTTGAGAGAGCTCCACTGTGTTGGAAGGAGTCTTTGGCATAATCACATCTGTAAATACTAGCTTTGTAATAGTAGCTTAAAATCTGGTTTTAGTTGCATTCCAACATATTATGATTTTTCAGAACAGGTGTATCATGAATTCATAGATTTAAGCATGATGGAACCATTTTATCTAACTATTCTATCTTCTCCATTTCACAAGACATTAAATTGCATCCTGTTCTGCCTGAACACATTTCTAATGCTTTGTTTGCCTGGAGTGTGTCCTCACAGATATGCACCTACCTGAGTCAGACACACAGAGATAAAAAATCCCTCATTTCTCTTGGTATTTTTCTTTCTTTATTAATCAGTTTCACTAACACAGAATAATGTTTAGTTTACATTCTGAAGCCAGTTTTCTCTTCATTTTTCACCTTTGAATCTCTCTTTCTCTCCCACCCCCCCAATAAATTGATCTCTTAAGAATTCTTGCCCTGTGAATATATGAATATTAATTTTTCTCACACATGGTAGATATAAGTTTCTCATAATAAGGTAGTTACCATAGTGCTCAGTCTTTTGCCTTGAGGATTCTAATTGGTTTTAGTACAATTTTCTTTTAAAAATGGGAACTGCTCTTTGCAGAAGCAAATGTATTACTTGTTCCTTGAATGTTCTGGATAGAGAAGTATATGTTTGCTAATGTTTTTTTTTTTTCACATACACTGATCCTTTGTTCCTTTTTTCCACGAGTATCAGCAGTGGATGTTTATTTGTTTATCTCCCATATGCCCTATGTTCTGTTAGATCTCACTTTCCAAATGCTCTTCTTTCTCACCTGCCTCAGTTAGGCATAGTTTGTATAGTCAGTTAGGCATAGTGCTTTCCAAGGGCTATAGATTTACATTTGGCTATAACAAAAATTAATTTTTTTCAGAGTTTACTTGACAAAGCAATTAAACCAACATTTTAGAACTGTTATTTATCAGTACAGGTAATTCACAGACTTCTTAGGAAATGATTTTTTATTTGTTTACATATCATTGATGAAAGTGGTTAAGACAAGGTTCATTACCTGTTGGTCTGGATGCATTCCAGAACTTTCTTCTTCACCTTTTACTATGGATATAACAATGAAAACAATGTTTTGTTATTAATAATTTTGGCAGTTTTTAATTCAATTAACATGTACTTTACCACTATTGTGTAAGTCTAATATTTAATCAGATTATTCTGAGTTGAAAAATTAGATATTTAGCAAAATTCTGAGTTGCAGCTATATGAATTTTTACATTACCAAAGTCCTAATGGCATCAAAGAATGGCATCAGGTTAGTCTGGGAACACCTGGTGTCCCTTAAAACATATTAGCTGACTTATGTTCCTTTGATTTCTTTATGAATTTAATTCTGCGCAAGTGTTGTCTGTTCTTTAGTCTGGGACAGACACGCCAGTCTAACTAGCCTACAGTTACTTCAGTTATTAAGTTTCACAGAGTGGGGGGCATATATACTTTATGGCACTCTTAAAATTTATTATGTCTTCTGAAATTGATCCAAAACTAATAGCACTGGACTAAGCATCTAAAACAACTTTTAGCAATTATTTTTACGCACTGCCTTTGGAACTGGTTATTTTAAATGTTTGTCTTGGCTACACATAATTTTCCCTTCTTTTTGTTCCCTTTTACAGTAGGAAATATTTAATCAGCCTCTGTTTTCAATTACTATCCTCCTCCTGTTCAAATAGAGAACAGAAATATTTATAGAAGAATATTGTCAATAGAACATTAAAAAACCCCAAAAGTGATTCATAACTATACATTTTGAAACTTGAATAGCTCTGATACCATAATGCTTTTCTTCTACTTTTAGCAAATATCTGTGATGATTTCCAGGGCCTTTGCTGCTGCAGTGGTGTAAAGGAACATCAAATTCCTGGAACATCTGTTAACAGGAAAATGGGATATTCATTGTACATAAGGCTTTTTCTTAAGGGCTCCTCTATTTTTTTTTTACAGGCTCTTTATTCTAGCATCCCAGCATCTTTGCAGCAACTGAAAAAGATGGCTTTACATTCTCTAGCCTGTAGTACATGCAGATGCATTTTAAGGAACTCTCAAATCTTTTATTAACGGATAGCTTTCTCTTCCATACTGCTGGATTTAGCATCCTTTAAAGCATGGACACCCAAACTGACAGCTGCACTGTAGATTAATGTTGATGACTGCCTTTGATAGTCACAAACACAGATTGGATCAGCCCAACTCCTAGAAACCATAAGGCAAATCAAAGTCATCAGCTTACTCTGGGTTGAAACACTGTGTGAAAGCTAAAGAAATTAAATATAGAACAAAGATAATCTGACAGTGTATCTTGACAATAAATGAGAAAGGTGTAGTGAGCAACATGTTGCTCACTAGTGTAGTAACTAGTGAGCAACTAGTGTAGTGAGCTTTTTTGGTTGATATGAAGTACAGTAATAATCACAAATAGGGGAAGAAATTAAAACTTTTGTCTGTGGGATTTATTTATTTAATTAGATTCCATTCGGGTAGTATTAGGACAAATAGAATTTTTTGTCAAAATAACATTAATGAATATGGAACATAATACATAAATAAATATACCAAATAAAACATGTTGTTAACTTAGAAAAAAATATAGGAAGAAAGACTTACACTAGTAGGGGGATATTTAGTCTGAGATTACACTGGCTATAGATATTTCTTTCTAAAGAAGAAAATTTGATAGTATAGACAACAGGAAAATAAGAAATATTCATCATCATAGACAAGGGTATATTTTCAAGGGTAATTTTCAAGTACTTAGAATTCTTATTTTAGCTATTAGTAAAATATTCTGAAGTAAAAATAACTTTAAAAATCCATTTACTTGTTTTCTTTCTTGATGACTTTGACAGGTACCTCAGCTGTGCTTTGGTTTGTTTTCTGCTTCAATTTAGCATAATCCTATCAGACTAGAGTCATAGATCATGAAAACACATGCTGTTCTCTTTAAAGTGAAATGGTTTTGTGGGTTTGTTATTTTCTAACATTTTCATTTCTCCTAATGATTTTCAAAAAAAATATTTTATAAAATGCAGTTTAGTTTGCCATTGATTAAGGTGACTTCTTAGGTGTTCTGCTAAATTTTTTTGAGACTTATATATGAACCTTGGGGAGACACCTGTCAAGTAATGCTATTAAGACATTTTCAAGATTTGTTTGACAGTACTTGATGATATTTTAATATTTAGTGGCATTTATTTTTGATCATCAATCATAGGCTCTTGTGTTACTCAATTCACCCACTATGACATCATCTTATACGGCAAAGTAATTTATCCTAGAGATTCTTTCACCGAATCACAAAAAACAAGACAGAAGTTCTTTGTCTTATGCACTGTGTCTTGGGACTAAATGTAAAAAATAGTATACCTCTTCCATGCCATTAAGTAGATGTATTTCTAACTCTGCCTTTTTTGCGTAATATCATAGTCCTATCACCTAACAAGAGATTATGTGATCTGAATGATACTGACTTGACAGGTTTATGGCTATCATGAGCAACGAGGCATCTCCACGGTCTTGAGCTGGGATTGAAACTAAAAGCCTTTGGATGGTGATTTATGGCCTAAATTCTCTCTGAAAGGCTTTATGCAATTTTAATAGAATCTTCCTGTCACATCTGATACTGAATGGTACCTATTTACCTAATTTCCTCAGGCGTAATTTATGTTGGCATTTTATTTTATGGTAGAGCTAAACAAGTTTATACTTGTTGACAGCATTGTAGGCAAGACTTCATTTCAAACTTGAAAATAATTCGGCTCATGAACTATTTTTTCTTCCTGCTTGTGTAGACTGGATTGAGTTAATGTGTTATGGGAAAGGACTTACATGATTCATTGTAAAGATTTATAGAAAATATAGAAAAATCATCTACCATGTTCAACTTTGACAAAAAATGAAGTGTCAACTGTTGATGTTTAACTGATAAATAATAGTTTAATATACATAAAACATATATTTGTTTATTGTGTTACCTAACCTGAAATGAAATTAAAATGCATGTCACACAAGAACAGAATGGAATTTTGATAGAATTTTTAATGACAATTATTTTAAAAATACTTGAAGGAAGCAAGCTATAGATAATTTAAAAAAAAAAGCTTTGCAAATAGATTAGTTTTTATATACTTACATTTGTATATAAAACTAAAAAATCTGAATTTCTTAAAATAATATTATAAGCAGATACCTGCATACGGTTTTTCTGCTTTATTGTGGAAACTGAGGAAAATGTAATTCACCTTAACCTCATCTTCACTTTGAACACAATTATTTTGAAGGTATAATTAAAAACTTGTGTGGCTTAGCAAACATAGTAATCATGGTATAGATTTACCTTGTAATGTAAGGGCACATGTTTGTACATTAGAGATATGAGAGAGGAAGATAACAAGTACACTCTCTTTACAATGTGTGTATGATTAATCAGAACAGTTGACAATTGTGGTGGCTATCAGGGAAGGAAGCAAACAGCATTCCTTCAAACACCTTGAAATTATTGTTTTTTAATGCAGTTGAAACTACAGCAGATTATGATAGGACAATTCTGAAAAATAATGAACTACACATTTTTGTCATATGACCTTATTGTGCCTTCCTCATTGTCCTTTTTTCTATTATGTCTACTTGTGACCTCTTGCCATCATGAAATTGAAGGCATGGGAAAGAACAGTGGTTTCCTGTCTGATGCTGCAAAGCCTAGCTCAATCAGCTGATATGAAACTGTTGATTTTTATTTATCAGCTGTTAAGTTCTGATGAAAATTCAGCTAAAATATTTAAAGAATTTTGAATACAAAGCTTGTGTTTTGACAAAACCTGGAATTAACAACAGTGGTTCTATATTCATGAACAATGATTATTCACGTTCCCCCCCCTGTTTATTGGAATAATATATAATGCAGGAAAGTGTCTTTTTGCTGGTTTCCCCTATTTTTAAAGCCAGTTTAAACTGCATTCTTTTCTTAGTGCACCAAACAAAGAAATTTTACAGGCAATTTTTGAGTGTCACTGCACCTTTTAAAAGCCCATTGAGTGTTTTCTTGGATAAGGATCACTGAAGTATTTAATAGAATAGGAAAACTGTTTCTGGAAAAAAAGATTATTGTACTTCAATAAGGGTTTTTTTCTGAATATTATTTCCCTGATCTTGTTTTTATCTGAATATATAGTATTGTGTGCTGATTACTGAAAATTTGAACAGCCAATTATAATGCCAAAAGGAAGCAGAAGCATTTAGTCTTCAAACTCACTGAATGTTAATCTTATGTATACACACATACACACACTTTATTTCCAAAATGCCTTGAAAAATGAAAAGCAGGGAGAAGAACACTGTAGTTGAAATCTTAGAAATTTTCTGTTGAGACAGAAAAGTGAATGTAATGATGTTTACTACCAATGTGATAAGAAAGAGAAGGATACCAAATTTATTTGGAAAGTCATATTGTAGTACCCTTATTCATTTAGTAATAAAAATACCATGGATTTTTTCATTTGTTGTTTCCATCCAAAGTGGGTAAGAATTTATACTGCTGTTAGTCTGCTGCAGAATTTCATGAAGTACTAAGGACAGAGTTTAGTGAAAAATGTGCAACTTATTACCATTCAGCCCATAGACAATGAATAACAAAGATGAAGAGTAGGCTTTCAGATGTTACGTTAGCTACCCATAATCAAAGGCTGGGGCTGAGAACAGAACCATAGAATAGCTATGTGAGGACCATGAAGAGTGATTTTTATGGAGCTGTAATTATGCTTAAAAAAAAAAAAGGGAAAAAAAAAAAGAAAGAAAACCTCTTTCGGGAAAACATGGATTCTCCCCTGTTCTGCACTCTTAGGAGAGAGACGCACAATGCAAGGTTCTTTTTGATGACAATATAAAAGGCCCAACAACAAATGATGCAATAAAAGAGCTGATTTAATGAGATATAATAAAATGAGGAATATAGATAGGGAGTAAATCTCACATCACTTCACATGCTGGGCATCCCACATTTATGCAGCATGGGATTAATTGTGGATGGATTTTCCCATAGCAAGCTGCACAGATCCTGTCCATGAAGTGCTTCCCTCTCCCTCCCATACTGTGGTGGCTTTTATCTGGAGTAACAAAAAAACCCCCATATATCTTCTGACAGCTTGCAGTGTTATATTTGTCACAAGACCCCCAAGGGTGCAGCACAGGCTTTTATAGGCATTCCAGAATATAAGCTTGCAGCAGCTACCTATGCTAATATGCAGGCTTCCTAAGACATGAGTACAAGGCCCATCGTAGCAAACAAAGCCTGCTCAAGGTCACAAACTTCTTGAATACAGTGTCTTCTGCAAGGCTCCCAATACATCTCCTGATTCTGTGGAAACAGCACACAGTAGAAGATGGTATTCTGTCTTGAAACCAGAAAATTTTACTGAGATCTGTCAATAATTATGTATTCTTACATCTCGAAGTTTACAAGTGTTTGTGAATTGAGTGTAGGGTGTGGCTGAAAATGTTAATTCTGCTTAACCAAAAAGGAAGGCAAACAATATGTTCTTTAGCATACTTTCTATCTAAAAATGTTGTACTTGTTCCAGCATTGAACTCTTTATGTCAAGACTTGACATGTTTCCTGAACAGAAGTTATAGGACTCATTAAAAAATAAGTGAGATTTCTTGATCTGTGTTAGGTGACAGCTGTTGTTCATGATTTTGTATTGCACTCAATTTTCTTCTAACTGAGTTGTTAATTTTAAAATTAATGCATGTGGGGCTTTTAAAGCACTTTTTTTATCCTGCCCTTTTTTTACGAGCAAAGCTCAAAATCATACATATCATTTTGCATTAACACAAATTAATATGTTCTGTACTTAGCATCTTAAATAATTTCATTTGATGCTTTGCAGTTTCACACAGTTGCATAATTGTAATTACTTTTTATTTTCTTTCCTATGTCACCCTAAGAAAAAAGACTGATAAAAAGTAGAACTTTAAGGGACCTCAAGTACCATATATTACATGGTCATTTCCTCACAATGTGAAGACAAAAATAATTTTAAAGAAAATCCTCCAGGTTGCCCTGTGAAAATTAATTTGCTGTATTACATGAAAAAGACTGTGTAAGATAACATAGACAGGGAACTGTGATCTGCATCTAGAGCGACTATCTGGGCATGTAGGGATAAATTTGAAAGTTCCAGAATCCACCTGGAGCTGAGTCTGGTGAGGGACATAAGGGCAAAAGATGACAGACACACAAGCAGCAAAAAGTAGGCTAGGGCAAATGTGGCCCTGCTGCTGAGTGGGTAGGGGACCTCCTGGCAGTGGATAGAGAAGGGATATAGAAGTGGATAGAGAGGGTGTACTGAAGGTCTTCTTCACTTCAGTCTTTACTGGCAAAACTGTCCTCAGGAATGTGACACCAGTGGGAAACTTTGGGAAGGAAGTCATCCTCTGGTAAGGAAGCCTTATCAATGGTGCATAGAATCTGATTGAGACTATTTAAACAAACTGGACATTCACAAGTCAAAGGGCCTGGATGGGATGCAGCCACAGACACTGGTCATACTGGTCTGTGGCATTGTGAGGCCACTCTTGGTAATCTGTGAAGCATCATGGTGATCAGTGAGGTTTCTGCAGACTGTAAGAAAGCCAGTGTCACTCTTCAAGAAGGGCAAGAAGGAGAATCCAAGGCACAATAGATGCATCAGCTTCACCTTGATTCCTGCAATGGAAATGGAGCAAATTACCTTGGAAACCATTCCCAGAAACATGAAGGACAAAAATGGTGTTTAGGAGCAGGCAGCATGGGTTTACAATGAGGAAATAATGTATGGTCAGCTTGCTGCAGTCGGGGTGGATGTGGGGAGCGGTGGCTGTTGTTTAGCTTGTCCTTAGAGATCTTTTGAACACTGTCTCCCATAACACCATCAAAGACAAACTGAAGAAGTCCAGGCTGAATACATGGAAGGGGCTGAATCGAAAGCTGGCTGCACTACCAGACCCAAAGGCTGTGCCACCTGTTCCACCCAGAGACCAGTCAACTGTCATACCCCAGGACTGTTTCTTTCCCTCTCCTGGATGTCCAAGTACAAATGACTGATTAACGCTTCTACAAAGGGAAACAAACATAAGCACCTTAGGATGCCCTCTTTGAAGGTGTCATTTTTTATACAGAAAGACTTGACTGCAAAACAGGTGTCATATTTATTTGACAGGAAGAACAGTATTATATTGACCAAGTTTCTTCTCCTTTTGGTCATGCAATATCTTAGGAATGTCTTCAGTTGCTTCCAACATGCAGTAAAAAAAGTTATCTTCTGTCCTCTATAGCCATAAGGATATGGTTCATTAATCTTCTTTTTATGAAAATCAACACCTTTTTCTTCTAAAATAATTCAATATCTCTTTCAGTCCATTCTTTCTGTAGTTACAGTACTGATTAGGTCTTTACTTAAAACATAATAGCTGTCAATAAAACATCAAACATATTCCATCTCATGATTGTAACTTACAGTCAGAGGTCTAGTTTGGGAGAATAAACAAACAGTTTAAGCATAAGCAGCCAAATGTTATTTAGAAGAGTCTTGTTAAATACTATTTTCATGTCTGCCATTGAAATATACAGTAAACCAAATCCCTTTTATGCTATCAGTATATGAATCTAAGAGTCATGCTGGTGTTAGCAATTTAGTCAACAGAACTTCCTTTTAGAGCAGCTGGATGTCTGGAGTACAAATGTTCAGCCAATGCAGTCAAGATGTCCTTCAAAACTAGTCTCTTCTCAAAGTAACAACCTTAAATCCGAAGAACATGTATAATGGCAGGTGATTGAGAAATAGTTAAAACCGGTTGACTTCATTTTGATCTTAGCAGCAGTTCAACAAAAATTCTGCCTCCTCATGTAAAAGTTTACTTACTAAGTGACAAGATGGCATGCTCCATTAATCTTGGCTTTTGACAGTTCAGATATTACAGGAAAGCCAAGGATTATGTTTGAAAATAATGGACACATAGTAGTCCAGAGAATAAAGCTGTTTTAAAGGAAGTAAAACACAGACTGAGCATGCTTGAAAGAAGCACAGATGTTCTGTGTTGAGAAAGAGGAAATTCTGTATCTAAGGTCACATAATAAGTTAGCTCACAAATTAAGACAATTTGTGACCAAAAAAAATCAGGTGACAAAAAATAGTAGGCAAGAAAAAACAAAAGCCCAGTAGCTCTGTTATCCCAAGCCTCTGAGTCATGAGCTTGTCAGAAAGTAGACTGATGCTTTTTCCAAGGACCCTTGCACATGTTTAAGACTCTATATATTCTTTGAGAGCTCAAGAATGAGAAAAATGCGGCACTGCACAAGGCAAAAAGCCCATCTTCATCCTGTCTTCAGCAACGCCCAGTAAAAGATGTTTGAGAAAATTATAATACCCAGGCCTTTTCTGAAGTGATAGTTGTGCCTGTTTTCACTCTCAACCTTCAGCTGTCAGCAGTTGAGGGACTTTTGTGTACCAACATACTTTTTAAAAATATGTCTTTCATTACTTTTTCCAAGCTTTTTCTTAAAGCACACTAATGTTTTTAGCTTTTGCAACACTGTATTTTAATGAACATCCCCATTTCATTATGTCTATGTGTGACATATATGTGTTTTCTGTGGTTTCTTCCCTTTTTTTTAATTATTATTATTTCTTTAGATCATTACTTTACAACATACTTCGGGTTTCAGTGATGATGTTTTAAAAATTTTATTTTGTGGCATGCTGAGCTCTAAATATTTAAAATTTGCAAACTTATATTTGCTTTCTTCGCTTTTTCTCCCAGGCAGAAAAAGCAATGTTAGGATAATGTAATTTTCATTGGTCTCAAAGGTCTGAAATTCAACGGTAAACAAGATGGCCAAATAAAAACTTATATTTTCATGGCAAAACCAGCTTAAACATTTAGATGGTTACCATGTCATCTTATAGTTCCCATCCTGGTCTTCCAAAGATAATGGCAAACATACAGCATGGAAACTTTGGTAGCATGCTCGTACAGCCATACAAAAGAATATCTTCTGTGCATTTTTGCTTTGAATGTTTCTCTCAAAACTGTGTTCTAAATCAATCTCTTTGAAGTCCAAAGGAAGTTATGAAAGTTTCATCACCTGTCATTAATATACATCATTTATATGTATGCAATTTGCACAGGCTTTTTATAATGGATCATGAAAGACGCTGTTGATAATGGCTAATGCAGTTAACTTGGGGGGAATGTAGTGGAAATGATAAGATTTACCCCACCTCTAATAACTATTACGGCTAATCATAATTTTGTCATGTGATACAGAGGGCTATTGTTAATTCACTGTTTTCATTGATTTACCTGTAGAAGTATTTTAGTGAAGCAGAGGTTGAAGAATCATAATTATTTAAGAATTGATATATCATTTTATGTTTTCTTCTTGTTCATTTGTGTTTTCTGTTCTTTCTCTCTTTTACATGCTGCAGTTGCAAACATATTGTGGCGAGAGCAAGGTACTAATGGGGATTGCTTTTGTTCATATTTTCTGTATTATGAGGAAATGCTCATCTATTGTTTCTGTTGTGTGTGTTTGTTTGTACTTTGTAGTTACAGTAATTACCTTCCCCCTTGCAATATTTGAGTGATTTGATTTAATGAAGAATTAAAGTGGAAAATAATCCTTTAAATGCTCATACTTTTGTGAACTGCTTTTCCTTTTGGGGAGTGAGAAATAAGCTCTTCAAAATTTTCAGGCAATTGCTCAAAGATATACAACAAAAAGCTCAGAATTAAAATGTAGATCTTAAGCTTTTGTTTGTTGACATGATAAAGCTTCCAACCAATCAGCGTATGTGCTATTTGGATTGATCATCTTGTATGAATCAAACTTATTTGGTAAAATTATAATCTTAAGCAGTTTAATGAAAATTTAGATACCTGTTGTTGTTTAATGAAACTAAGCATTTTCTTCTCATACTCAGGAAGGGTTTGTAAATAAATGTTGGAAGGAGGAATGAATGTTTGTGATCTGCGATAAACTGAAGGATAAATATAAATACAGACAGAATCAGGTGTTATTAATATAGAAAGCATAGAAGTTTTATTTTACTGGCAAAACATATATAATATTTTTTGTATATGTGACAATCTCATAAAAAATAATCTCATAATCCAGAAAAATACCATAATCTAAGTGTTGTCATGCATTCCTATTTTGTTGCTCTAAGTAACCTGTTCTTCGCTGAAAGTTGAAATTTAGGAATTAATATCTTTCAGGAGTAAGAAATTGTTTCAATTATTTCCATTGGAAGATTGATAATAAAAAAAAGTAGATGTGGAATCTGGTATTTCATCTGCTATACAACAAGATTCTAACACCAACGTTTTCAAATGTATGATATTCACATCTCTTGCGGGGAAGGTATCACTTGTGTTTTATCTCAAATGAACCTGAAAACATGATTGGTACCCCCTGGATTGTCCTTTCAAGTCAAGTCCTCTTGCTTTCAGAGGTTAGAAAGCGCTAAGGAAAACTTAAATTCTGTGACCAAAAAAGACCAATAAAAGATAATAGCTTACCAGAGTGCTTATGATAAAGACATTCAAATTGACTGTGACTATTGTGAAACTAAACAAAAAGCAATATATAGAAGCAGATTTTCTATCTTCTATAGCAGATTTTCTTGATCTCTCCTGAATTTCTCTTTGGCCACTGTTTGCGTTTCAACAAATGTTGAACATTGGAAAATTGTGTACATAATAGTTGCAAAATAGTTGCAACATTGGAAATCATGTACAAGAGAGCAATGCCCTGAGAATGTCAATAAACACCCCACTAACTTCTCTGGGCCACACACACCCTGTCATTTTCTGTTATCAAAGTATTAACAGATAGAAAGGCAGGGATGAGTGATTAGTAGGACAGTCAAGATCATGAAGCCATAGATAGTCTTTAATGCCTACAGTGCATATTTCTATACAAAGTACACAAAAAAATTATGACAACTACTTGTGTCAGAAAATCTGAAAGAATTTTGAAGGCACATTAGTGTGTGTTGCAATAATGATGTGATATATTAACAAATGCCAAAAAACTCAAACCACCACAATTTTATTTTTCTTAAATCAGTGTTAATATAAATTTTAAGTATCAATTTAGTCTAAAGGAAGTAAATCTATTTGTATTTATTGTTATTGCTTCTATCACTGTATTATAAACATGCTGGGTTGTATTTGGTGGGGGAGGGTTGCAAAATTAAGTCTTTACAGGAACAGCTCTTGTAGCCACTTACTCAAATGAAGAGTTTTGGGTCTAAATTGGAAGGGGGAATTAACTAATTGAATCCATGGGCAAAGGTTCTTTATATGAACTGAGTTCTATAACTCAGTATTGAAATGGAAGGACATTTCTTACTGTGTCTCCTTTGCTGATTTTGAAGAATGGTTTGGTGAACATTACTATCCAGACTTTGGAAATAAAGCCTGAAAAGTTTGGGATGAGCTGCTATACACAAATATTATCTGTACATTGGAAAACCTGCATTGGAGTATTGGCAACTGAGGAGAAAGTTTTAGGAGCCTTTATATCAATGTCTGAATCACCTAGGGCTATCATCTGATTTACTTTCTCATGTTCTGGTATTGGTATCCTGCAAATAACTATTACATACTTTTGTCAATGAGGTGAAGAAGGGAAAATTCTCTTTTGTCCCCAGCCGGCTTCACGTATTCATCACCAAGCAGGTTGCTCAGCTACACTGTATTCACTGGTAGGGGCAGCCTAACCTCGGTCAGGCTTACCTACAAATTCTGTCTGTTCTTACAGGATACAATGTCAGGCATTTTCTATAGAAAGACCTTAACTTACTCTCATATAAAAGCTGCAAAGATTTACCTGCAAAGGCATACAAAAGTGCCCATTGGCCAGAGTGAGTGTATTGCCCTGAGTACACCTTTTGCTCTGAATAGATATGGTTGCTGAGTTTCCCATGAACCTGAGCCTGCTTTTATGCTACACCAAATTCGGCCCAGACAAATTTCTCTCCCTCTTTTTGTAACCTTTTAATGAATAGATTTGACATAAAGGGAAGAGAAAACCCTGCTTGGAGACTGTCTTTTCTGTCTTTTTGTGAAAGCTTGTCCAGAAATGGGAAATGATTCCACAAGGTTTCTCAAATATAATTTTACTTGCTTGTTCTGGGCATAGCAAACAACCTTCTGCATATCACTACCTTTTAAGTGACTGTATTAGCTGTGTGTTTCCTAATGGAGACTTGAAGCTTTTATGTATGAGTGTACATACACAAATCTGTATATAAATACAAACTTTTCCCCCCCTGCTCTTAATTTTCTCATTATTTCATTTTATATTAAGTCTTGTTCTCTCTTGAATAACATAAGTTTTCCTTCAGAATTTAGGGTAAACCAAATTTCAAACTCTAATTTCTTTTTCCTGGGTTTCACTAAACTTAGGCCCTGTACCCAGGATACATGTACATTTTTATCACTGTAGCCCACAGTTTAGCTGTCAGAGTGGTAATAGTGATAATTTTATGAGTACTGTGATTTTCTTCATAAAATTTTACAAATATGAACTGATCATCCACAGAGCAAATAAACAACTGTTGCATTATGTTGGCACATGGTAAACTGATGAGACCATCCCTTGCTGTGGTCATGACCATGATCACAAATATTATGAGACTTCATCCTACAGACCTCGTTCCCACCTTCTCCCCAGTACTTTACATCATGCTTCTCATTCAGCAACGTTGTGGTAAAAGGATTGAATAGTTCTGTAAACATTTGTGGCTCTTTAACATTTGAATGAATATCTGCCCCACTCTGTCTTTCCAATAGAATACAATAGAAAATATGTCCTTTTCTGACTTAAAGAAATATCAAATAAGGGTTTATAACAAAGATTCAGGTCTTCTTTTTCATGTTATACAGAAATTACGTTAACTCTTTCATTCCTCAGCAAAAAAAAAATAAAGCAAACAGAATACATGAAGTTACATTAATTTGATTTCACATGATCACTTTTATTACTGCAGCTATCAAACTGAGTATCAAACTAGATCTGTATTCATAAAGACACTGTATTGCCAATGGAGAAAACTATGTGAAATTCTGAATTAATGTAACAGCTTTTTTGTAGTTTTACAACAAAAGATCCCATAGGTTTAGCCGTGTTATCACTACACTCATTAACAAATTGATCTCATACCAAACGTGTGATTAGGTTTTTAGTTCAACAAGGATTTTCTTTTTTTGTCATTACTTAATTTTATACATTTCAATGTGTTTTTGTTCCTAAGGTCTGGGAATTGGGAACATGTTTTATGTTTTTTATGAAGATGGCATCAAAGTAATACAACCAGTGGAATGTGAATTTCAGAGACATATTAAGCCTAGTGAAAAACTCCTCGGTTTTCAGGCAAGTTGTTTTTAAAAATTTATTTCTAGTGTTTTCTCAATTATAATTTTCTTTAGATAAGAATTTATTATTACTAGCTTAGTGTTTTTTACTTGCTAAATTCATGTTTTCTCAATTAATAAATAGCTTATAATGTTGTACTCAAAATTTCCTGTATTTTCCTCGATTAAATTCAAACTTTCAGTCTGTCTTTTAGATTGAATATTCCCTGTATACTCTTCAAATCCTTTATTTTCTTTGGCTGTCTTTCTCCTTTCACAGTCCTTTAACAGCTCTCTACTCTTTTATTTCTGAATTTGCTGTTATTGTTGTTTTTCTGTCCCCAACCCCCAACACAGCTGTTGAATTCATCTCTGTGAATCAGGGATTGATTCTCTCTCTAGTAAATATAAAATCTAAGGTTATTATTTTTAAAGGTTTCTTTTTCTCCACTGGATGTTTGTCTATATTAACCTGTCTGCTATTGTGAAGCAAATCCCTCTACTGATAAACACTCTCACAGATCCACTGTAGTAGAGGTGATTGATGCTTTGACTGACAAAATTCATATAAGTAGTTTCAATAACTTTACTGTTAACATATTTATAGCTGATTTCACCATATCCCTATGTAGGATACACAAAAAAACCCTATTGTATTCTCTATTTCCATTTATTCTTGTGATGTTTTTCCTTTCCTGCTAACCAAATTGCTAGCTGACATCTTGCATGTTCTCACAGGAACACTTGGTACTAGTCATTACATTAAGACTTACTCTGTATGATCTATCACCTTTCAAAAATAGTAACTTTCTCATTTGGATTTGAATGACTGACCTTGAAATACGTACTACCTCATGTGTTTTACACTGAGATTCTTTTGTCTGTTCTTTTTTTTTTCTTTAATGCCTAAAGCACACTCAGATAAGAGCAGAACTGTCTCAATAGAGTTTGCCTCTTCAGTTATCCTTATTGATGTCAAAGGCTGCTGTACTCAGGAACAAGATTTATTTTGGTATTAATAATTATGCTTTGAACAGCTAATCATACCTTGATTTGTACTGCTTAAGTGAAATTAGGTTGCCACAGCCAAAAATAAGCCAAAAAGCTTTTTTTATGTCTGTTTAATTCCAAAGCTGATTATTTAAGAAGTCTGCTAAAATTTTATTGGTCTAAAGTGCTGTCTAGATTTTAGGTGTATTTTTATTGAAGTGTGGTAATAAGCAATATGGATAAGTCAAATCTGTTCCCTTTTTGAACCTCTCAAACATTGAGTAGCGTAATACTTATATCCTCTGGAAGAAAAAAGAATTCATGTCAAAAATAGTCTTCAGTAAAAAAAGTTTGAAAAAGCCCTTTCAGATTACTTTCTTCCTAGAAGCAGAATGAAAAAAAAAAAATGACAAAAATTCCCTGCATATTCTGCTAATACGATGGCAACAGTAGTTTATTCTTGAAAAAAATGCATTGACTATGAAGCTTTAGACAACTTTTTCTTCCTCTGAAGAATATCATATATTCCTCAAACCTCTTTGGAAAATCTGTTTCCTCTAAATAAGAATAATGAAATAACCCAGTTCTGACCCCAGGATCAGATTTTTCTCAAGTTCAGCATGTGATCATCTAGTGGTAAAAGTTCATGTCATACATTGCTCCTTAGTAATTCCCTTTGACTCTGTCATGTGAGTATACTGCATGTTTTGAGGTGGCTTTACATGGCCTTTCACCTTAGGGCATCTTCATGACTTAGCTCTTAACATTCGAACATTAAAGGAAACATGTGCTTGCTTAAACCTCTCCCACTTCTTTACACTTTTCTGAATTAGCTGTTCAAGTGATAAGTAAAACCCCAAAAGACGTGATTCATTGCCAGACATTTGCTAAAGCGTAGGAACGTTTCTAAATTCTGCAGAGCAGTTGAGGTACTAGAAGTGTTACAGAAAATATCTGGATAGTACACATGATACTCCAGTGTTCTTCCACAAGTTTCCTTTTTGCCTATCAACAAAATTAGTTAATTTTGGCTGAGCTTCTGTAAAAGAATGAACTCAAGTATTTCTACATGGCATTGCAATGTATTGTGAACAATGTTGCAGTACTTGTATATATTTAGTTATGCTAATTTTGCTAAAGGTAAATAGAATTTCTCACTAACTATATACTTGAGAACCCTTATCTAAATAGTTAATTGCCTCTTATGCAACTGAGTGTCAATACACCAAAGCACTTTAGCGTGTGTCTAACATGGGAATCAATTAGACTTTTAAGTGAAGCAAAAGATTTAGTGCTTTACTGGATCATCATGGTTTACAGGAAATTGTAAGGACCTTCTTCTTCTCCTTCCCAGAACGTCCTAAGTTACTTGAATCTTCCAAAAAAAAAAGTCAAGTGAAAGTAGAAATTTATTAGTCCAATAGTGACAATTCTAGATGCATAGGGACAGAAATAAACTGATTTCTCTGTTCAGATGCAGATTATTGCTTAGGTAGGCCAGCTTCAACAGCTGTTTGTTTAACATGTCAAATAGGTTCTTAACCATAGTTCAAGTAGAGTCTTTCACTTTTTAAATGTCTTGCCATTCTAAAGTGCTTGGGACATTTTCCTCACTAATATGAAACCTCTATTTATCTTCTGCAAATTAATATTACCCAAAGCCCTTAAATGCTTATTCTTAAGCAAAATTGTTTATATTTTCCCTTTCCAAAGAATCCCAATTAGAATAATTATTTCAGGAGACTGGAAAAAAAAGCAATTGAAACACATGCTTTTTGTGACACCAATGAAAAAATCCTTTTGGCTCTAACATAAACCTGATTTCCTCTTCATTACAAGAACTAGCATATAATGGCCATATTTCATGGAACTGTGACATCTCACATTTGAATATGGGAGGAGCAAAATACTTAATTTCAAAATAATGTGACTACATGGCAGACCAAAGTTTCCACAGGAAATTAGCTTGAAACATACCTGGTAGTTCACAGAAACTGCTTTGATTTATGCTCTTACAGTAGAGAAAGTGTAGTAAATGCTAACCTTTGTCTGCAAAAAGCCCCGCAAATTAAAAAAGTCTAGATTTTAATACAGAATGTCAAGTAAGCAGTAACTTAATGTAGAATAGGTGATACATAAATTCAGGTCTTAAAATATGCACTGTTGTAACCAATTGATAATATCTTACTCTTAGACAGTCGTAGTATAGCTTGATATTCCATGGTGTTTATTAAAGAGTTTGACTTGCATCTTGTTAAAACACTGAGCACCCTTGCAGTAAGGTCAAGTTAATAAAGATAGAATTTGCACATAGAAATCTACAAGTATGAGTTTCCTATTGAGATTTTCTTGCCCCAGACTATCTTTAAAAACTTTCTCTAAGGATTTACTTTCCTCCATCTGCTGACTTGTTACAGGGCAAGTCACTTTTTGATGAAAAAGTCTGGAGGGAATACAACAATGAAGTAAATTAATGTTTTATCAGATGTTCCTTTTTTTTCAGAGAGAATAAATTAGCAAAAAGTAAATTGCTCACATTTTAATTAGAAGAAGAAAATAGTGGGTTTATGCATACATTTTAAGGAGAAATTATTTTAACCAATTACTCAACCACTGGAGAAATTAATATGGATCCTCAGAATTATTGCCTGTAAAGTTTAAGAAATCCAAACTGTCTAACCAGATAAATATTAAGTTTTCAAAAGCAAGATTTCAGTTCTGTTGAAACAGCTTCAGATAAATGTAGGTTTGCATAACTAGAGAACAACTGCATGAGCCGATTCATGCTGGGAAAAAATACTATATTTTGGATATGAGAATGTTTGGGCATAATTTTTACTGTTAGTTTGGAAAAGCAATTTTTTTCCTTTTATTTTATTTTTTTTCACTCTTTTGAATGCTTTCTGCTTGATGTATTTAAAGTGGAACATGAGGAGCAAGTTCTGTGACTCATATCCTTAATAAGAATCATGCCTTCTAGATTCTAATTTAATATGTGTGTGGTTATATATATATATATATATATATGAAAGACTATATTTGTATATGGTTTTATAATGAAATAATCTTTAGAAATACATGCCAGTCGTATTTTAGAGTCAGATTCAGGAAAATGTGGCTTATCTACAAGGAGATAGCTTATCTCTTGGATATAGTTATAAGTGCTTAAGTTAGAGTATTTTGCTGTTCTGATATACTTCCCACAAGGGAAGGAATTATTAGAGTAATCATTTACACTAATCCATATGATGCCATTTGAGACAAACTCAGATTCCTTCAGTAGGACTCAGTGTTTTTGAATTAGATATTGAATGTGTCCTTGTGGAATTCACGGTCCACAAAACTGGTGTAAACTGAGTCGTGGAGAGATGACTGAAAATAATGACATTGTAGAGACTTGTTACAAACATTCAGACACATTTTTTGAAAAAGGTGTTCTCTCTGGGGAATAAAGAGGACTGTGTAAAACAGTCAGATGTAGTTATCTGTTTAGATAGACAGAACTAAGACAAGACATATTTAGAATAAATACAAAAAATACTGAGATCAGTGAAACAACCTTCGAATTGAAGTGACAATTACCCAGAAGGCAAATGACAATAGATCATTGATCTGATGATTGCACATCGTATTAGAGACATACTTATGTTTACACCTCACTTTATGCAATTAAAAGCTTTTAGCCACTTTTAAGAATGAAATTCCCCTTCATCCCATGCCTATCATTCTTTAAAAAAAATACATTTTTAAAATTCTCCCTTTGAAGTCCATGGCTTTTAATCAGTTCAAAGTAAATCTTAGTCTTGATACTTATTTCTAAGTTCTGCTGAAGTTTCTGATGATGTGGTATCCCATGGTATCTGAGTTTAGTAGAATGTAAGTTCTGAAAGATCTTTCCTTTGTTGAGGTTTAAGAGCCACATAGCAGCAAGCAGTGGCTTTCAATCTTCTGTAAAGAAACTCCCTCTGTTGAAGATGGAAATTGATTTATTTTTTATTTTGACATAAAAAGATTGAGTGTATTTTCTAAAACATAGAGACGCAGCAGGCAAATAATGTTGAATATATAGAAAAGTTAGTGTTTAAATGCATCATCTTCAGCATTGCTTAGTGGCAGATACATTGTTTTGTCACATAATATTCCCATTCCTTTTAAAAGTAGCCTGATGCTTAGAAACAGAATTCTTGTTTAAGATTTCATTAACTCTTGCTGCTCATTCTACGCTGAAGTCATCATCTGCTGACATATCATAATTATTTTCACAGCAACCAGTTATGATGTATCAGGCTGAGCATTCTAAATTAGGAATCAGCAGCAGATAAGTGGTAAAAACAAAGAATACTTATGATTTGTTGAAATTGTCCCTTGTGATGCAAGGAATTTAAAATAAGAGGGAAAGGAACAAAAGGTCAGGAAAATAAAAAAGCTTGACACGTGCTGTACTTCTCCAAGCAGAGTATTTTTGAGGTTGACTAAAATTTTACATAATTTTGATGCCCATTATAGAGAAAAAAAAATCATGTTATTTCACAGATTTCACAGAATATTCTGAGTTGGAAAGGACCCACAAGGGTCATTGAGTCCAGCTCCTAAGTGAATGGCCATTCACGTTGGGGTCAAATCCACAACCTTGGTGTTATTATCTCCATGCTCTAACCAATTGAGCTAATTAAAGGAAATTTCCAAATATATTAACATATTTGACCAAGTAACTTTTAATTTTGAAAAAAATAAGCTTTTCCCGGGAGCAAATATTTACAAATAGGTAGATATATATACATATATATGTGTATATATATGTTTGATGAAGGGCATATATTTATATGAAATATGAATAGTGAGCATGTAACTACAGTTTACTATTTTGAGAGCATATAGTTGTAAATATTATGAAATATGAATTCACCAAAGTCAACTGGAATTTTTTTTTTTCCAAATTCATCCCTTTGCAGGAATGGAAGGGCAGAGAGGGAAGGAATGATAAAATGCCATTTGATATCTATTGGGTTTAACACTAGTAACAGAGGCCATGAGAATGTCTCATGGCAGAAGCAGCTGAACTTCATGATCTTTGAAGCAACATATCAGTAATACGTGTGACCAAAAGAGCTGTTCTTTCCTACCCCTGCTGCTTTGCCCCTGTGCCATATAACAACTTGCACCACACCTCCTCCTCTTTCTCTCCATTTCCACATTGTCATCCCCTATTGTCGTTTGCCTGGCTTGCTGTTGTGTTCTCAGCTTCAAGCGGAAGCCACGTCTTGCACTGCCTTCCTTTGCAAGGCGCTGTGATGGTACATAGAGTGAGCTAGTTACTGCACAGTAACAAAGCATTGTGTGCTTAATTTGGTTTTCTGGTTTTAAGGTTTCCTGGATCTTGTTCACTTTATTTCTAAATGTATTGTTGTTTCAGATTGGTTTCTTTCTCAGGCCAGCAGTGCTAATTTCTTGAATTTCTAGAAAACATCCCAAAAATTTGGTGTATGATTTACATTAAAGTGCTTGTGAGTTGTGTGATGCTTACAACATGCAATTTGGCTAAGATGAGTTTATGTCCAAGTGTCAACTGTCCTTGCTTCCCTGCATTTTCTGAGATTTTATTTTGCAGTTAAAAAAGAAGACAAACAGTGTCATTCCTCTTTCTATTGCATTGTTGTCGGTTTTGATTCTTACACAGTCCCTGTTTGTATTGAATTATAGGATGAAGTTTGTCCCAAAGCAGATGGTGATCCTGTTCAGCGGTGTGTATGGGCAACTGCTGTGAATGTAAAAGACAAGTTCATTTACGTAACTCAGCCCACTCTTGACAGAGTTCTTATTGTTGATGTGCAGTCTCAGAAAGTTGTACAGGTATTTATTTCTCATTTTTTAAGTTAATATCTAATTTGGACACAAGAACTTGCCTTCGTATTTCAGAAATAAAAATACAATTAGCTTGATATGTTATTTGCAAAAAAGTTCATCCACTTTCAACATTCAGCAGCAGTTTCTGTTTAATGACTGTTCTGAATAGACAATAGAATATGAAAATAGTTCTTATAAATATTAATCAAGTAGTTGAGGAAGCAACCTTTTTAGGAAGTTTCTGGCTTGAGGTACTGTTTACTTCAAAATGAGGATTGGTTAAATTAGAGTCTTTACACAAGAATGTGAATATCAGTTTTGACAGGAAAGGTCTGATTTGACTACAGAAGATGGAGGACTGTTACTCTGTAAGCTTTTAGACAGAGAAATTACTGAAACTGTAAAAATAAGCACAACCTTCAGCCAAGGCTGGAGACTATGAATTCAAACTTCTCTACTCCTCTTTCTTGGTCTCTGGGATGCTGAAGATACTCTGCCTAGGGAAAATAATTCTTTAAGTAAAAGAGATAAATCAATGCTATAGCACAGGGATTAATACTGTCATACAGTTTGTGAAAGACCAGATGTGGTGGGTTGACCCTGGTTGAAGGACAGATACTCTGTCACTACCCTCCCCAACCGGACAGGGGAGAGAAGAGGCTTGTGGGTTGAGATAAGGGCAGGGAAACATCACTCACTGATTACCATCACAGGCAAAACAGATGACTTTGATAATAAATTCAACTAATTTCCCTATCAATATCAGAGCAGGGTAATGTGATAAAACAAATCCTAAAAACCCATTCCCCTCAACCGTCCCTCATTCCCAGGGCTAAATTTAATCCTAAATTTCCACCTCCTCTCCCACCAGCAGTGAAAGGAGATGGGATTGGGGGTTATGGTCAGTTCATCTCATGTTATTTCTGCCGCTGCTTCCCTGCAGCACCTTCTGGCTCTTCTTCCCCACTGATCTGGCTGTCTGCAGGGCTCTTTCTCTCCCATTCTCACTCCTTTTGTATCTGGTCACAATTACTTTTCAGCAATAATGTTGTTTTTCTTTTTAACTATTTAATCCCAGAGGCTCTACTACCATCCTAACTGACTCAGTTGTGGCCAGCCAGCAGCTGGACCGACTTGAAGACAGCTGGCATTGGCTCTGTTGGACATGGGGAAAGCTTCTAGCAGCTTCTCAGAGAAACCACCCATATGGTTCCCCCCACTACCAAAAGCTTATCATGCAAACCCAATATACTAAGATACAAGGCAGTGCTAAAATGAATATTAGGTTTTTTTGAACCATAGAGGTACATCAGGAGAGCCTGAGAGACTCAGAAAATGCTTCAAATGGTCAGTAGTCTTACTGGAATAGAGTAAAAATTTGAAATGCAGTTGCCACCTCTGAAATGCTGTAACTACTGTACTCTTGTCTCTTTTTCATTGTTTATATACCCAGTGATATCTGTGATGTTGTACTGTAAGGTTAAATAGGGGATTTATACCAGGACAGATTTTAGTCCGTGGAACTGTTAAAGACATGTGAAAATGAACTTAGAAAATAACTATTCTAAAAACATATTTTCTGAATATTAAGAAAAGATTTAAAGTCTTAAAATGTTTTTTAAGTACACTAAAATTTTGACATTTACTTTAAAAGCAGGATAGTTCTTTTTCTGAAATAAAATTATTTCCTGGGCAAAGAGTTCTGAAGCTAATAAATAACTTGTTAACAATCTTGCTCTGATTCTCAGAAGAAATTACACTTGCATAAGGGTTTTGACCCCTTCTTGAATGTTCTGTTTCAAATTTGAAACATATAAACAGGGTTACTTATAGTATTACTATATTCATAGGAAGCAGATGTTCTTTAGCTAAATAAAACATGGATTTTTTTTTTTTTGTAAAATTTAGTTAGAAATCTGTTTATAAAAAAAACCACAACATTTAAATAAAGCTTTCCTTCATAACTTTTGCTTTTTTCAGTGTTAAATTAATGAAAATCATTAATATATAGATTATATATAACGTATTAGGCTCTAGGAAGACCATACTGTGGCCTTTCAATACTTGAAGGGAACTTATAAGAAAGTTGGAGACAGATTTTTTGATAGGGGCTGTAGCAATAGGACAAGGGGTAATGGTTTTAAACTAAAAGACAGTAGATGCAGAATAGAGACAAAGAAGAAATTTTTTACATTGAGGTTCATGAAACACTGGCACAGGTTGCCCAGAGAGGTGGTAAATGTCCCATCCCTGAAAACATTCAAAGTCAGGCTAGACAGAGCTCTAAGCAACCTGATCTTGCTGAAGGTTTTGTCACTGCTTTTTTTTTTTTTTCTGAAAAGACTTTTTTTACAACTAATTCAATATATTTTTTCAGGAAGAGAGACTGAACACCCATAGTCTTAGTACACAGATTTGAAAGACTGGAATGTCTGTCAATGTTTCCATGGTCTCTGACTGACATTCTGGTGTCAGCTTTCTTTCCTACAGATGAGGGATGAAATACCAATTTACTTGCATTTATTAGCATTTAGATTTCAGTGGAAAAAGCACAGTATAGCTTTTGAGCTCACTAAAAAAGTAGTACAGAAGCTGGAGGTTCCTTTAAACTTAGGCTTTATGAAATAGTTTGATTGTTAGACTCTTCTGATTCGTCTTTGGTTACATTAGATATTGTTTTAAATATGTATAAATATAGATTATTTTGCCATTAACGGAATGTTTAGAGATGCTTACCACAATGATATATGTTAATTAAGGAGTAAAATTCAATAAATTAACCAAAAAGTGCAACCCTTCCCCAGAAATATATAAACAATTGTCCAGTTTTTGGATGGAGTTAGATAGATTGTTGTTCTATCACATAAATATTCAAATTTCTGTAATGAGCTAAACAGCAGATATACAAAATTAATAGGTTCTACACAGAGTTTTGTGCATTAAGTCTGTGCTCCTTAGTGAATATATTGAACTAAAACCTGAATACTCCACAAGCTTTCATGCTAGTCCGGGGGAAAAAATCACTTTCAAAGAAATTTTATTTCGAGGGATAAAGTAGCAGTGCTTTTCCACTACTTTAGTAATATCCCTGTTGTGAACTTAGGAAAGTATAGAATAAAATTTTTCCCCTCTGTAGAAACCTTTTGCAGAAATGAAAGTCTCTGTTTTGATGGTTCTAGGCGTTTTAGTATTCATAATTAATTACCATTCCATTTCACAATACTTAACAGAAGAACCAGATGAACAGATAAAAGTACAAGGGGACTTACCCTGTGTCCAGTTTAACTATGCCATTATTCAAAATAAACTGAAAAGTAACAAAAACTGTAAAAAGTAGAACCACTGCTGAATCACAGATGGCTTTTAGAATTGAAGTAAGGCAAATTTGGAATTTAGTGACAAGTCAAGAGACAGTTTCTTCAGCTTTTTTTGTAACAACCATGGCCCTATCTTCTTATCTTTTAACAATAAGCATTTATTTTTGTTTTATTTTTTGCATGCAGCAAGAATCTCTTAGCCAGTAAATGTTTTACTCATATGATATGCACATACACAAACACTTGTACAAAGAGGAGGCACAGAAGGGAATTTAATTTTTCAGTCAAATCAGTCTATTTTCATTACCTTTAGTACTGTCTAGCACACGGGGGGAAAAGAAAGTAATTGATTTTGGGGAAATAGAAACTGTTCAGAAAGCAACAGTTCTTGTTAGACTGCCTTTTCTCCAAGTGTCATATTAATACAGAGGATATTAATTACATACTTGTATATGTAACTATCTATAGTAACTATCTACAGTCTATATTGTAAATAAGAAACCACGTATCTGCTCTGTAAAACCAAGTGTTCAAAAACACAGTAGGAACAAACGTGGAGATAACTTCATCTTTTGAAAGGGAGAAACACTCTAATGAAATGTCCGTCACCACACAAAAAACCTAAAAATGTATTTGAAAAGATTGTAAGTCATGTAATACGCTGTTTTCTGTGTAAAAATAATATTGCTTTGGTTTTACTAATTAGGATGTTTTCTCTGAAGTAGTACTATATATGTTATACTTACTCCTTTCTACTATGAAAGTTAATGTAAAAGATGTGTGCACATATGTAACAACTAGATTTGAGGATGATTTATTTTTATGACAGCTATATTTATCAAAATAAGTACTTTAGAGGATCCCAGAGCAGACTAAATTGAAATGTATTGAAGACATGGATGGTGTATCTTTAGAGAGAGACTTTTTACTTATCCAGGTAATTCTCATTATAAAGTTAAGAGAAGCATTTGCTTTCGTTTGTAATTTCTTTAAAGCAAGCCCTGTCACCAGCACTTGTCCAGTATTGAACAGCAGCGCACACTAAGTGGGATGACTTGGTGGCATTCTGAAGTACAGTCATTATCGTTCAGTCCACAGCGTGCTGCTGGTAGATCAGCCTGCCTAGCTGTGAAAGCCCATCCGAGGTGCTTAGCTCTATTTTGCTGCTGGCTCCTCTCCCGGGAGCTGTTCTACCTGTGCCTGACCCTGCAGGCAATTCTTTATGCCCCTTCTGGCTGTGCCATGACCGTGAGCCTGAACGCAGCTGGCAGCCCTTCAGCAGAACATGTTTGGGTCAGACCTTTGTGTGGGGAAGCCAAAAGGAAATTTGACACGCCTGAACAAATTAGCTATACAACAGCCCAAGTATTATTTTAAACCACTTGTCTTCTAGTGTGCAGCAGAAAATTGTTATCAAACACACATGACCTCTTTCAAGGAGTAACTTACGATTTTAAATGAGCCAGTAAGCAACCTGCCTTCATTTTCCATTTTCCAAAGGAAAAACAAATTCTGCTTAGATGAAGCGGTCGCTTGCAACACCTCAGGAGTACTGTTAAGTATCATCAGCAGTCTCAGACAGCCATTAGTGCATTATCTTGAGGATCTACATCATTAGTTTAAATTAGGTTCACTTAATTAGCCAGCTGGTACTCTCCTTGACACACTGATAAACAAGCTGTGCTTTACAGTTCCATAATGGTAAGACTAAAAAACAATTTTTGTTTATTTTTTCTGCTTTAATGATGAAAATAAAAAAGTAATCCCCCCAGTTGTTTACCTTGTGCAGAATATCTCTTAATCAAATACACTGTCCTCCTGTTCCATACCTCTGAAGTCTTCAGTTCTCGTAACAAAGCAAGTTTAGAGCTCAACTATCTAAGGAGACGGTGGCAAGATTGTAGGGAAAACACTTTGGTTCTGATTACAAGTCTATAAAATGTAGCAACTGTAATTGGAAAACATATGAAAACAATCTCTCCAACTACGACAAAATAAACCCTTTCTAGCTTTGGATGCAGGAACACCATGTTGATTTTACGCAGTAACACCTTCCATTGATTTCAGTATGTGGCTTGAGAATATGCTTCCCTTTTTAACCATTTTCCAGTCATTGGGGCAGTTTTTCAAACCAATATGTATAAAGTGAGAGTGACAGTAGGGAAGGGAGATAAGTACTTTTTTACTTGATTTAAAACCTTTGTTTTCAGCTTCTTAATAGCTTCAGTATAATGTAATTTTGATGCCAAGTGTTAGAGCACATAATGAATAAAAAACACATTTTCAGCAATTCAGTAGCTGAATTAATCAGAGGGCTGTTTCAACAATTGACAACATAATTTTAAAATACAATCTGAAAACATTGGGAAATGCATGTCTACTCATCATTTTAATTCAAGCATATATATTATTTTTCCTTTGAAAATGTGACATAACCTAAGGTTTTCTATTTTTATCATGCTTTAGGCAGTAAGTACAGATCCTGTTCCAGTGAAACTACACTATGATAAATCACACGATCAAGTCTGGGTGCTGAGCTGGGGAAACATGGAAAAGAGTTCACCAACTTTGCAGGTGAGTCGATGATTTTATGTAAGGAAATGTAGACAAGCTGAACCTTTTTGTAATTGCAATGTATGCAATTATTGTATGTTTTGCTTCAAGTATTATTACCATGAGCTCAGCAGGGGCAGCAAAATGATTTTGGGTAACCAGAAAACAAGTCAGACAACTGATTTTGCTCAAAACGTTAGTGATTATTTTCAACACCCTTAGTCAGAAGTGGCAATGGCAAAATGATACAAGGAGAAGGAATACACCTGAAAGCAGCAGCATGTTCTGTAACTGCCAGTCTTTTGAGAACAAACTGTTGCTGTTTATGAGGGGTTTGTCCCTAATTAGAGGATAAACTGGAGTTTAGATACGTTTCTATTTCACTAATGGTATATTGACACTCTGGAGGTGTCAAGTTCCATCTTTTTTTTTTTTTTTACTTTCCCATGCCTCTGAGCAGTGATAAGCCTAGGGACGGTCAGTAAAGAAACATCTCAAGAAGCTGTACTTATACTACTACTTTTTCATTAATTTCTCTTCCTTATTTCAAGTAATCCCCTGAGACTATGATGATGATCTTTATATCATAAGTTTAAAATTCATTTTTATTTCAATTTGTTATGCATTTCTTCAGAAGTTAATTAAATCCTTATGCATTTAATATATATTTATATGTAAGAAAAAGAATAATAGAAATTAAACCAACAAAATTAGTAACATTTGAAAACACCTTTTCAGCACCTACAGACTCTTAATAACTTTGAGCGTGCAAGGTAATTTGTGGGAGTTCAGCTGTCACTTCCCCCCCAGAACTGATAACTGAGTCAGTCTTACATTTTAAAGAGACTGATCATCCTCACCCTCATTTTTTCTTACAGTATAGATGATACATTATTTTTTTTTAAAAAGATCCACTCTTAAGTGCATGCGTGTGGAAATCATAGTGGCTATTATATGGAATTGCCCTTTATTCTCCCAGAAACATTTACCTCAGAGAAGGTCCAAGATTTGGAGATGCGATGAAAATGGGTCCATAACAATGGAAGGAATATGTAAACTCAGTTCAACTTGCTTTTCTGCAATATGTCTGTTGAATTACCTCATGATTGACAAGAATTAGGAGTATTCGTAGCCATATGTTTCAGTGGATCAGCATCTTCTCACTCTGGCTGAAGTGCTTAAGAAATTTACTTTCACTCTAGGACCTAGTGTTAAAAAAAAAAAAAAAAAGGTAAAAAAAAAGTTTAGTTTGAACTAAGAACTGGTAGAGTTTTTAGTAATGTAAGTGAATAAATATGGATTCAGGGGTGATAAAAAAAGAGGAGGGAAAAAGTAAATATGAAGTTTAAGTGGTCAGGTGTGTAACAGTTCTCTGAAATCTATAATGCTGATCAACTTCATTCACTATCATTTGCATTCATTTTCTTGGCAACTGAAAGATAATACATGAGAACATGTACAGAGGCAATACTGTATTCATTAATTTGGATAGAGATTAAATTTTGAAAGAGTATTTCTATAGTTTACAATGATGTCACTTTATACAGGTGATAACGCAAGCCAGTGGGAGTGTTTCTCATCACACAATCCATACTCAGCCAGTGGGAAAGCAGTTTGACAGAGTGGATGACTTTTTTATTCCAGCTACAACCCTCATCATCACCCATATAAGGTATGTTTCAGCTGAATTATAATTAACTTTCAAATTAACTAAAATATTTTCTAAAAAAAAAAAAAATAAAACCCTGAACCTCTGAGATCATGCCACCTACATCAGTATTGCCTTAGAACATTTCTTCATAAACAAACTAAATGCAAGTTGAAGTGAAAACAAGCTAGATATCAGAATATACACATTTGTTAGCATTTTTTTTTTCATATCTCACCAAATGTTCAAAAGTTCAGCTGCTCTACATGGTAAAATTGAATTGTAATATCATCTGAGGTTTTCTTGAGGAATTGATAACTGTAATATTCAGATAATTCTTTCATTTAGTTGCATAAATCTAAATTTGTAAACAATTTCTTCTACTGCTCAGAGCAGTTGCCATATGTAGTATTTATCATATTGTATTACATATATGTTATATTGGAGTTATTCTCTTCATTAAGGAAAAAAAAAAAACAACTCAAAAACCCCACAAACAAACCACTTTCAAAATGGAATTGTGATACAACATAGCTCTTTATGAACAGACTCTCCTGCTCATTAAGTTCTTTATAGCTGGTTTTTTTTTTTTTTTGTCAGGCTCTCTTTTGAAAACAAACTATGACTAAGGATGTAACATGAACTCTGTTAAGATGCACGAATAAAATTGGTCTTATTTCATGGGTGCTGAATATGTGATGTCAAAATGGCTCATGCTATAGACGTTCCAGGAAACACTGTAAATCCTTGGGACCTTATTGTCACTTCTCTCAGTGAATGTGGGATCATGTTTAGCCAAAGAACAGACAGGTTCTGGCTTTGGTAGAAATGCCCTAAGTATGGAAGAATTGAAAAAATTGACAGCTTGGATTTTAAAAGACAGCTGTGAGTGCTGCTATGGGAAAATGAATTCTGTCTCAGCCAGACACAATACAATGGTACAGGGAAAGAGAGTGTGAGGAAAACAGGGCCACACTTAACATAGGCATAAAACAGAGCTCTCCCCAAGACCTCTTAAATGAAAATCTATTTTTCTTTCTTAAAATACATTAGTAAGAATGTGATATATAATTTTATTTTTTTTCCTGAAACATTTCTACCTATAGGTATTGAATATTTCTGCAATCTAGGATTTGTACATCCAAGTATTGCATTAATATATATAGCACTTTGTATGTTTAGGACTGTTAAGTTTCTTCACTAGCTGACACAAACCTATTTCATCTCAAAACATCTCTGCCAACAACTAACTCCATTGTTTAGTGTGATATTCCAAATTCAATTTTCTAAAGAAATGCCTTCATTAGATGTAAATATGCATCTCCATTAAAAAGGATATAATTTCTGATTGTAGTCAGTGGTAGTGTGAAATGTGAAAACATGCAATTTAGGATGATTTTACAATTGATTTCATAATTTACTTTATACATGCCTTAGAAGAATCTAGTCTTCCATATCAAAGAACATTTGGCTTCTCCTAAAGATGGTGTTGAAGAAAGATATATTTTTTAATTTTCTACAAAACTATTAACTAACAAGTAAATTAGCAACCATCCATATGCAATTTTAAAAGAAATATGTAAATTAATATAGCTGAATAATAAATTGATTATAAGTACCATTATTACCACATGTCTTGAATTGAGTACATAAAAGCATCATGCTCAGTGTTAGAAAAACATTAAATCTTTCTGCTGTATTTGGAAAAGGTATGCATAAACTAGCACGTACTAGAGGCACCCCAACAGAACTGCCTTTTAGATACCTGAATTTTCATGTAAGTAGGAAATTAAAAACTTGCATAGGGATAGACATTATACAAGGAGGGGAATCAGGACTGGGAAAAGAAAAATAAGGTCATCCCAAAGCTAGTGTTGAACTCATCTGACTCAAACTATTTTAAGTTGATATTTTGCCCACATTGGTCAAGTAGGCACTTCCTGCTTTGCATATTGAGTCACAGATACCTTCTGCTGGTGAGTCATTGCACCCATTCTATATGCAACTTAAAAGAGAATTAAAGAATAAAAGAGAACCCACAGAAATGAAAAAGTAGTATGAAATTCAGTGAACACTGAAAGAGTAAAATTGGGAGACTGTAGATATATATAAACACGTACATCCATTCAGGCCTAGTAAAATTGTTATTTTTGATTTTCCTTTTCTTTTTTTTTTTTTTTTAGCACTCACATGCCAGATAAAGATCAAAATAAAATTTCTAAAGTCTGGAAAAAGGTCTGCATTAATTGTCCCATCTTTAATGAACAAAATAAATTCAGGAGCAATTAACTGTTTTTATTGACTCATGAGCTTACTTGAAATGATACGTAATTCTGAGTGCTTTTTCTAGAAAAAGCACCCACTTTTTGAACACACAATTTGTGTTTTAATTTTTTGATGTATTCTTTCAAGAGTGATACACGTTAATCAGTTATTAAAGAATTTGCCTTCCAAAAAATGTCTGGACTGCAAGTAGTTTGATTTTTTTTTTCTTTTGTTTAAATAAAAATGAACTATGTGAACAGTGTGTCAGGAAAGAGTTTAAATTAGCTGTATTCATCAAATTAGTAGTGATGTAGAAAAAACTGTCTATTGAATTTTATATCACCAGTAAACAAAAAAACCCACTCAATAATAGCATGTGTTTCTTAAGGATGTTAGGCAGCAAACATAAAAGCTTAAGCTTATTACTTGGAGTATATACCTACAGGGGAGCAATTTATGATTGTGAATTGCAAAAAACAGCTACAAGAGAAATAACTCCACTGGCTAAGTTAATTGGCGTAGTTAATTGCCCAAGGGCCCTATTTACTCTTTGTTAGAAATCAGTTCCCTTTGACCATACAATACCAGACCCTTCCAGAAAAAAATGAAAGCTTTCTGAAGCTAGGTGCATTTGTCATCTGTAGACTAAAATGTTGAATGATGGAGCAGATGACCGTAGGATGTATGGCTTACCAAATTAGCATCCAGAACCAAACCTACTGTCTGAAATGTGCAGTTCTAAGCAAAAAAAAAAAAAAAAGAAACGACAAAGATCTTAAAAGAATGAATTAAGTTTCATAACACAGCTGACACAAACGCTCTACTACCATCTATAGTGTACTACTATATGCTGCATACTCTGTCTAATCAGTTATTCTTTATCACTCAAAAGAGCAAGGGGCATAAGGTAAAGATAGGTTGGCTTGTTGAAATCTAGGAACAGAAGTAAGGGAGAATACTTTAAAGATATAGTGGTCATTATTCTTTTTTTCTTTTGAATAATAGCTAAAGCAGTAATTGCTGGTAGTACATATCTAAGTATTTAAAACTTGTTACAAAATAATTTTAAGAAGTGATGGAACTATACATTTGTTTTACCTAGGTGAGTTATTTTTTTATATAAAAATGCAAACGGGTTGCCCATTACAAAAATAGAAAACACACATTTTACTTCTCTCTTGAGCAGCAGATAATTTAGGACACACTTCTCACAGATCAGACATTTTAAAAGATACTCTAAATTCTGGTGTATGTTAAACAGTAATTCATCCCAATGAAAAAAAATATTTTCCCAAATTTTTCCTACCACAGACTGAGGTTAATGTTTGGTTGTACTTATTGTACAGCAGGAGTCAGGGCAAATAACCTTTTGGTTTTATAGCCAGCAAGCGCAACACTCATGCTCTAAACAACTGTGATGCACCAACAAGCAGCGGCTAAACAAAATAGGCATGAGCGAAAAGGAGAGGAAGAATAGACCAATCCTGTTATCTTTGAACCCTCTTTTATAATTGGTGTATAGTTAGTTGATATGTGTACAGAAGACGACAAGAAAAGAAACTCTATCATTTTGGGAAGAAAAAAATGTGGTAGGTTCAGTACCATCAGTTAGTTTTGGGATGTTAAGAAGGTGTCTTCCCCTCTTTTATGTTCCAGTCGTACTTTTTCTTTCCACTACTGAGATGAAGGAGGAACAGTTTTGTGCAAACACCATTTTAGGAATCAAAAAATATTTTGGCTGTCATCCTTTTTTTACCGGCTAACCATTTTAAATATATATGTGTGTGTGTGTGTTGACAAAGACAAGGAAATATCTATTAGTTTTAGTGAAAATCTACTAAATATCTCCTTAATAATGTGTAGAGCACCCACTGATGTTTCCAGATATCAAATCCATGCTTGTACAGAGAGTCTTAACTGCAAATAGATATGGTTGACACCCCATGTTAATGCTCTAAAAATATAGGTGACTTAATTTTAGAGTTCCTGAGTGTTTTTTTGACAAGACTAGTTCACCTGCTGACTCTAAGAGAGGGGTTGTTGCCTCATGCCTTTGAGCATTCCTTCATGATGGAAATAAATTTCCTTCTTTTTCTCACTAAGCAAGTTTAGAGTTTAGAGAAAATCAGTTTCCCTTGACTTTTCATGAGTTTCTTGTGCCAGCTAGCAATAATTATTATTAGAAACAATGCTGAAAAAAATTTGTTCAGTCTTACTGCTGGAAATCTGAAGATCTGAATGGCAGAAATTGTATATTCTTCTTGCATATCTGAAAAATAGCATGTCCTGCTATTATCATTGACTATGTTTTACCTCTGATAACTGCACCCATTGTCAATATACGTTGAATGAGAATGAGTAAATAAAAAGCATTGTTTTTCATTCACTCTGTCATACCCATATTTTCAGTACACACAGCTTGAAAAAAGTGTCTCCCTCCCCCCAGCTCTGTTGAAAAATTATCAAACACTGGGGCCAGAAAAGTAGATATCCCTGTTACTCTGTAATAAATGGTGCAAATTCCAAGATGTTTTTATTCAGTTTTTACTAAAGCATTTTCCTTTAGTAGATGTACCTTGTAAGAACTGAGTATATATTTTCAATATTTGGCCTTATACATTTACTAAGAAGAGTATTTTATTCAGTGAGCTGCTTTCTCTGCCAAAGCAGTTAAGCACAACCAGTGATCTTGTCCTTAATTTTCTGCTAATACCACTCCTTATCATAAAAATAGACATTTGCAATTAGTATGTGTGATGGTTACAGAAAGATGACTTGTACAGTACTCATGAAAATACACTCTTGGAAGTCTAAGGAGCAAAAGGACTGATTATTCAGCTCCACTGTTCGTAAATCGGAATGAACAAGAGATAATTGGAATAAATTAATGTCTGTCACTACACTGCTGTAAAATATTTCAAAAGCAGTACTAAATGAACTCACTGTAATGGAGTAACTCTAACTTTTTAGCTGTATTAATCTTTTAGCAAGTATTTTAAATGTCATACAGTTAGCTGACCTAACAAGTAGAAGAATGAGCAATCAGCTCACTGGTGAGATGGCTCAGTATCTGAATAGAGTTAACATATTCTCAGTTTGAGCTTTTTTTCTCTTTTATGTCTCTGTTGTGTTTGGTAATAGGGGAAGCAGTCTTTCTAAAACTGCACTTACTCATTTGTACAAATAGTCCAAAACCTAAGCTTTTCTGTAAGAGTTAATTGGATGTACTGCCAATGCGTTCCTGTGAGCCTTCTTAAATGAAACCCATGTGGGGAAGTGATTCAGTATATTCACATTTCATTCCAGAGTTTAAGCCACTGCAGAGGTGAGAAGTAGCTGAAGGGGTGTGAGAGAGCATTTCCTGCATTTCTATGCAATTAAGCAAACAGAAAATATATATTTTTTTTTTTTGCTTGAAAAATCCTACATAATCAGAAAAAGCTTTCTATTCAGTGGTTTGTGAGTGAAACAATAGAAGTGTTAAATGCTAAATCAACTAGACAAAAACATGAACCAAAAAGGTAGATTTAATTTAAGGTTGAATTTTTCACATATAATTTAGTGCAAAGATAAGGGGGAATTTAATATATTACAAACTCAGTTAACAATGCATAGTAGGGAAGCATAAAGTTTGAGACAGTTCCTAGTCATCAAGCTATAAATATATATAGTGCTACAGGAAAAATAAGGAAACAGCTTGAAAGTGTGAGCAATCAGAGAAAGCTCAGTAGTACCAGGGCAAGCAGAGAAGATCTAGAAAGTTATCTGCAATTTCTAATACTGATTGTGAATTCTGTCAGCAAATCCTACATGGTGGCACAGCACACAAAAGAGGTCCGGCTGAGCTAGGGGTTCACTCCACAGTGTCCCACTCTGTCATACTGAGAGTAGTGCTGAATGGAAACCTTGCAGTTATTCTTTCTCCTCTCTGTGTATTTCCCTGCCCCGCCCCTGCCAGAAGGACACTTCTGTTCCACAAATATCTTGGTTTTGAAAAAGAAACTCACAGAATCTTTTGGGAAAAATTAGAGAGGAGAGAGTAAAAAGCCTTTTTCTGCACCTTTTTTTGCTTTAAATAGTGGATTTTAGAGCATCTTTTTTCCAGAGGGAAAATGAAGAATGGGACATTGAGCTCAAACAGCTTTAAAGCATTGAAACTTAATTTATCCCACTACCACCACTGGCAACAGCAACAACTCTTGAAATAAGTGCCTTTTTAAAAATATGTAGGTACTCTTTAGGCTGTCAAATCTACATTCTGTACTTCAGTCCTCCTCTGTTCACATGTGCCCACTCAAATGACTAGGTACCCATAAACATAGCCAGTGCATACCTTTAAACTAGAGAACTCCCAGTCCTTTAGGTAGGATACACCATGTACCCAAAATAATGCCACACCTATATCCTCCTTCAGCTCAACTCCTATATTCTAACTGATTGGCAAGCTTCATTTGTTCAGTTCTACTTTTGAACATTTAGATTTCTACTAATTAGATTTAAGCTTTTCTATTTGAGGTTGCAAACCTAGTGTCCTGGTTTAGGAATGGCATTCCACCATTTAGTATTCCCAATAAAAAGCTGCTCTCCTTCTACTATGGTGGGAGACAAAAGAGTCCCACATGAACATGAGTTAAGAATAATTTACTGGAAATAGCACAGGGATAAGAAAACTAATGGTAACAGCAACAATTGTTAACAATAGAAATGTACAAAGAGAGGGTTATTTACATTCAAAAATTCTCACTGCAGACTCTGAGCGACAACAACAGACAGGTTCCCTACCCTGACACACTTTCGTTTGACCCAAAGCCACTCCTTTCTTCTTGGATGCAGGAGTCCCTTATTCACACCCCTGGCAATGACCTAAGGTGGTACCAAACAATATTGGGGTCTTGGCCACGCCCACTGAGCACAGTGCACTGCAGCCCAGAATTACTGGGCTCAGGCAATCCTATGGGATCACCCTCCCTGGCAGTTGAGCCTACAGGTACACACCACCCTGCTTGGCTACTGTAAAAACCCCCAAAAACCTCTGTCCTGGCTGCAGATAGGACACCTGTTTTTGAATTTTTAGTGATCACACAAATCAAAGACTTTAGGAAGACATCCAAATCTACACAAATAGACTGTTTTGTCTGAGTTCTTTCTGTGGGTTCTCAACTGTCAGCATGTAATATCTTATGATGAATAAAATGCCCAAACTTCCACTTAACAGAGACACCCCAAACAACCCTCACCCCCTGAGGATGAGGTGTATTATCATTGTATTATCTACAATATATTGTATTGTCTACAATACACCCCTGAGGTGTATTATCTACGTATTAGAACACAACAACTTGCTACAATGTGTATGATCTTTTTTCCCATGACTATCTTATATTTTTAATTCAAATGTTGTCTCTGATGCTTTTATGTACACGAAATAATATTTAATCATAATTTTTCCATACAAAAATTATCTTTTTTGTTGTTGTTCTTCAGTCTAACCTTTTTTTTTTTTTCTTTTCTAATTTGGGTCATTATTAAAAAAAAAAAAAAGGGAGAGAAAGGAATTTTGCTAAAGTTCAGTGTTTGTTCTTAAGAATATTGGCATATCCATAGCTATAACTGTATGTGAACTTCATTTTTAAAATGAAAAAAAAAGATCTTTTGAGACTGTTTTTGATGTATTTAATTTATCACCTTTGTAGTCCCTATCTCTGTCTCATTATTCATTCTGTACTAGTGCTGACTATTTCTTTTGACATATATAAATTTGTCTGTGCATTCCATATGACATCTGCCCACCTCGATGTTACCACATTTTCTGAAGTGCCAGATCCTCTTAATCCTATCCTACCTTGTACTGACATTTAGGAGCATCTTTAGAATGTCTTTTGTTCACTGTGTCTGTATAGCTAGCCCTTTATTTGACTTTTATTGCTTTAAAAATGAAGTGAGGTGGTTTTTTTTTTTTTTTATTAAATTGCTAGCTCTCTTTCCCTAGAAGGTACAAGAAAGAAAAATACATTTGCTGCCAACACTAAAAATAGATTTTTACTGTGTGGGTTCCTTTATGATATAACATGAACATTCCTAGATTCTAAAAATGTAGAAATTAGGATGTTTCCTTTTGTCCTAAAATTTCTGGATTTATTTCTTGTCAGCACAGTTATCATGGGACAAAAATTTGCAATAAAGTGTATTGTATATATAATATTGTATATACACATTTTGCAAGTACTCCACAAGAGAGATCTCAGAAAATTAGCAGACTGCTGCATCACTAGTACCCTGAAAATTCAGGATTTATCCCTACCCTGTGCAAATGTTCACTAAATGTGCACCAGAAGTCCTGAGCTCTGTGCAACATGTTAAAACAAGTCAGCTCTTCCCACAAGATCTAAAAAAGAACACCTGAAGAAGACACCATAGTATTTGGCCAGCTGTGGGGGAATTTTCCTTGTAGCTCTTTATGCATGGGTCATTTCAACATATTCACTAATATAAATTTAGGATGACAGTCTGTTTCCTTTCTTGGATCCCTAGCAAGATATTATTTAAATGCTCTGCAAATAAAATCTTACCTTGAAATAGTAAGAAAATAAAAATAAAAGGAAAAATACATCGAATATGTTAATATAATTTTAAAAGTATTTTAGGGAGTATACTATTTTTGTTATGAAATTGAGAAATCAGTTCAGAGATTTTTGCTTTTCTCTTGTAAGCACTTACATGATTTATCCAGCTGAGTTACAGAAGAAAACTTGCATGGTCTTTCCCACAAATACTGCTTGAAAAATTGTATCACTTGGGATTTTTCCACCCAAGTAAAAACTGTCACAATAACAGCGAGGTTTTTCCTGATGACACTTACAATGTCATTTGCTTTTTCTCAGCAGTATTAAATTTGTGGTGTTCATTTTTTAGTCCAGAGCTAATCTTCTTAAATATGATGCAGAATAAATTTGGAAACTGAAAGCTTACTAATGCTAAACTATTTATTTGATAATATTAATTCCTATCTCTATTGCTTATTTTCTAGGAATGCATTTATTTGGGGTCTTTTTCTATTCAAACTCTGAGCACAAAGTTTAATTTGAGGTGATTCCTTTATTCTAAGAAAATAGTAGTTGTCAAGATTCTGTCAAGCCCCTGTGGAAATATTTCTTCCCTTCGGTCTTACATGGCTTGAAGTCCTTGATATTCTTATTTTTCAAAATAATGGTCAGTATGTGCTGAGAGGGTAAAAGAAAGAGTGAAGGAAATAATCATTTTAGTATGTTTGGCCATCATTGACTGTGGAGTCTCAGCCATCCTACTTAATTCTCTCTACACTGAACTCCCCAGCTGAGAATGGAAATAGAGAAACCATGTTCACTTCTATGAAGTAGATAAAAAGCGATATCAAAAACGAGTAAAATCTTCAGAAAAAATATGTGAATATCAGTCTCTGAAATCATGGAATACTTAAAAGGGTCATTTTGCTTTCATACAGATCTCTCAGGTGGTGTTCAGCAGTTGTTATCCTCTCTGTATAGCACAGCAGTTCTTTTGCCCTCAGCCTTTTTTCGTGGCCTTCCCTATTCTATTTCAATATATTTTAGAATCTAATCAGCAGTTTTATCATTACTAAGACCATCTGTTCCCATAGATCTAAAATGTTTCGCACACCTTGCCATTGAATATTAAGTTGCTTTCTGAATTAATTTATGAAGACAGATATTTATTTGTATCATTATTGTGACTAATGATGAGTTGCATTTCTGCTGGCATCTATTCTGTATCTTATAAAGGTAATCCTTAATCCACATCTGCAATGAAGAATGAAAATAATATTGATTTTAATGAAAGCAAATGATATCTTTATATTAATTTTCCTCTTCCATCCAACATGTGTTATAAATTGCAAAGAATATCTGTTATTTTATAGACAGTTTTTTCTTCTAATTGGAAAGGTACAGATGAGGTGTTTAATGTTCAAATCCGTAAGAACTCAGAAACACAAAATTTTTCATACCCAGAACTTCTTCCCGAGGAGTATAAGGAAATGGTCAATATTTTCCAAAAATTAGACCTGCTGTCAAATTGTGGTTTTCATCGGAAATAACCTTTTAAATCACCTAGCAGAACTGATAATGATGATCTGGTTCTACACTAAAATTACTCATTTTCCAGAAGAGTAGCCCCACAACCTTCTGTTCTGCGGTTTTTAATTTTATTTTCTTTTTACCAATTCTTTGCCATTCCTGTTCCTTAAGACAGTAAGTAGTACTTACTTACTACTTTCCAGGTACATTATCACAGTCACACAATATTGCTGCAAATGTTATTTTTTAAGTGGCACTTTTAAATTTTTCATTTATAATAATTGCAGGAACTAAAAAGGTAAAGAAGGTGAAGAAGGCAGAAATATTTTACAGTTATGTGTGTGAATGTATATATTCACACATATAGACACTTAAAAAATAGAGAATTATCAAGATTTTCTCCAAGAAGTAAATATTTCCTTGGATAGGGAGATTCTTTGTGCTTAATGCTGTTACATGCAAATACTAAGGGGAGAGGAAAAAAGCCTTTTCTGAAGCACAAGTAAGTGTATGAAGTAAGTGTTCTTCATGTTGTAATGAGCATCAGGAACAAAATTAGGAAAAGAAACTTAGAAGCTCAAAAATTGTTATAGTACCCAAAAGAAAGGCACTATTAATCCTGATGAACCATATCTATTGGGTAAAATCCACTTAGCCTTTTGTTATCATCCAACAACCAGGTTTAAATTGAAGAAATTATAAAAAAAAAAAAAAAAAGTCTTTTCTGAGCAACCTGCCAGCAATGGATTATTCTAGGCAACAATAGTTATCTAAGTCCTGAGAAGAAAACTGTTATGCCCTTGAAGTGCTCAGTTTTTCAAATCAGAAACACTTCCAAAATTAAAAATGTAGCTTTTATTTAGAGGTAAATATTTTATTTCTGCATTTTACTACAGTAATTGTAATAGAAGATGACAATAAAATGTTGTGTATTTCATTTCAACAGAAAAAATATTTGGTATATAACACCCTTCTGTTTCAGAAATTTGTTTGAATGGTAGTAGTTTCCCATGTTGGCAGATTAGAAGCTCTTTATAGGACCGTGGTGGACTCTGAACACCTAAGACACTGTTCTTGGACAGTTAATGGCATTTACTTTTGAGTCCCAGAAAACTCTTGGTTGGCATAACTCTTGGTTGGTTTGATAACATTTTGTAAAAAATAGATTTTTATCTTCCTGGGTTGACTTTTTGCATAAATTTTGAAAAAAAAGGTCTAATGCATAGAATGTAGAGTGGTTTTAAGCACAATTTTTATTCACTGAGGATAAAGTAGACAACGTTTTCTGGGTTTTTTTTCTTGAATTAAATTATTCAGGTTATAAAATTTCTCTTTTGTGCAACAATACTGCTGTTTGCTTCTTGTACAGAATATTTTGATTGTCGCCCATTTGAGTACATAATATTCCTGAAGTGTTTGATTTCAGATTTTAAAAAAATATCTGCTGACTTCATAAGGGTAATCTGTGGGTGTAGAGCCAAAAACTAAAAGGAAAGAGGGCATCGCTTTTTACATCGCTATCATCATCTTCTATACTGTTGATCTTCCTGAACTCAAGAGTAAATACAGTTTTATATTAATATATTAATTAAAAAAAAAAGGAAATTTAAATGTATCCTTATTTTGAGGTAAAATTTTCCTAGGCTTTCCTCTGTTTGTCTTTTTAAGCAGTGCTTGGATATTTCCCCTTTTATGGTGAATGCAACAGTAAGCAATATATATGGCTTGTCTAAAGAAAGGAAATAGCATAATGGCAGGCAGGTTGTTAATTTGCTACTTGTTCGCAGCTCCACACTAGCATCTTGCTATTCTTTGTGCATAGGAGATGCAAAATAACTTGGTCTGTCTGAAGGGTGGAAAAGATGATATCTTGCAGAAACAATTTTGAAGAAGCAGTGTTAGAATTCACATGATTTTGGCACTTTGTATGGAATATATGATAAATTATTAATTCATAGTTTGATTGGCTAGAGGGTCCCATAAAGTAAGACTGTGATTTCTTTAAGTTTTTGTAGATACAAGTCTCAGTCTTATCCTTCAGTTTGAAGAACTGCTGAAGATGTGGCATAGTTACAGGATGAATTGAAAGGTTTTCAAATGCAACATGTGAATATAAACTTTGCTCATACAGAACTGCTCTAAGTCCTGCCTTGAGTTTCTTCATGACTATTTTCTTTTGTGACCTTTGCTTTAGTATGCTTTGCACAATAACCTAGTATACATCTCACTGTATTATAAAGACAATGCATAAAGATAAGATAATTTGTGTCTAAATGTGGTATAGTGAATTCAAGTAATAGTGCCTCAGTAGGCTTGAATTTCTTCCTGTATTATCTATGTGGGACCCATGTTCTAGAATGGGAAAAATTGTGTAATGTAGGCAGTGTAAAATTCTCTTACACAACTCTTATAATTCCTGTCCACCAAAACACTTAAAAAATATCCTTGGAAAAACAGAAAATTTCCTAAACTTTTAAAATGGGTAGCATGGTTAGTAGCCATATTCCATTATATTTAGTATTTCTTGAAAAATGCAAATTCAGTCTCCGAATATGGTTCCATCTTGATATTTTGTAGTAGCTAAGGTGTTAGTTCTAACAGACTCTGTCAAATTTTTTAATAGTGACGTGAAAATGTAGTTTGCTAAGATACTGTGATAAACAAAGTTGCTTCTGTAAAATTCGTATATAAGATTCGCATGCACTTCTTAGAGCTCTGCAAAACCCTAAAAGTTAAAAATGAGAGGCAGACTCCGAAGAGTGTTTATTTGTTTGTTTGTTGACTCCCAAGCCTTGAAAAAATATTGAAGTTGACTGTTACAGTTGGAAAAATACACTTTTTGTGGAAAATTAAGTGAATGAATGGTTTTCTGTTGAGACTTGTGAAAACCAGAAATCCCTGGAAATTCTGTGAGGGACCTCTCTGCTTTTAGGGCTGTTTTGCATGGAGACTTATATAACATTCTTCTCTCTATCCAGGCACTTGTGGTAGTGCTAGCTGTTCCTCTAAGCTGTCATTTTAATTTCTGACCACAAAGGGCAACTTTAATAGCCTTTTCAGCTATATGATACCTGAACTTATTATAATGACTCAGAGAAACAGACTATCACATTTCAAACATAATTGTAGCTCTTAGTCACATCCTGATATAGTATCAGTCATTTAACCTTCAATTTTCTAAATCTATGCAAAGTTTTATAGGACTATATTTGAATTTTATGTTTTCGTGCTGATAGGATGCATATGGTGAGTACAAGGTTCAGACTGTAGGGCACCTAGTTTTAGGTGTGAAAATACAGTGTCTCCATGGGTGTAAGCTGTCTGTCTTCTGCTATAATGGAGATCTAGCCTATACAGATAGTAGAGTTCAAAAGGCAATTTTTCTCACCTCCTACAGGCCTCTAGTACTGGTCATCTTAGCAAACTCTTTGGACTGTCTTGACTATATGGACTAGATTTCTGCTGTCAACAATAACAACGTAGATGTTTAGCTCATACGCAGACATGCAGAGTTATGCATAGAAATGTAGGTGTCTACAGGAAAGAAATACTATCTATAGAGAATGATTTTTGTAGTGAGGAGTTGTGGTGAGGCTGTACACTCAACAGGGCGATTCTTCAACCTCCTAATTGACTATGGGTATGATCAAAGAGGAGGAAAGCAGCTGTGTTTAAGTAGAACTTCAGAAATACATTTTTTCCTTGTTTATTTCCAAGCAGTAAGGATGTAAATATAAACAAATTGTTATGTTTACATACTCTGGAAGAAATGCAGTTAAAGGATGTATTGTTTTAATCTAAAGTACAGCTTTTTAATTTTAAGGTGTATTACTTGAAATCCTTATCAGAACCACCCAAAATTCAACTCTGTGTGGCTTGAGATCTAGCACTGTTGTCCTAAATTATGTATGAAACTGATATACAGGCATTCAACTTTCCAATTCATCATCTGTCTCAGGAAGATGTTTATGTTTAATCCTAAGACAAGAGAGTACCTTTCTTCCTTGAGAGGACAAAGAAAGGTCATTGCTTTTAAGAACACTACCATTTGCCCTCAAGCAGCATCAGTGGGCGTCTCAGAGGCAAATTTGGGAGATACAGGTTTGTGTAGGGAGGAGCAGTGAAACATTTGGAACCTTAGGAGTGAAGCCCATAATACATGAGACAAAAATGATTTTTACTCTTCCACTTCTAGTATTAGAAGTAAAAACAAAGGAGGGATGCCCTAGTATATGTTTTTCTCCCTACACTTCAACTGCAGTTTGGGGTATTATACCTGTATGTGTACACGCAGGTATGCATGTTTATGTTTTGTAACACATGCTCTTTTTACATCAAATAATACACAACTCCATTAAAACTCTTCAGACTGGATGTAAGTAAACTGCAGGTATGTGGGAGTGCAATTTCAGCACTGAAATCAGTGTGAGTATTTTTACCTCTTATCCCTCCCTTTGTGCTGTAGGATTTATATGACAGAAGAAGAAGGGCCTGAAGACAGGGGAATTCTCAGATGCTAAAAGATCTTTTGCTCCACACCTATACAAAGTCATAACAGAAAGGTAGCAAAATCCTTGTCAGTGTGGAATACACCAACTCCCAAGATGAGTGTTTGCCCTGTGACAATTATCAACTGAAATTGGAAAAGGGTTGACAATATATAACCTCTTTGTGCAATGGGTATGTATTTTGGTTTGAAAACCATGTCAAACCTTTTCAGCTATGGAAATGGATATTAGAATATTGCACTGTGGTGCACTGCAGTGCTGAAGTTCAGAGAATTATTAATGACCTTATAGGAACAAGGTTCTTATTAAACCTATTCTCAATACTAGAAAATAGGAAAAAATTTACCTTGGTACTAGTGGGGAGTTGTGCATGTAAGTGTGACATCCTGTAACCAGGAAACCTCCCACAGAATTGGGTGAGCCACTAAAGATTTCAGCCAAATTTCTGTCTTTCAGGTTCACTTACTACTACCAGTATGTAACACATTCTATTGATATTTTTGCAATACATTTTGCAATTAATGTATTGAAATCTATCTTCTTTTCAGGGAACAAACCCACCAAAAAAAAAAAAAAAAGAGCAGGGAACTGTATACATTTTAAATTGTTTACTCACATTCAAAGTATTTTTAGTATAGATAGAAAGAGCAATGATGTAACAGATATATAAGAACAGTAAGATACTTGAGAGGAAAATTATGTTCATTCCTCAAAAGCAAAATATTCCCATTGAGCTAGCAATAGTCAAAGCTACTTAGGCCGAACAGACTTGATAAAGAACTTGACGGGAATTTTGTATGAAAGCAATATTACTTTTTCAAAACCATAATAAACTATTTTTCTATAGTTACAGGATGTTTCAATCTGGTTTGAAAGTAGCTCACCCCCTTAAAGGACAGTGATGGAGCAATTTATTCTGGACAGTGAAAGGGAGCCAGCTGTATAAACCCTGTTGTGCTGTGATAATCTGCAGTTTCACGTTTTTTTTAAAGTTAAAGTTGTAGAGAACATAAGGAAAAGAAAATTTGGTTTTAGACTTCATACCTGTCACAAACAATGGAACTTAAGGGAATGGAAATTTTGTGAGGAGAAAAAAAAAAAGTGAAATTTGGGTATGAAAAGACAGAGGAGAGTAAGACTTGTAAGATCAGACAATGTAGATGTATAACAATATTACCTAAATTAATGCCTTTTAAAATATGAGTTTGATGTTGGTGCCTCATATCATAAATTACTTCTCAGTCATGGCAAGTTCCTGTGAGCACATTATTCCACTAATTGAAAGATTTCCCCTAGTCTGAGACATTTGATACTCTGGTGAGAGAGAAAGTAGTAGTTTTGGTAGAGCATTAATCTGATTTACTCTATGGATTACTTTGTCAGCTTGGCAATGAGAGTTTTCAGGTTAACAGTTTGGCAGTTAGTTTTGTAGTTAGGGAAATAGGATACCTGTAATTATGATAACTATTATGGGAAAAGAATGATGCAATTTCTGGGTTTACTGTTCCTTTTTGTGTGTGTGTGTTACATACAGGCTTCTACAAACATACAGTTCTATAAAACTAGGAATAAAGTCCCATATTTTAAATACTCTAGAAGTGGTTTAAAATACTTAAAAAAGTCTGCCCTTGCATCTGTTTTGTGAGATAATAACAGAAGTAATAATTTATACCCTGTTATTAACTTCATCATTGTAATTATGCTACTCGTATGTGGGCATGTTTTTTTCATTAAAATTAGAAAAATAAGGCAGTCATCCAAATGAGCTGCAATTTTTTTTTCCTTTCATCCATTTTGCATTTAACACCCCTTAGGATATTTTTCCTGTCTCTTTTAGGTTGGTTTGGACAAGTTAGTTACCTCAGTTTCCCTTTGTCTGGGTACTTTAAAGCTCATTATGGAAAACTAATGACTCGCTGTGGTGGGTTGTCCCCAGCCAGCAGCTGAGCCCCCACCTCACAGAGCAGCTACTTTGGAAGTTTTATGGTTGAACATGGCATGGAATATCCCTTGGGTAGCCAGCTGTGTCACCTCCCACCATCTCCAAATCCCCAGCCTACTTGTGGGGAACACAGAGTAAGAAACAGAGAAAGCCATGATTCTGTGCCAATAATGCTTAACAGTAACTAAACCGTTAGTGGGTTATCAACACTTCTTTTCACAAATTTACAGCACCATACAGGTTGGTATGATAAAAATTAATTTCATCCCAGCCAAATCCATTATGCTACTCTTACAGAAAGTGCTGTAGAGTTGCTAAGTATTATTATTCTTAGTTCTCTTAAATATTTGCCATAACATATGGTAGAAAATCCGGGATTAAAATCTTTATTATTTATTCATATGGAATAGGTGAAGAAAGAAACAGTCACACATTTGAACAGTTCTAGCATTTACTCCACTTGCTCCCTGTCTAAAGATTCCCACTTGCATTAACTGTAAACTAAGTTACTGGAAATGTGAAGATTTGCTCTCATGTCTGGCAGGCTTACGTTACACAGGATTCCAATATGCACTGTGACAAACACCTTCATGTGCTGTCTGATATTGTGCATGATTTCACTGCATAGAAGAGACATGAGGGTTGAGATTCTCATAAATATTAATCAGGGATTAATGAACACTGGGATAGCTCTGCATATCAATCTATATGAGAGGAAACTTTGCATTAAATATTCCATCAGCTATCTATAAAACATTCAGGAAAAGTGAAGGTACCCTCAACTTGTTGTTTTCCAGCAGCCTAATCATAAAAAACAGTCTAGCTGCATATAGGTGACAGGCACAATTTCATCACATGATTATGAATGGCTGTATTTTTCTAGTCCTTTTAGATAGCCAAGTGCTTTGGAAAGTTACAATATTGTGCTAATTTAAAGTTGGGTTCAACTGTCTATAGAAGACAGAGTAGTAGTGCACACTTCTTTACTCAGATTTAAAAACTTTGCTTTATTTTGAATGGAAAAAATATATCTTAGGGTAGTGAAAGCTAAGCATATGCACTTACTGATTTGTTTACTGAGACCTCACACAAAACTCTTACTAACACCAATTTTGTGAAATGTCCCTATTTTGCTGGGCCTGTAGACACCACTGAAGGACAACATTTTCTTATCCTTTTTTATTACATGCAACTTTTTTACATTCCCCAAGCTACTAACCTGTGCAGTTCAAAACTCTCACTTTGGTGACTCGGAATACTGTTTTCTGACAAATTTGCTAAGTATTACTTTTTTTAAGGTTGCTCTTGCGTCTTCGTCCGAAAGATGAAGGCCAATCTGACAGTGACAGCAGAGTTAATAATCTTGACACTGGCACTCTGAGAAGGTTCTTAATGCTACACAGAAGGGAAGTACAGACAGATTCTATTGGTTAAAAGGCAGCATTTAGGTTATTGGACAGTGGGCTAAAATTTATTTGCAACTGCTGTGTGTAAATAAGTAACTGTTTTGAAGCAGGTTTTCATGACCTGTTGCTGTTCCTCCAACCTAGCCACTGTGATCTACATTTAGATCAGCAAACTTCAAAAGAATGATCATCCCAGTCTTAGAACATTTTTCATCCCAAGTGAAATTATAACTGTTACAGTTGTATAGTTGTAACTTCATGAGCAATTCATAAAATTCCTGAATTTAGAAACCAATATGTTGTCAAGGAGATGTTTGTTTTAAAAATATGTCTGTATATGTATGAAAGATCAGGATTTGTAAAAATTATTGGTAAATATGTGTGAAATTCGCCATTAATTAAGATCAGAAAAAGTGTGAGATAAATTTAAAAAAACAGCTCTTTACTATACAGTGGATGGAAAAGTGGCATCACAACCCCAGGCCTGCAGAAAGACAGATTCCTCTGCATACTACTTATGTGTGTGTGTGTGTGTGTGTGTGTGGTAACATATTGTGTCAAATCACAATTATTTCATGAGATTTGAAACACTTGGCTGCTCCTTAAATTCTCACCATCGAATGAATGAGCAATATAAGATTAAAATCTACTGTACCTATGCAATTTTGATTGTATGAACTAAGCCAAAAAATTGATGCTTCATATATTCACAAATTAGAAGAGACCACGAGAATATTTTGTCTGACTTTCTGTCTATACTACAGATTTTAAATATTTCAAATAATTGAGAGATTCAGATAATAAATCTGATATGTCTGCTCTACATGTATTTGATAGTAGATATTAGCATAACTTTTACCCAGAGGGTCTCACCACAGGAAATTCATCACCTCTCTGGTGATGTCCAAATTGCTAGAAAAAATTTCCTATTCCTAATTTAAATTTATCTGGTTTCAGTCTGCAATCATTATTATGCTGGCCTCAGACACAAATAATAATTGACAAAATAATTTTCTTCATTCCTCAAATAAGTTTCAGACATTTCCTTGCCCCTAATTTTTTAATATTCCATTTTAAAAGGGCAGAAATGAAATAACAAAAACTCTTCTTAGTCTTGTCTCCCCAAAGTAGAACACAAATATGTCTGTTGCATTGTTCTTACTCACTCTCTCTGTAACTACCTCCAAGGACTTTATAAGGGCTTTTGGGTCTTCAGTTTTTTTGACTCATTAGACTCAGATTTCATATAGACCTGCATGTCTGCTGTGATTCTTAAATCCTTTCCTAGTCACTACTTTTTAGGATATTATTCTACATGCATGTACTGCATTCCTCATTCAAACATCAGGTAGCCCAGCTTTACACTTGGCTATCTTTGAATACATTTGCTTAAGGGAGCAACTATTATAATGATTTTTCTATCATTATTTGCATACTTGGTGTCATAGACACATATGTACATTGAAATCATAGGTGAAAATTTTGTGACGTATCACTGTTTGTACCAGGCAGAAGCAAAAGTTCCCTGCAAAATGATGATTCTGCATTGACAACTACATTCTATTGCAAATAAATTATTTTCCCTTTAGGTACCAGTTTTTATTCGAAGAAAGGTATGCCCTCCTGATATTCACTTACCTTCAGAAGGTTTTCTAATAAATAAAATAAAAAAATTAAATTAGGTTTGTCTGTCAAATTTCATTTTTTCATAAACCCGTGTTGACTGCATTATATTCACGATTTTCTGGAGTTTATTGTCATATCATCCATTTTATTATTTCCTTTGGATATGCATCAAGCAATTCAGCATAGCTGGGTTACCTGGCTTTGTCTTATGAATATTTCAACAATCTTTGTTTTTTAGACTTTCAAAATTTTCCTTTTATTCTGAGATTTATTAAGATGTTAAGAGCTAGTCAACTGTTTCAAAATTATTAGGAACAAGTTATCTAACCTGACAGATATATGCTCCTATAAAACACCTGTTTATCACCTTCCTCTGTTGCTAGTGGCTTGGAAAGTACTTTCACATCTTCAGGTATCAAACGTATATTTTCTCATTCTTTGGTGTTTTATTTTCTTAACTATACCAGACATGGAATCCTTAGCTTTCCTTATCAGTTTTCTTCACTTCCCCCTTTCCCTTCTGTATCTTCCCTCCAGAACTTCATTACTTTTTCCATCCTTACACCTCTTCCTAGCAATTCTTGGAGACTAAGAATCAGTCAGACAAACCTCACAGGCACATGAACAGAACTCTCATGATTTGTTCAGCTTCTCAAAACTCCAGCCACACAGCTCTCACTGAGCCAGGCAGACAAACATATCAAACACACAGCTTGCCAAATCCTTTTACATCCAAGAAGACTGGCAGCTTTGAAATTATTTTTTCCCCCACTTCTTTTTATCTGTATTTTTGGGCTGTTTGGGTATTTACGCTTCTGCCCAGCTTTACTGAATTTTAATTGGAGCACTGAAATTTTACAGGCAGTATAATAGCCAAGAAAGAGTTGTTTAAACAATAGTATTGATAAAATCCTATTAGTTCTAATAAGTTCCTTTAGGGCAGCCATACTTGTGGGTTTGGGAAGGGTAGATCCTTCATGAAGATTTACCGGCTTCCCACTTTGGGTCTTCTCTCCCACTCAGCTCCAAAGTTCTGTCTATTTTTAATATTCAAAAATATTATTTTGACAGATTGATTTCCTATACTCTTTTTCAAAATTATATATTTTTGTTGTATGTACTTTCTTACATCTGTCTTTTTAGGAACTCAGTTGCAATGGTAAACTGTAGGTTAGAAACCTTGTAGGGCCTTAGATAACCTGTATTTTCACTCAGACTTCGTCAGTGGATCATTATTTAGCCTTAGGCCAGTCATTCAGCTTTCTTTACTTGCTCTAATATCTGTACAGTGCTTTGTAAAGTTACTGTTACTTAAGTTCAATGTATTATTCTGCTCACATAGCTGATCTGCTGGTGTACTCAGCTCCAAAAACATTACCTTCTGGGCTAACCTTACATCTGTGTCCAAAGTAGGGACTTTTTAAAGCTTGAACTAAAAAACGTTATAAAGCAAAAAGTCTTTTGTGTGTTAACATTACAAGAAAGTAGAATTATATTTTTTCAGGGGTAGAGAAGTCAATATTTTAAGGAAGGAAGGGAGAGCATATCTTATAAACCTGTGTTTCCAATTTGGAAAGAAGTAGAAAGCAACAAATAGCATGGATAGCTGTAAATAATTGTAAGTGTACAAAGTCGGAAATAAAGAATCACAGAAAAAGAAAAATTATATTAAACTGCTCCTTTTACACTTTAAAAGTAATATACATTGTAAACAGGTATTTGAGTATAACTGATTATCAGAATACATATGGTTGGCTGCTGCAGCATATAAAATCAAGTTTCTTAATAGAAAGCCTCAGAGCAAGGGGCATCATTAGGATAAGATGGTTAGAATCTTGAAGCCTGTTTAAATTAAATTCAATTACCAGAGTTGAAGCCACTCTTTACATTGCAGGAACAGTCTGCTCAAGGTACGTTAAGCTTCTTACTTGTGGCTTTTTGAACTGTGAACTAAAAGGTACAAAGAGATAGACAAAGCTGCACAAGAACCTAGAATGCTTAGGAAAGTTTTGATTGAAATTCTTGAGACTGGATTGGTTATCAGCTGATTTATTTGCTGATTAAGTCTACAACAAGAATGTGATTACCTGTGGGGATCTGGAGTCCCTTGCTGTGGACAAACATCCTTTTTTAAAAAGTCTGCCTGTGCTACTGGGAAGTTTTATACATGCATTCTTCTGTGGCTCCTAAACAATTTCATTCACACCAACTAGCTTATTCAACAAAAAAAAACCATTTAAAGCACTTAAATGTTTCCATAGTAACTAAATTCATCTTAATGGCATGCATTGTGGAATGCTTATTCAAGCTTAACTGGCAGAGTTTAGGGGATTTGTCTGGCAGAAGGTACCACCAGGTAAAGAGAAGCTGGAGAACAAAACAATGGCTGCATCCTCCTCCATGGGGAAAACTAGGTATCAAGTGTGACATCACCTTCTACTGATGTTACCCTTAGGGAAGGTGTACATGACCTTTAACTTCAGAGAGCACATTCAGTTCCAGTAATCAAGGGGTTTATGCAATCAAAGTTAACATAAGCTGAGTGTACCTGTGGTTCAAAAACATATATGCTGGGAGTAGTATTTGAGAAGCAAAGATTAATAAATTATATACTCCTCTTGAAATCAATAACATTTGAATGCAAAAATATCACATAAATTGATCATTAAGACTGCTTAATCAAATAATCATAAGCAAAGCAGATTTCTTTGAATCAAATTGATTTAAATCCTTCCTTTTAATCACAATTAAAATCAACAAGATTTGCTGATTTAGATAATTGACACTAATCTTGTTCTGCATTTGTATTTTACTTCAGAAAAAGGGTCATTTTTACAAGCTGGAATAATCTTTAAAAAACCAGAAAGTTGGCAGGCAGCATAAAGATTTCTTTTTCATGCTTATCCAGTTGACATATGATAATGAAATAAATTCTTTTAGGGCTTCACCAATTTTAAATGTATTTATTTAGATTCTTAAATTTTTTTTATGGTAGAAATTCGTTTAAAATTCATTAGTTTTTGGGATTTTTTTTTTAATTACTTGTGATCTCTCTCAAGTGGGATAGAGAGTAGAATGCAACTCAAAACATACAGTGAAATTTTAAGTCCTTTTTCTTTGTTAAATAAAGGTACCATGAAATATGAAGGACACATATAAACAATAAAATGTATTAAATATATTAAAATTTTACATTACTTATTTATTGAAGAAAACAATTTATAACTAGGTTTAATACAGTTTCTGAAAACAATAGGCCAAACTTTCATATATATATATATATATATGTATATAAAATCATGTAGATGATGTCTGATGGGATTTTCAATATCACAGTTTTAATTTTGTTTATGTTTTTGTATATTGGAAAATTTCACTTGGATATAATTCTGTGTTTTAGTGTCTACATTAGCTAAAAACAACTCTGTGAGAGCCATTTCTTTCTCTTTGAAATCAGGTTTCCTAATTTTTGCCATTACTATACATCGATACACTGAAAGAGAAAAAAGTATTCAAAACAAAAGTCAGCCTACCAAACTCAAACACAGAAAAATTTCTGTGTTTTTACTACTGAAATTGAGATAAACAGTAAATAAAGCAAAAAATGTTTGTGCTGTGTACTTACATTAAAATAGATTAAATACTAATATAATAGCTGAAAATAAAGTTATTCAGTACCTGACATCATAATGACTCAAATTAGATATTTTCACTTTTTCCTATTGTGAAGGGCCATGGGTAATTCATTGATTGTTGCTCTACAATGGAGAGTGTTATGTTAAAGATAATCAATAAGACAATTCTCTTGTCCTTTTTTAGCCACTGCTCATGTGTGTAACATCAGTTATTTAACATGGAGGTGTTTAAAATGTCAGTGTTGTTTGTTTTTTTAACCTTTTCTCTTACAGGATGATTTTATACATAATACAACACAAGTCTGTTCCTTATAACTGAAAAAGGCTTACTAATTAATGATAGAATCAGGAGTCAATGACTTTATAGCTACCCAAAAAGATTAAGAAAAGGATATTAGATGGCCAAAAATGCTAAAATCAATTTCTGCCTGATGATCCTAGTCTTTCTCTATGACAGAACAGCAGAACTCATGAATAGAAAAATAAAAGTAATTGTCAAGTTATTTTGACGTAACTTTCAAAAAGTCTCACTTTTTCTAACCAAGATGATCGAGTTCAGATTACATATATTTATAAGTGGCTGAATAATCAAAGGCAGAAATGATCTCACAATCAGCTCAACTTGTAATTGTGGGCAGCCTGATTCACACTGGCACTTCCTTGGGCAGTGTTTGTGCCAAATGAAATCATGAGGTCCATTCCAGTAGAAATAATTCTGTAGTTCTGTGCTTCTATGAAGCTGAAGCAGTATAAAAAGACTTCAGAAGGTGAGGCTAAAATTAAAAATGTTCTTACATCAATTCAATAGGAAGTGCAAATGTAATTCTGTGCAAATGGAGAAAATGACGGAACAGTGTCCTAAACCCTTTTTTCCTGTTACTTTGGTGGTTCACTGATTAGTAAATATACTGGGGTTGCAATTATAGAGTGAAAATTTCGTGTTATTGTCAACACAGTTGTTGGAATATTCCATCTGTCATAAGGCTTTCTATCAACAGGATGTGAAAGCTGGTTTTAGATTATATATATACAGGCATGCAACTTCATAAAATCAAAGATTCAGAGGAAAATGTCAAGAAATGTGCCAAAGGAAAACAGCTTTTTGGTAAAAGTGCTGTGAAAGCTACATAGATAAGCAAAACTTATATGCATGACTCCATAATATTTAGATGTACATTTTTTTGCATAGATATATAGTCAAATGATTGTGCAATAATATTTAGATGTACATTTTTTTGCATAGATATATAGTCAAATGATTGTGCAATAGAACTTATACATTAACATTAAAGAATAGTCATATAGTTTATCTTTAAAACATTCAGCTCTACGATTTTAAAGTTTAACCATATTATTCATGTTCAGTGAATAATAAGAACATAAAGAGTCATTTAAATTGTAAGGAATATGGTGGATAGGAGGCATAAACCTAAATCCTTTTATGATATTTATTTCTACTGAATTAAAATAAGAAAGATTCTGATAATTATCTGAATAACAATGAGTGCTGGGTTAAGCTGATGTTCCCAAGAAAGTTGAAGAACTGTATGAACTGAATTCAAATATGTTGGATGTACTATCTATCGATATTTAAACTTCTTCTCCTTCCTGGCTTTTGTAAAAGTTAGAAGTTAATAGATATGGTGAGTATTGTTTATCTTTTCCCCTATGTCAATAGGAAAGAAGAATTTTATCCATTAATCAGATAAATGTTTTTTTGACATTCTGTTTGATGCTCTCTTAATTTCAAAACACTGAAAATTAAATATTATAAACTGCTTAATATTTGAAACATCTGAAGCTGAGATATATACATATATAGCAATACACTGCTGCACATATTAACTCATCTCCTTTGCTTATAGTGGCTTTCCCCATTTGTATATAATGTACACAGTAGCTCTGACTTTCTTTGGTTTTGTGCTTTTCCTTTCAGGTTTGGATATATTCTTCATAAGGATGAGCCCATGCTCCAGAAAATTGATCTAGAAACGATGTCGTATATCAAGACAATTAGTTTAAAGGATTATAATTGCATTCCTCAGTCACTGGCTTATACACATCTTGGAGGTTATCTTTTTATCTGCTGTAAGCCTGATACTACTGGGGCTGTCCTACCGCAGCTTATAGTGGATAGTGTTACTGATTCCGTGATTGGATACAATGGTGACGTTACAGGCACACCACATATCTCTCCAGATGGACACTACCTTGTCAGCATTGATGATGCAAAAGGTCTCATGAGGATCCAGTCCATAACGATGAGAGGAGAAATACAGGATGCATTTGACATTCACACTAACTTGCACATATCTGATGTAGCTTTTCAGCCATCATTCACTGAAGCTCATCAATACAATGTCTACTGTAGCTCCAGCACACAGACTGATGTTCTCTTCATGGAGCTCTCCTCTGGCAAGGTTAAGATGGTGAAGAGTCTGAAGGAGCCCATCACGGCAGACGAATGGCCTTGGAACAGTAAGAACCGTCTTATAAAAGACAGCGGCCTTTTTGGTCAGTATCTCATGACCCCTTCCAAGGAATCTCTGTTTATCCTGGATGGACGGCTCAATAAGTTAAATTGTGAAATCACTGAAGTTGAGAGAGGCAACACAGTAATTTGGGTTGGAGAGGCATAAGATTCTGTTAGATATTTACGAAATTGTTTTACAGTACGTTGCACTTAAATTACACCATTTTTCAAACTTATACCATTTTAATTTTAGCTTGTTATACCCTTCTATACCTGTTATTTCTTTGACTTAAACACAATTTGAATCAACTTATACATAAAAGTTACTAAAACAGTGACTATTTGGTATTAATTATCAGCTGATATTATGTTGTTTGACCAAAATTACTCAATATTGAAACTGATGGTAAGTATAGCAAATTATTTTAAAGGAAGTAGGAAAGAAACCGCCCAAAAAAAGGTTAAATGAATTTAATATACTGTGCATTTGTAAATGGAAGACTTAAATATTCACATTTTGGTTTCGTTTGCTTCAGACACAAAAGAAGAGCTGTAGTACAGCCTTTGACTCCTTAAACTGAAATGTTATGTTCTCTTTTGTCTAGTCCACTGTTAAATCTTTTTGTGCCTTGAAGCGAAAGTCTCACATGAAAGATAAACAGAAATGATGAAATTTATTCCCACTGTTGCTACAAGATTGCTTATTATTGGAAAGAAAGTTTTGGTATCAAATTTCTAGTCTCAAGTTGTGGAACATACATGAAGAATTAAAAAAAAAAGAGAGAGAAATTATATTTGGAGTGTTTTCTGATCACTGCGTTTTGGAGTTTATTTTTATGGTGAGTTCTAGTTGAGAGAGCTGCTTGCAGAAGCTTAACCTTTTTTTAGAAAAAAATAGATGTTAGGTTTTTCAGCTATCACAGGGTTGCATCAGCAAGGAGTTGCAGGTCTACTGAAGAGAAATATCTCACTTCCTTTCAGAGTAAATCATGTTCTAAAAACCTGGCATCACAAAGCTTCATTCATATTGTTGAGGAAACTGTTAATTAAAACTAAAGAAAATGCATTTTAAGAAAATGGAAACACAGCTGAAGTCTACAACCATTAGATAACATTCCTGCTTTTTCATTGTGCATTGATCCATATTTTTTAAACCATTTGGTTAGCTCAACAGGTTTTCTATTCCATGCATCCAATTGGATTAGTGCAAAAAAACCCAAACAACAGTAACTTTGTATTTTTTATAGTTTGTTTACTTAGAATTCTAATGTTAACACTGGTTAAACATATGAATGGGAAAAACAGAATTCTCAGAAGTAGAATAACAAACAATAGAATCAGAAAGCCAGCAGTAAACAGCTATCCAGGCTCAGAGCAATGACTTAGAAGTTTGGGAGTATTTTTATTATGTTTTTGCTAAAGAATGATTATAAGCTCTTAAACTGACCTCCATTTACTGAAGGCAATCAGAAAGAAAAAAAATCATTTTTTAAACAAAATTTTACTGCAATATAGATTGTGTAAAACTGCTTAGAAATCTGGAATTTTTTAGCATTGTAATCTTGTGTGCATTTAGCATCCTGCCCTGTGTGGTACAGTAGATTTCTCTTTAGCTTGAGCAAACCTCCTGGTAGGTAGATTTAACTAAGAGTTTGCTTACATTTCTAGCTATTAAATCTGTTTTCCTTTTTAACAGTTCTTCTCCATTGTGAACAAACAAGAATCATGTAAACTGTCTGTTACTCACTTAACTGCAGTAGTCTGTCTCATGCATTTTTTGTTCTGTAATTTATACCATGTGAATGTTCTGTATGTAGAAAATGCTTGACAAAAGGAGAATAAACCCCATAAATTTTAGAGTCCTGACTCTGGTGAATGGTCCAGTATAGCCACACTGAAGTGGCAAGTAACACAGACTTTATTTGAAAGTGGCTATTGTAGATATATATGCAATGTGGAAAAAACAAAACAAAACAATACTTTTTATAAAAGCTTAAATAACTAGAAAAGTTTCCTTTGGCTGCTACAAGGTAAAGCTCATCTATTAGCACGTCTAAAGCACAAGTACAGCCTGGGAGGAGAATATATCGAGATTAACCGTGGGAAGAAAGGCTTGGATGTGTTTGTGGATGAAAAGCTCAATATGGCTTGGCCATGAGAACTTGCACCCCAGAAATCCAACTGCATCCTGGGCTGCATCAAAAGAGGCATGACGAGTATGTCCCTTCCAAATCTAACCATTTTATGATTCTATTAGGCACAGAGAGATTAGAGTGTAGACAGATGTCTGTTCTCAAGTCTAGCCTCTGGAGGTAAAAGCCTGTAGTCTAGAACCTGCACCAACATACGAGCCCAAAATAAGAAGGCTGCACTCCAGTAGCACAGCTAAAAACTCTCTGTCCAGTCTACTCAGTGTAGGTGGATTCTACACTTACTGTGCTCTCTCCTGACCTTTTAACACCAAAGATAAAAATTAAATTCCGCAATGATCCCTCAACAATGAAAGTTGTCCCAGGCTGTACATGATCTCTTCCAATCCCTATCAAAGATGAAGTCAGTTGTCAGTTTTGGAAGCATCTAATTCTTTTGTGTTAGCAATGTTTGGTAACCGGAGCAGTTTTAAAACTTGAATAAACTATGTTGCTTATTATGTGAAACAGGATACCAAAATCTCTAATCATAAACTTCACAGATTAGACTTCAATAACATCACAGTAATTTGTATAGTATAGAAACTGTCCCAATCAACTTAGAATTCTTGATTGAAACCAATTTCTCTATTTGCAACCCAAGAGTATCTCTGACTTTAGCTAAAGCAGTTTGGTGAAGGATTATTGCCAATTCCCAGTGTTTTGTTTAGCTAGTCTAAAGCAATAGCTCAAAGACTGCAGTTTGTTTCCTTCCCATTCTTTGGAATTTAAGCAGGTTTCTGATGTATACAAGTGGTTTGATCCCATTGAATAATGAAAAATCAAACACTGTCTTTATTGTTTCCAATTTTCCATTATTCAATGTAACAACAGTTGGTTTTGAATCCTGTAATTCCTAATTGCTGTTGGAAGCAGAGGCAACAACTGGCCTCTCTTAATCTGTGGTAAGCACTTTTTTTTTCACAAGCTGTTACAAACTTTCAAGATTTAGAATTTCCTTACAGCAATACATTAGAGAAAAAGTAGTGGAAAATGATGGAAGAAGCCAAGAGTATACGGTGACAAAATACTGTCCCAGTTGCTTGAAGTTGCTGCTATGTTCCTGTACACTAAAAAATATGAGAAAAACAGGTGAGGACAAGACAAGTGCTCTTTGCCAAGGATTGTGATGGTAAAGCTGCATAAGGTATTAAAAAGCTGCATTATTTATGAGACATGGAGAAAATGTTCTCCTGGGCTATTTTGAGAGTTACCAAAGGAAAGAAAAAACTGCCAAAGTAAAAAAAAAAAGTATTCTATGTTTCCTTTAAGTCTTGTAGTAGACATTTTTAATAGTTCATGCCCAAAAGTATCTTTCAAAATAATATTCCATATGGATAGGCAGCTACTCTTTACTACTATATGTATATTAATCAATACACATGAGAGATTAAAAACAGACGTATAGCGTTGGTTTGGGGTTTGTTTTTGTTTTTTGTTTGTTTGGGGGTTTTTATGTCTCTTTCATAAACTAGTAGAAATTTTTATTTCAAAATATTATCTTGGAATTTTTGACTTTTTTCATGTGGCCCAGAATATTTTCATCTGTCTTCATTTATATACTTTCCATCTGCTTGGTTTATAATACCGAATAGTGAGAGATATTGCTAATTAAACAACTGCATAAGCTCTGAGTTTTTATGGAGCTTTCCTCCCACACCATGTCGTTAAATAAGGCTGTTTATTAAATACAGGCTAAAGGGTTTGTGGTCATTTAAGACTATCATAATATTATTTAGATTTTAAGTAGTGACTCTTCATCAGCAGTTTCGGCTGCTTTGAATTAACAGAATCTTCCGAACTTGAATATGGTATTTATTTCAGTTATTGAGCAACTGGTTTGTTGCATCAAGGTAGTGCCTGTATTTCAGTTTGAAATTAAATGTTCTGAATTATCAAATACAAAATTGCAAATTATGAATGTTGCATTAGAAAAGAACAGTATTGCATATTTTTTCCCACTTACAAGATACTCAGTTTGATTTGAACTGAAAGAGCATCCTCAGCTTAAGTGGGAAGTTTGGTTTTACTTAATGAAAGACCACTAACAAAATACTTTGCAGGATATTTTGTAAATAAATTGGTAGCTCCCAACTATTTCTACAAAAAAAAAATTAAATCTTTAATACAAATACCAGCCATATGTACTATTTGTTCCGCTTTCCATGGTGTTTTGAAGTGAACACCTGTAATGCAATTCAAGAACTTCTGGAAAAAATGAATCAATCAGTTGCTACAGGAACATGCCTAGTGAATACTGTAAAAAATCAAAATTACATTAACTAACATTTTCGCTTATTCTCCTTATTCTACTAGTCATTCTATCAAGCAGCCCTATGCATGACCAATGCTTTGAAAAACATCTTTCAGGTCAACAGATTCCAATTTTGTCTGATTTAACTTTAATGTGTAAATATGTGGATTTGAACCAGTCAATGCTGTATCCTGGACAAGAGTACAAAAAGGAGAAAGCCTTCTCCAACTCTTCCTCCAGCTATGTTTTAAAAGCAAAGAAAGACCACATCTTCAAAGACATTTTTAAAACATCTTTGCAAAATACCAGATTTTATAGGAAGGTTATCACAAACTTCTTTCTCACATTTATTTTTAAAATCTTTCAAATGTTTCCTAAGTTCCATGTTAAAACAGTAAAAGTTTCCAGCATAAATTTATTCATGACTATGCCATTTGTTATGGTGTAATTGCCTTCAATAATTCTACTTCTTTGATAATATTATCAAGACTGTGTGTGTAAACAATGGTCACAACCTCTCACCATTTTTTCTTTTGTGAAGTTAGGCAAATGTTTGTTCACCATGGTTGCTTTCACAGATGTTACAGTTGAAGTTCAGCTTTCTCAAATACAGATGGCCTGACTGAAACCCTTAATTTGAGCAAGGTGGAAAGCTGGGACCTCAGTTTCCATTGTTTGCTAGCAGCCCAATGAGGACAGCTGATATAGAGGGACTTTTTTAGCCCAGAGAGAAGACATCTTCGAGGAGGCCTAAGAGCAGTCTGCTGGTAGCCATGGGAGGTTATAAAAGAGATAGAACTATATTCTTCACAGCTTCTGAATAGCAGGAACACAAGACACAACAGCATAAATTAAAGAGCTTCAAGCTGAATATAAGGAAAAGTTGTAATGACAGTCTAGCATGGGAGCAGGTTGCTCAGAGAGGCTGTGCAGTCTCCAGCCTTGGAGCTTTTCAACACCTGTCTTGATTATGCCCATCTAAATTTTAGCTGAACTGGCTTTGAGTATGATGTTGGAATTCTATGATTTTGACTTGGGGATGTAAACAATAGCAGACTTCATTTGTTTCAGTTGTTTCAGTCTCTCATTGACCTTGCACAGCAGGTATTTAAATGTAAGTGCAAGTACTCAGGTATGGCCTCAGCAAAACTCTTAGAAATAATATGTTCTGTCACTTGAAGTCCTTAGCTCTCAACATCCATTTTAAAGCAAGGGTATACTCATTTTGAAATCTGGAACACTGTTCTTGGCTTCTAGGAAATCCCAGGCTGATAATAGAACTTGAACAGGATGAAATACGCAAAGGTAAGTGCTCCTTTTAAAATACGTGAGAAATGGAGGACTTCAAAAGCCATTGTAGATAAAATCTCTTACTGCTGTGAGTGTATGTCCAAATGTGACACTTCAGTGTATCCTTGGTCTCAGCTTTTCAAGGAAAACTGTTCTGGGCATTTATAATATGCTTCAGCAGTTGAATAAAAAGATTTACTAACTTGCTAATCAATTTGAAATAGAATTGCTCATGTCACTGTCCCTTCAAAGGAAATACTTTAACATGGAGAAAGTCCTGTTCACCTCTCATCAATTTGTCCTTTGCATTTTGGTCTTCATCTTAAGCAGGTCCTAAAGAAAGCTACTGAAGACTTTTGAGGTTAGCAACTGAAACATAGAACATATAGGAATTTAAATGCTTTTCAACTGTATTGACCCAAAAGTATGAATTGAATTTCCTATGAATAGAGCTGTTAAACATGGAAAGCATAGACTTAACTTTGAATCTAAAAGTCCTGATTTCAGCCAAATTCAGAAAACTACAAGACAGAGCATATGAGGTAAAAGAGAGGGAAAAGTCATTCTGTACATTAATATCTACTAATTGGAGAGATGTGAGATGAAATCCAGCAGTTGAGAACCTTTGCACTTGTGCCACATTGACAAGTGTTTCACTGTGATCGACCACTCCACAATGGAGGAAGACTCAGAGGAGAAGGACAAAAATAATGAGTTCAAGGAAAAATGTCAACACTGACCACCAATTATTGAAAAGAAAGCTGCACTTTTAAGGGTATTGGAGAGTAAATTTTATTTTAGATACATTTTATATACATTTTAGATATACCAGTGAGTCATCAGGTTGTGTAAACAGCTTTGCCTGAGATAATTAGTGGAGTACTTTCCTTCTGCCCTAACCCAGAGCAGCACGGCAGGAGAAACTGTGTATGTGGCTCAACCTAAAGTTAAGTTTGAAAGCTGACCAGCTTTTGAAATGAACTTTGAAGGGAGCAATGGGCTTTTCTTGTTTCAACCCTTGTACTCCTCTCTGGTGACTGGACACACCCAGTACCATGGTAGTGAGAATATAGGGACTGGTAACAGGAATCATGTTTGTATGGTGATTCAACTGCATATTGCAATAGCTATAATGTGCATCTAATTTCAGTGTACTGCTGTGATACTCTCCATGCAACAACAATTATATAAAATAAATTTGATATTAAACTTTAAACCCTCTTAATGTGGAATCTCTAAAAGAACCTATTCAGGGGGTAGTGCACTCTCAACATTTACACATTGGACAGATATATAAATGGACAGATTATATAAAATGGACAGATATAAAATCTGTCCATTTTATATAATACTGGAATTAAAAAAAATAAAGCAGCACTTACAGTGCTTCATGGTATCACAATAAAAACTAAATTGGGAAGAAATGGGCAAAAGCTGAACTATGCTGGTGTTAGTAGTTCTTTCATAGTCAGTATTGCATTAAGCAGAACACAGTAAAGGCAATAAGGACAGAGCTATTCCATTCTTATATCGAGGAAGAAAGATATTAAGATGGGTCTGTAATCTAAGAATTAAACTGGTAAGGCAGAGATGTTTGCATTCCTTAACACAGGCAATTGAAATCAACTTCCAGGTTGTTCATGGGGTTTTGTATTGGGATTTTCTTCTTTGTTTGAGGTTAGGTTTAGGTTTGGGGTTTGTGTTTTGTTTCTTTTTTTTTTTTTGGGGTGGGAGCAGGTTTTTCCTTTGTTGTTTGTTTGTGGGGTTTTTTGTTTTTGTTTTTTTGGTTTGGTTTAGCGTTTTGTTTTGGGTTTTTGGATGGTGGCGGTTGCTTTGTTTTGTTTTGTTTAAATAGTAACCTAAGAAATATTTCCACAAAGTACTAATAAGACTATGTGTTCAGATCAAAAACCAATTGACATCAATTTTATAAAAATTCATAAACAGGAGTTAAAAATATATATTTCACATGAATATCTCCTGTCTGTCACTTTATAATGGGTTAAATGCCCTGTTGGTGGTGTGCCACTACTTTAGAAATGATTTAAAACTGTCTTCAGTGAGCTATCTTTCACAAAGTATGACAAATTCAGTTACAGATAAAAAACTGAAAGATACTTGAATTGATTTTTCTATTTAGAACTAATGCATGAAAAATTGCTTCTTCTAGCTTATGAATATTAAACTTGTTCTTATTTTAATCCAATAGATGAAAAAATAGCTTCTTGTTATTAGTCATGATGTTAATGTTCTTATTTTTAATCTTCCTGGGGTAGTGTGTCCTTTACACAAGGATGGACAATAGTTCTCTCATTTTGCAATACTTCTTTTTAAGTTGTTTAAGTTTTTCTCTAGTAATGAAAAGTTAGGTATATGTTTTCCTTTTAATTAAATGTCATTAAATCCACAGAAAAAAAAAAAAAACAAAACAAACCTGATAATATTTGTCAGTATTCTTCTTCTATGAGTTTCAAGGTTACCTTTTTTTTTTGAAAGAAAATTCACCATACCCCAGCAGCTTCCTAGGCTCTCCCCATCCCTGGCCTCCATCTCAGTAGACCTATGCTAAATCATTGTTTATGATGCAGCCTTTATACTGTGAGGAAGTTGAAGGAACAGCATATTTATATTGAAGATTGCCTAAGGAAAAAATCTTGCATAAATGAGAAGAGGAGCTAAGTATCCCAGTTATACGAAAATTGGTTCTGAAGTGTCTTAATTAAAATTGTAAACAAATAGCCATTCTCTCTAGGTTTACTGTAAAGATTAAGTAATGAGATACACTTGTACTTGGATGCTTTTTCCAAATTAACTGTCTTCCAATACTTTGAGAGCAGAACGATGTAATTTACTGCTGTTCAGGCTGGACCAGCAGACCTCCGTATCCTCTCCTCCACTATTTGGTGATTTTGTATTTTCAGTTAAGTGGACACCTGGGTGGCATTACTGCTATCTTAGAACCATAGAACCATGGAAGCAGTAAAGTTGGAAAAGACCTTCAGGACTGAGTCCAATTTTTGACCAAAAACAACCTTGTCAACCAAACCATGGCGCCAGTTGCTTCCTGAACACCTTCAGTGATGCTGACTCCACCACCACCATGGATAGCCCATTCCAACACTTAACCATTCTTTCAGTGAAGAAATTCTTCCTGACGTCCAACCTGAACTCCCCTGTGCAGGTTGAGGCCATTTCTTCTTGTCCTGTCCCTAGCTGCCTGTCAGAAGAGGATGACACCCACCTGGCTATCACCTCCTTTCAGGTGGTAGTTGTAGAAAGCAATAAGGTCACTCCTGAGCCTCCCCTTCTCCAGGCTGAACAATCCCAGCTCCCTCAGCTGCTCCTCATTGATCCTTCTTTCTATACCCTCCCTCAGCTTCATTGCTGGACATGCTCCAGCACCTCAATGTCTTTCTTGAAGTGAGGGGCCAAGAACTAGACACAGTACTCAAGGTACTCAACAGTGCTGAGTATAGAGAGACAAGAATTTCCCTAGTCCTACTGGCCTCTCTTACCTTGTCTTCTTTTACCCCATAAGCTGAAATGCGACATTTAGAACTGCTATAGTAGCGAGCCTCTTTCCCACTAGATCAGCATGACCTTTTGAGTTGTATCTGATGCTCAAAGCAATTTTGACTGAAATCATATTTTTTCTCTGAAATCATATTACATTTCCACAAAATACTGCTTTTACTTTGCTGTTTTGTTAAGCTTTCTACCTTGGCAAACCTCAGTCTTATGATGAAGAGACATTTTCCTATTTCTGTCTGCTTTTAAACCTCAAATAAGATATCTTTTGTTTAGTTCACTAAAGGGAGATGTTGGCCTACTTTTTGTGTCTCTTCGTTTACTCTGCAGGAGGATGAGTATCTTTGTAGAGCTAGTCTCTTATATCCCCTACCAGCAGCACTTTGTGTTTACTAAGTAGGAAACCCATGAAAGAGAGACATCACATCAGTTAAGATCTGTGTAGCAGGACACAGAAGCACTACAGTACTTTCATCCTATGTTTATCTTCTGCTATTTCACACGCTGGGTATGCTGATAATTACAGGGAGATAGATTAATGGATATGGTTCAGTGCAGTTTGCAGGTTCCTGTGGCTAGGAGCAAGCAGGTGAATACTAACTTCAGTTTAGTATAGGAATCTTCAGTGATTTGGGGCTCAGTAAGTGGTGAAGACAAACCTTGGGTTCAGATTTCAAACCAAACATCACACATAACTCTCCAAAATGTGAGGTCTAACAGAATTCCAGTCAAAGTCAGGGCACTGTTGTCTTGTGCTGAGGAACTTACAAGACTTAACTGTCATCACAGTGTTTACACATGCTTAATGTAATTGGAGCATTTCTATAAAGAAACAAAGATGATGGAGGACTGTACTGAAACAGAACTTAACCTGAACTTTGGAGGTGGGAGTGGCATTCACAACCCACAGGTGAGAGCTGTGGTTCCTCTGACACAGCATGGGGAAAGCTGGTATCTCAGGAACAAGATTAATAGAACTCATCAAGCTGGATGGGCTTTCTTGTTTTATCCATTCCAACATAAATAAACTAGGTGTTAATTTCCAGGCTTTTGGATTTGTGTGTATTGAATATTGCAGATGTATTTTGATTCATTTGATCAGATTATTTAAGTTAGAATGACATCAAGCAGAGGGTAAGAAGACCCTGCAGAATTAGACTCCCTTGTTTTTCTGACAGGAAGAACCTACTCTCAGACATACTTTCAGACATAGGTCTGAAATAAATCCTCAAATTACTTAGCACTGTTGAAATATAGTCAGGTCTTGATATGCCCAGAAACAGACACTTTGTCTTCCAGAAAATATGTCAGAGGAAGCTGAGGAGAATTTAGGGACCCAGGTTCTGGAGGCAGGTAAGCACAGTTTTTACAGATCTAAATTTTGTACTCAGGCATTTTATACCTTTTGTAGGTCTAAAACTTAAAATGATCAGGAACCCAGTGGAATTCACAACATGTGAATGGAAGTTCTGTGAGAAAATGTGTATTAAGCACCATAATAATCTTGTGCCTCAGAAACCCTGTCACAAATGAATTTTTTTTCAAAGAAAATATGCACAAGTTCTAATGAATATAGTCCACATGTTGCTACTGCTAGCATAAACCAGGAAAATATTTTCTTGTTTATGACACATACTGCAGCTGACCAGGTCAAGCAAGCCCTGACCATTTCTGATCCAAAAGTTTTTAAACACTGAATGATAACATACTGGGAGAAACAATGACATACCTGGAAACTAGTTTACTTTGTTTTCCCTTTTTAAGCAATATAGATGAGAATATGAAAAACTGAGAGATCTCTGCACTACTTCAGTGCAATAGCTGCCATTTGGTTTCCACACTCTCTCAGATTATTAGCAAATGCTAGAGTTGCTAAGAATTGCTCCTCTGCTGCACAAAATAGCTATTGTGGCTTGTCTCTTATCACTGTAAAAACATCCAAACCAGGCCCTGCTAGCAGGAAATAATGGGACTTCTTCAGTGTGTTACATTTATACTGTCAGACTCCAGTTAAAAAAAATCAGTATGACTTGGACAAAAACCTCTTTAATCGGCTTACTGGAAGCCTCAGTCACAATAGTGCCAACTGTTAGCATTCCTTTGTTTTATAAAATCTGAAAGATTTTCTTTTTCTCTGTAATATTCTCTATTGCTAATACCTGAATTGGAGCAGTATGTGGCTGTATGCCATATCGCATTTTTATGCTGAGCAGATGCATTGTGCGAAATTCTGAGGCAAACACTTTTATCCTGGAACTCCACTAGAACTGGCTTACTCAACAAATGATGCCAAATTGTCTCTGAATTTTTCAGTAACTTTTGTCACGGTCTCAGGCAAGATGCTACCAGCAGCTACCAGTTGCTTCTGCTTACCATTCCTTCTTAACATACAGTGAATAAAGCACTGAGAGTGGGATTAAAAAAAAAAAAATGTATTGCTTCCTGGGAAACAAAGATCTCATGAACACTTACCTACACTTTGGTGAGCCTATTTATGTTTGTATTCAATGATTTTAAAGGACTTTTCCAACCTCAATGATTCTATGACTCTGTATTCTTAAATGAGTTTGTACTCACAATAGACCCGTGTGTAAGTACTGCCACAACCATGTATTTGTTCTGCTGAAACCAGCTTTCTAGTCTAGGCTGTTGCAGCGCTTGTCAGGCACACAGAAAGCCCCTGGGACAAGGCCACCTTTGCAGACAGGCCTGAGACTTGGTTATTGAACTGAAGACTCAACAAAATTCTTCCCACTCAAATGTGAAAGTCCTGGGATCTTCTTGGAGAGGACACAGTGCTGACAGAATGTTTACATGAAGGGGGTCACCTGAACAAGTTGAGGGCAGAGGTATGGGTTCTCAGTACACTGCGGCATTTGAAGATCTAGTTGTGTAGCAGAGTATTTGTAGAGCTTGTCCTGAGCAATAATACTGCAGCTCTGCGGCTATTTGATGCTCTTGGTTCCCAAAGTCCAGAAATGCAGCCTTCCAGCTGCAAACAGAAAGGCTGTGGATCTTCTCACCTTGTAGCAGGTAAGACCAGCATTTGAAGTAGAGGAGACATGAAGAAGATATAAGCACTTTGAGTCAGACTGCTAAGGTATCAGTGAAGAGATTAGAAACAACCTGTGAGAAGCCCCTTTAGGGCCCTCCTTCAGCCTTGGAACAGCAGATAAGCTCAGACTCTTGCACAACTTCAGCTTCTTGGCCCTTTAGTGATCCTGGCCTTTTCAGCTTGGCTTGCTAGCTTATTCTAGCTGTTTTGAACTTTTCCATATTGAACATATTGATTAGGAATAAATGGAGATTTTGACATGAGATTTCATTAATACCTTATACAATGGCATATACAATCTTCATATATCTGCTGGGAATACCAAATACTGTATTTTAGAACACTGCTTACCTTTTCTATAGCTGTCTCCACATCAGTGAATTGGATATAGCCTTATTCAAATAGTATTGTTCTGTCTTTCTTGCTTCATGAGAAAATCTTGAACCACTGCTATTGGGTTTCTAAGCACCACACATAAATTGTACATGGTTGAGATTCATACTGTTTCTGTTACCCCAGTCAATGCACTGTCCATGGCTTTTCTGTACAAACTTTTGATCTGATGCATTCAGCTATCCAGGAAAGCTCAATGAGGGATTACTTCTTTCTTGACCCAGATTACACTGTCATGAGTAACATATTAAAAATAAAAATATTAATTGTCATCAAAGCTGAGGTAGCCTTACAAAAAAGCAGAACTTGAACATTTCAAGATGGGAAAACCTGAAAGTCAAAGCCAAATGTAAGTTACGTGTCTGCACAGGTAGGTTATACTTTAACTGGTATTTCTGGGATTACACTTTTAGCCTTTACTAAAATACACTTTGTTAAAATGTTTTGGAGTTTTTAGGTCTTAAAGAATACAATCCCATTTTTCTTGTGTGAGGTTATATGAGATAATCAGCTGCAGCCAGGTCAGCAACAATGCTTTCAGCCTAAGTCTGGGTAGACTGTCTTAACATCTTTCCTCTCTGGAGACTTTTGCTGAAGGAACTGAATGATAGAATAGATTTCTTTCCATCTTTAAATTCATGTGGCACTCTTTTGTGCTTTTAGATTTGTTACAATTTAGTAACAGTCATCACTAAAATGAATTTTAATTAAATATATGAAAAAGGGCTTTCCTGCAACTGAGTTTTTACTTTTTACATTACTCTACAAACTTCACAAGAAACTTTGCCTGAATGACTAAAACATGTACAATGCAAAATGCTCAAGAACAGTTGTGTTTCTTGAAACAAGGTTTTCCCTTTTCTTTTTTCCCAGTCTTCATCAATCCATTTTGCCTGGAACATGTTATCTCCATAGAAAAATGTGTTCTAAGAGTGATGATTCATAACAATATGTCAAGGACAGGTTGGACGGAACTCTGAGCAACCTGGTCTAGTGAAAGGTGTCTCTGCCCATGGAAGAGGAGTTGGAACTGGGTAATCTTTAAGGTCTCTCTCCACCTAAAACATTCCGTGATGGTGTTGTTATGTGTACTGTTAGAATAATTCTTTTAGGTTTGTATGTAGAATTAAAATACTCTTTTTTCCTTCACTGTGAATTCACATACAACTCTGAATGTGATCAGTGTGTGATTTTCTAGTATAATTTGCTTTTTGATCGAACACAACAAACATGAAAAGCATTCGATAGTATCCAAGTTTCTAAATTCATATCCAATTGCTATAGAAATTTCTGATTTATGATATCAAGCCAGGTCCTTTTTTTTTTTCCTTCAAGATGTGCATTATTTCAATTTAGCCACAGAGGTGTTATAGCTTAGCATCAAATGTACCCCTAGAGAAGCAGCTTCCACACCAAGGCTTGAGGAAGGCCCACTGATGAACAACGCCACCATCTAGTGGTGAAATCCTCACCTGGACTCTCGTGTGGCTGGACGTGAAACTTCAGGACATATGGCACTGCCAGATGCAAGTCTTGAATTAGGATCTTGGATGGGACAATTTCGAAAGCAAATCCCATATCTAAGTTACTTGTACAGTGATGCAAATGCTCAGAGAAAATTCATCTCAATACTTTTAAGGTACAAACATTTGACATTCAACTCATGGTAATTTCTGGAAGTGTGAGGTTGTGTAGGCTTTTGTTTGGGTTGTAGGGCTTTTTGCCAATGCTACATTTTTTTTTTCCCCGCCTACAGCGTGCTTTAAGTGCCATAATACTTTTTTACCTAACTCTCTGACCGTACAGTTTTAATCTGTTATTTTTGTTGCATCCTAGGCCCTGCTCAATAATTTTCCTCTTTTCAAACTGTAACGGCTGAACACTCAAATTCTGTCATTGCACGATCTACTAAAGCAATTTACTTTCAGTGAGCTTCCCCTGACCATTATTGCCATATTTTCCCTACATGTATGATGGCGAGTGTAACCTTTTTTATAACTAGTGAAAGGCCAGAAATTTTGTGTTGACCTCTCAGGACTCACCCAGACTTGCCTTAGTCTGAGCAGCTTTTAGCTCATTTAAATAATTCTTGGACTAGTGATAAATTCCTAGCTTGCTTTAGTTACCTCCTGCGAATAGACCTTACTTGTAAAGGTCTGACAGAAGGGGTTTTTCATTCTTTGTCTAAAAAGCAATAGGCCCCTGTGACAATAAAGCTGAGGGAGGCTATGGTGTGACTTTCACACTTTAGTTGGGAACCAGTGAAAGAAGCAGATTGTGATAAGAAAGCACGTAAAAATAGCCCCGGATGAATACCAGCAGTAAGGGCAAAGGGATCCTGCACACACAACTATACTGAAGCCTTATTTGGAAATAGCTTGGGATGTTGGTGGCCTGCTGCCACACCTTTTTTCCCACCACTTCTTTGCTTCATTGGAGATAAGTACAATTAAGCTTAACACTTCTGAAGAAAAACAATGACATCACCAGTAAGGCTTTTTAGTATGAATTAGTATGAGTTAGTATTGCAGTAGCTAGACTAAGCAGTTGGTTCTATTTTAATTAAACCGTTAAGATTATTATTATTAGGTTAAAAATAAGTTCTTGGCTCCATATGTAACACCATGTTCTTTTTTGGCCATAACATTTCTTTGAGTACAATATACCCATAACAGGCACTATAAGCTCTATATTGGAACTAAAATCTGTTTCGACTTTCATTTAATTTCACTATTCCTGAAAACACAATTAGTATTCAAGACTCGTCCATAGTAACTTCCTCCTATTGAATAGTTAAAATTGATTATATATCATACCAATACTAAAGGAGAAAAGGCTGGAAGCACATTTTAGATTGTAAAGCACTTATTGTTGTTGATTTATGAAATCCTTGGAATAAAAACTCTGTCTTCTCTGTGACCTGTATTGTAAATTCTCTCTCATTTGATGTACTTTTCATAAGAAGCATCATTTACATCTTCTATCAATTGGAGATATAAGTGACAGAATGAAGAATCAAGTGTTGATCTGCCTGAACTATATCTTGTGCTGATATAAAGTTATGGGCCCCAACGATATCATTTGGGATTTAAAAAGACCACAATATTAAAAAATAATTTTTGAAAAATCTTATCCAAATACAGTGTTTATTAGAAATTACACAGATGTATGCCAATGGGTTATCGTATTTTGACTTCAGCTTTTTAACTGTTCTACCATGTGAAAATAAAATAAATATATAAATCAAACTTTTTTTAAAAAATGAGGTCTGCTGTTTTCACAAGGATAAAAAAAGTTTAGGGGATAATTATTTTCAAGAATGGACAAGGACTTTCAGGTACCAAAGGTAGTTTCATCACTGTGTCATGCACTACCAGAGGTTAGAAAGCCAGTATGTGTAGCTCTTGTGAAAATTAATGTTTTCCTAAAACTTTCTTTGTGTCATCTTATGATTTTCTAGATGCTTGAAAATTGCTGTTGGGTTCCTAAGGCAAGTAGCATGAATTCAATCCAATATTGCAAGGAGTAGTCATTAACCTGTGATTTGTCATACATTGTAAACTCTTTCTTCTGGAAATGCTTTGCAAGAATTTTACTTTGCATTTGCAATTGCTGTCATAATGAATAATATCTCTCTTTTTATTCCCCCGCTTGAACAATAGATATTGTCAGGTTTGGCTGTTTCTAAAAATTATTAACTTTTAGACTTATAATATTATTGCATTACCAATAATATATGTATTTGCTTTTAGTCTGAATATATAATAAAGAGCTAGCTAATTAGATAATTCATGAAAGACATGAAGATTTTTTGCCTCCTAACTTCCATAGCGCTTTTCCCTTCTGTTTGCGCTCAAATTTAAAGGAAATAGGTGGTTAAAAAAGAACCCACAATCCCTTTTTACTGGATAGCAGCCAAGCCTCTCAGATTTATTGGAAGGCAAATGGCTGTTGATTCACACTGACAAAGTTATATGCAAAAAATGACACTGTCTATATCCACTGACATGGCAACATGTTCTAGGTTCATGCTCCTTGATGGAAAACTGTCCTAAAATTCTCATCACTGTAACACAACTAGAAATGGTGTAGTAGTTCTTGAGAATTTTCATTGCAATAATTCTCTTCCTATGTACCTACTCACCTTTTGGTCTTGTCTCTGGAACAAAAGACAGATAGAGGGAAGAAGGGAATGGAAGGTGGGGTGAACAGTGCTTTAATGGTGTTGAAGTTGAAATTGTGACTATTATGGATTTTCAACTATCTCTAAATTACTATCACGCAAAAAATTAGCCACTACAGATTTGCATAAGAAAGAAAATCATCCATTTTCCTGAAAAGAAACTTGTATTACTAATACAACAAAATGCTTTTGTTCTCTAAGTTTACCTCACTCTTGTATAGGGTTAGAAATTTCTGCAAATCCCCACACTACTCTGTAACTTTAAATGAGGTAGGCAGAGCCCCAAAATTCAAGCCTACTGAAGTGTGCTAAAGTATACTGCTCCACAGCTTTTCTATCCCAGGTAACATAATAAGAATCTCTTAAAAATCACCTTTTCTGTAGGGGAAAAAGCCCCAGCCAAACAAAAAAAAACAATGAAAGAAGCTGGGATCTTTATCAGAAACACAGTTACACAGCAGAAGAGTTGCCTGACAGATGAACTTTGAGGTCTCCACTATAAAGAAATTAGAATGCAGGAGTGTTCTGCTAATCTACTGTTGGTTGAGATGAATTTTCTTCTTGCAATATTATTCAAGCTTTATTTGGACAAGTGACAAGTGGGAAGTCTGTTTAGCAGAAGCTGTCTGGGTTCTCAAAAACCTTTTAAGATCAGTGGATCCTAAAGAGAAGGTCTAAATCAGGGCATTCAGATATGCTGCAGGTGATAGTTGTAATGGCAACCTGCAAATCTGTCTCAGATTATTCCTTTAGATAAAAGTAAATATATATATGTATATATTAGACTGACAATTTTAATAACCTCTTCTTGTTCTCAATCATATATGTTATTGTGTATAAGCCTAACTTCTTTCTTTCTCCAGCTGTTTTTCAGACTTCTGTTCCACTAGAAATTTTCCATTGTACTGTCTTTAAAGAAAAGTCAAAAAATGTCACAAACATGACTAGCCTAAGGAATTCTTAAGTTCTTTACCAAGCTAGTTAATCCTATTTTGTGCAACTGACACCAGACAATTTCAGAATTAGAAAGCTTTTTATGGTAAAGGCAAACTGTTCCTTTCTGATTTGATTCTGACATTAAGTGTTTATATATTGCCTATGGGTCAAATGTTCAGACCAGTTTGTGAATCAGCATGAAGTACTAAAATACTTATCCCTCCAACAGATATGAAAAATAATCTCTAGATCAAATCTCTAGCTCCAGAAAACCCTAAATTCTCATCAGGAGTTGGAAAATATTGTTCTACTTTCTCCTCTTTCTTATGTTTATGTTAACAATTACTACAGTCTTCTATTAAGGCAGTGCATGAGTTTAGATTAATATTTGCTATGAGTTTGTAAAAGTTCTTACAACTACTAGAAGACATGATAAAGTGACTTCAGTCTTTTAACATTAGTGTGGATAGTCCAAGCTATGATACCACGTATTATCTTTGTGGTATCATAGAATACAAAGAGTATCATATCTTTATGCTCCCATGGTCATAGTATACTCAAATTTTAATTTACACTACCAAGTTTTCTTTTAGAAAAGTATTCCATAATCTTTGCTCACTGACTTTGAATAGTGCAGTAGGGAGGGGCCTACTTTCCCTGTAGACCCCACAATTTCTTAGGCTACCTCTTAGAAATTACTTCAAGCTATAAGGTTCATGTTGCAGCCTCGTTCAGTACAACCAAAGTATCAACAGAACCTTTGTCACTGACAACAAAAAAAACCCCAGAGGAAATTCTTATTCTACATTACTGACTTCTATTATTTAAAAAATGCTTTATTGTCCTGTTGGGATGTCAGTGAGATGTTCCATAAATTTCCATAATGATTCCCCTACTCATCATTGTGATTAGAAATGCCAGTTTTTAAGGGTATTTTCTTTTAAGGCTAATGCAAATACTTTGCTCCTTAGGAGCAATTTCTTGATAAGATATATAGACTAGCTAAAAAATGTTTTCACCCATAGAGAGTTTTCAAGATTTGATATATTTTTAGAAGATATTCTACCAAAAAAGCTTTTTACCAAAGCACTTCAGAAAACTCACTTGCCCAGCCTGGTCACCTCACAAATGGACAGAGACAAAGCAGAGGTGTTTAACGCTTTCTTTGCCCCTGTCTACAACAAAGATAATGGACCAAGGGGATCTCAGTGCCCTGAGCTGGAGGGCCATGACTGCGAGAATGATCAACTCCCTGTCAACCCTGAAACTGTGTGGGACCTGCTGTTTCTGCTGGATCCCTATAAATCTATGGGGTCTGATGGGATTTATCCCAGAATACTCAAAGACCTAGCTTGTGTCATCACGAAACCCCTCTCAATGATTTTTGAGCAGTTTTGGAAATCTGGAGAGTTCCAGCTGACTGGAAGCTGCTGAACATCCCGATTCTCATGAGAGGAAAGTCCTGCTTATCCAACCTGATCTCTTCTTATGACAAGGTAACCCACCCAGCTGGTCAAGGGAAGCCAGCTGATGGAATCTTTTTGGATGTCAGTAAGGCTTTCAATACTGTCTCTCACAGGATCCTGCTGGACAAATTTTCCAGCACAATTGAATAAATACATCGAGTGGTGGGTGAGCAACTGGCTCATGGGTCAAGCACAGAAGGTAACAGCGAATAGGGTGGCATCAGACTGGTGACCTGTCACTAGTAGGGTTCCACAGGGCTCCACCTCAGGCCCTGTGCACTTCAGCATCTTCATAAATGACTTGGATGCAGGACTGGAAGGGATACTAAGCAAGTTTGCAGATGACACAAAACTTGAAAGATCTGTTAATCAGAGAGGCCCTGCAGAGAGACCTTGACAAATTAGAGGGCTAGGCAAACACCAACCATAGGAAGTTCAACAAGGGAAAATGCCAGATTCTGCCCCTGGGATGGGGCAACACTGGATGTTTGTACAGACTGGGGAATGAGATACTGGAAAGCAGTACCATGGAAAGGGACCTGGGGGTCCTGGTTGATGGCAAGTTGAATCTGAGTCAGGAGTGCCCTGGCAGCCAGGAGAGCCAGCCATGTCCTGGGGTGCAATCAGGCACAGCATCGCCAGCCGGTTGAGGGAGGGGATTGTCCTGCTCTGCTCTGCACTGGGGTGGCCTCACCTGGAATATTGTGTGCAGTTTGGGGCACTGCAACGTAAGAAAGACATTAAGCTCTCTTAGAGAGCATCCAAAGAAGGACAATGAAGATGGTGAAGGGCCTTGAGAAGAAACTGTATGAGGAGCGGCTGAGGCCACCTGGTCTGTTCATCCTGAAGAGGAGGAGACTCAGGGGAGACTTCATTGCAGTTACAACTTCCTCGTGAGGGGAAGGCACTGATCTCTTCTCTGGTGACCCGTGACAGAACCCAAAGGAATGGCCTGAAGTTGTGTCAGTTGGATATTAGAAAAAGGTTCTAAACCCCAGAGGGTGGTTGGGCACTGGAACAGGCTCCCCAAGGAAGTGGTCACAGCACCAAGCCTGACAGAGTTCGAGAAGCCTTTGGACAATACTGTCAGACACATGGGGTGACTCTTGGGGGCGATCCTGTACAGGGCTAAGGGTTGGATTTGTGGGTCCCTTCCAACTCAACATATTCTATGATTTTGTGACTCGTGTGTTTGCACTTGCAGTTTGAGAGAAGTCATTTTATCCTTGACTCAGGTGTGCATGCTGACCACCAAGGGAAGGTGTCCTTTCCTTTTGGCCAGCTGAACATTGAATGTAGCAGCTGCAAAGGCAGTAAATAAGTTTAGTAACAGGGACAGCCTGAGACAACAGCTCCCAGCTTTACTTAGACTACAATCTTCTGTAGCTATATGGAAATCTTTGCCTATTTCTTTTATCTTTGTTGTGTTTTAAACTGCTATCTAGAATCAAGAAACATTTGTTCTGCTGAAACCGAAGAATCTTCACTTAACATTTGATTCTGAAAAGATAGGGATTTATTTCACATATTCACAATTTTTCTCAATTATAGCCATTTTCTAATGGATATGATATCTTTGTATGCCTAAAAAGTTCATTTGTTACTGACAAACATGATTAGATTTATGTCCATTGTTTTTAAGGATTACACAAAGAATATGAATTTGAAAATTAATTTGTTTTCTCTTCCCTTGGTAAAACAAATAACTTTTAAAGAAAGTAAAGATGTGGACATTTGCTGGGACTGCAAATCAGACAGGGCTTTGGGATTGATCTACTTGAAGTTTATTAAAGCTAAACTAGCATTTTTTTTAAACCTCAGTTGCAATGATATCCTTGAACAAAAAATTTCAAACAAAATACATTAAAAAAAAATTTCTGCTCAAAACTCCACCCTGCTCTTCCTTTCTCCTCTATTTATTAATTCTGATTCCTATACCCAGCTCTTCTTTGCAAATCTCCTTATCATCACACCTGTGATGTGTTTGTTTTCTGGGGGTGTGACCACCCAGCTGAAGCTGCTCAGGTACTTCCATAAAGCAGGAGGACGACTTTTTCCTCCTGGAGAGTGTCTCCTTCCACAGAAACAAGATTTACCTATCTCTGAAAATAGACTGTATCACGGGGCTTTTACTATTTTTGTGTCCCAGACTCTTTTACTAATCAGCTGTTATACAAGAAACAAAGTATGCAGCTACAGGCCAGTTATGGGAGGCCCTTTTGTTCACAGCAGGATGCTAAGGTAATTTTATGATGAATTTCAGGTCTTTTCTTTTGAAAGAAAAACTAATCATTCACCTAGAACTAGAAGTTTCAAGTGTGTTTAAAATGTTTGGTGAGGTTTGTAATGATGGATAGAACTTTATGTGTTTTTTATATGAGCTACTGACTTTAATGACATATGGTACTCCTATCAGTTCTGAAAAGATGATCAAGATGAGATATTGTGAAATAGGATTAGGCAGTTTTTACATTAACCTCTTACCTTAAACTTTGTGCACCTCCTGGGAATTTTGAGATTGTTTATTTTGCTTTCCATAACTTAAGCTGAAAAGCGGCAGGGATGAAATATGCCCTGAACAGATTGCTCTTAGGAGTCTTTTTACTTTCAAATGCTCAGTCTTAAAGTGTGTAGGAGTCACTCTGTTGGTGGCTTGGTATTTCAGAGCAGAGTCTGTGAGTGGAGCTGGCAGTCTCTCTGTAAGCAATGGGAAATGAAAAAAATTAATAATGAACAGAAGAAATAGCATTAATGAAATCGTTTGGTGTGTTACTAACCCAAACTCGTCAAAAAATAGATGGGTTTGGAGGTACTGGAAGTTACTTTTTGTAGTAGTAGAGTTAGATAAATACCTTATCATGGAGGGCAGAACATAATTATTTGGCTTGTAATAACGAAATAGATATGTGAGAAACTAAAAGCACTGAAGAAGTTTATTTTCTTTTGTTCTCTAAATGTATATATATCAATTTGCTGACAGGTTGTGTTTCTTGGTTGAGCTCAGCCCTGATGAGGCGTTTTGTATTAGAAAATTCTGACTTTTGTTTGTTTTTTTGGTATGCAGTGTTATATATCTCAAATTGTTTACTGTAGCAGTAGTCCACTCAGAAGCATGTGTAGATGTGGAATGATTTTATATAAAATCTTATTTTCCAACTAAGAGTTATCAGTTATGCACCTGGACATAATGTTCCCCAGAATAGAAGTGGTTTTGTTTGGTTTTTTTTGTTGTTGATGTTGTTTGTTTGGTTTTCTTTGTGGTCTACAAGAATAGTCTACATCACATGTCTTCTAAGATTTTTTGACAGAGATGTCTCCTTTGGGGATACATATATTGGGATACTGTGCCTTGGATGAACAAAATCAGAATAGGCTAATATGGAGCCTGCTGCAGGTCTGGCTATAGCTGTGGGTGATTTAGAGGTACAAAGAAGATGAGAGAGTGAAATTTGGCAAGGTGATTATATGCTTGTACATCTCTGAAGTGGCAGATGTGATCACAGGTGGTCTCTTTCAGGGAACTGTGGAATTCCTCATACAGTGTGAGGAGTTGTTCATGTCATGGTCTTTAATAATATTTTGTCAATATATTTAATTATTTGTCAATTATCTGCAATATAACTATTTATAGTATAAAGAATAAGCAAGATGCCTATGAGAATATTCTGTGGAAAATGGAGGGAGAAAAAGTGTTGCTAGTTTATTTTTAGAGGTTACAAATAAAGGAATAAAGAAAGAATGGACAAAACTCTATCAGTTAAGTTGTGGAAATCAAAACAAAACACATAAATCTAGACAAGTAATATGACAGAGAGGAAACACATACAGCTAGAGCTGGGATCAAGATCACATGTAATCTGGATCAAATCAAAACCAATGTTTTTTTTTTTTGTGTGTTAACACACTAATGCGAAGAAAATGACCCAGGCACACTGGGAAACAACTTAGAAATTTTTCTATGTAACTTGTTAAAAAGGATGTTTCCAGTGGAAAAAAAAAAGGCAGCCTTGAGACAGTCTTGTAAGTAACTAATGAAACATTCCATATGTACAATTTGTGAGTTGAACTGCAAGTTGAACCCTGGAGGAAGACAGCCAACATAATGAGAAAATTGAATGCATATTGTGGTTTGAGAGAAAAATAAAGATATTTTGTTTTCTTAGTTTGATATAATTACAGTTGAATGGGGATGTGGATCTTCCTAATTTCCAAAATCAGAAAGTTAGTGGTGGTTAGGGTAAAGGACAGCAGGGATGGAAGAGCTGGCAGTTACATAATCTGCAGAAGGACATTTAGACTGAACAGTGGAAGTGAGAGGAGAGGGTGGTTAAATGGCTTTGTTATGAGGGCATAGATCTCAAATATTTTATGTTGGGGTGGGAACATTTTATTAAGGGATTGTGAAATTTACCACATCTGATGGACTTAATTGAAGGCTCACAAACGTAACACAGTGTAAAAGCAATCGTTTTCTGAAGTGTTTTGGGGGCTAATCACACTCCTTTAAGATCTGATGATAAACCAGCTTTTAAAAACTGTGCCAAGATTATATATATTCCACTGATTCCAACAGGTTTGGAATTTGTTAGTGACATTATTATCATCTGTTTTGTGAGTTTGATTCATTCTTAAAGTAGAAGTGTGCCCATTTCCTCTTTTAATATTTTTTCTACACTTTCCTGTCCAGAATCACCTGCTTATAGCTATGGTCAAGGAAATAATGAACTGAATTCCTTTCATTGTGCTTCTTCCTTTGAAAGTCTCTGAATAGGACAGATATTTAAATATATCCTATTGAAAACACTTAGGTTTTTGCACTGGGAGTGATCTCTCCTTGCAGAATATTGACATTCTTCTCATGAGTGGAGGCCACAGTGTTTCTTGTTTCTAAAGAAAGTATTTCAATTTCACAGATGAGATGCATAATTCCAAGAGAATATGTTCTGAGCATTCTTTAAAATTCCAATTAAAGATATGCCCCTTAACCACAGGAGGCCAAAAATAGTCATAAAGCTGCTTTTCAAAGTACAAGGAGGAGAAGAAATTCAAATATGAAAGTAAGTTCCATGAGCACTATATATACAGAGCATATTCTTTGGAGAAAGGAACTCTAACTTCTATGGAAGAAAAAAGAGAGCCTCAGAAGACAGTATTAATTGTGTAAAGCATGGAACTTAATCTTTTCTTTAAAGAACTTGAGGCAATGTCATGTTTACAAACTTCCCATATTGCATCATTCTATTTGAAATATTTTTCAAGTGTATACATCTGATAATCAAGACTTGAATAAGACTGTTTAAAATTACACAACATGAAGTATATTTAAAGTATTTTCAGAACAAAAGTAGGTAAGAACCACCTTTTTTTTTTTTTAATTTTACTTTTTCAATAAATCCTCCCATGGATAATGTTGCGGATTACTGTAGAGCAAAGTAAAACAATAAAAACCTTCACTGGTGAAAAGGGAAATGAATAACAAGTCAAGTAAATACGTTCTTTGTCAGAGATTCCATTATCTGTGTGCTTGGGGGTGGTTTGTTGCTTAGTTGTTTAATATGAGAAAATCATGCAAGTTATTCTGAAATTTCTGCATTTCACAGGGGCATTTTATTAGCAGATGGAATAAAAAATTAAAACACAAAGTCCCACAAAAAATGAAATTGTAACAGGAAGGGAGATAGCAAGATTGGAAGGTTCATGTAGGTTTATGGGCACTTTTTAAAATGGTGAAAATATAATTTTATAAACTTGCATTTGAAATGCAAGCAGCTTAGGGTAAGAATACTGGAAATGATACAGACATCCTGGTTCTTTTATATGTACATGAAGAACATCTTCAACTTAAGAGAAGCTGGTAGTCATATTGTGTGGCGTCCATTTACTGCTGATTCACAATAGGGGCTGCTGCCATTTAATGTGTGAATGCTATCTGTTAAAACAGCAGTTGCTGTATGTCTTCTACAATATGAGCCAGTCTGCTCACTTTTCAAATTTGAAACCAAGAAATGGCCACAGAATAATTCAACGAGCAATCATCAGCAAGACAGGACAGAACCTCTACTTCCTGACTAGTGAGGAGATAGCTGCACTGAAAACCTGCCTCTATCTCTCAAAAAAAAAATTTTTTTTTAGGTAAACCATCTCTTTTGTTGGATTGCCTTGTTTTTTGTGAAAAATTATTGTTTGGGAAGGCTAAATGTGAAAATAGGGGGGTAAGGTAAATTCAGTCTGTTACAGCACATACTTTGAGACAAGAAAATGGTTCTGGTTTGTTTTTTTTTCCTTTTTCTTTTTGACCAGCATGTGCTTCCGAACCCTCAGCACACCAAATAGGTGTTCAAACCCATTGTGTTGATGGCAACTGTTTTACTGCTCTTATATATTTTCTTCAGAAGTTCAAAGTTATCATTTTTATTCTAATGTGAGATGACAACTTTGATATTTTCTCATAAAACTATACTTCTGTCCTCCAGGTAGCCCTGGAGGACAGTGAATGATTGGTATCTCAAAACTTTCAAAACAATGCATATTATTGCTGGCAGCTCTAAGAAAATGAATGCTATTAGTTGAGTCCCATAGGACGGGTCAGTAGACTAACCAGTCCAACACTGTGAACATATTTATCTTCATTGTTTTTGAGATTATGAAATGGACAGTTCCAGAGGCCATGGGTTCTGCAAATAGTAACTTGAAACATTAAGACAACTTCAGTTGCCCAGTGCACAAATGTAAACATCCACGTCATTTCTAGACAGTTTAAAGTTTAAGTTACAGAAATAGGGCTTAAAACAAATTAAAAGACTTCTTCCAAACTCTTAGAGGAGTCACTGAAGAATTTATTTTTTTTTTCTGGCACCTCGTTTATGTTGATCACTTCTCAAAAAATAACTGAGCTCTCAGTTGATTCAAACTTGCATTCAAATAATTTTATTCTTTTGATATTTTAATTATTACTAATTATTTCTTTTGTTCCTTTCTTTATTGCATCAAATTCTGCTTATCTAGAGGTTTGACATGTGTTTTGCTTGACCAGACTGAAGAATTTAGTAATGAAATAAGGAAATAACGCCCATCCTTTCTGATTTTAATATACGCAAGGGAAAACAGTCTTCTGAATAGCCAAAAATCTTTAGTCCATGGCGTTAGCTGGAAATGCCACAAGAACTCAAAAAAACCCCACCCAAACCACACCCCCTCTGCAGGAAAACCAACTGCAAAAAAATACCCCAAACACCCCGAAGTATTCAAGTCTGTTAAACTTAAGAACACCACACACATATAGACATAGAAATTTGCCAATTATTTATGAAAACATTTGGCTTGGCAGTCTTATGTAGTTTTTCAAGCTCCAAAATACTGCCCAATACTTGCCTTTTAAGACTGTACCTGAACTGTCTGTGAAGCTGTATCAAGTTTTAATACTAAAGTATAACTTAGCTAGAAACGAGAGCCATGAAATGTCATTTCTGAAGTTACCACAATTGCTATCTTTGGGCTATCTATAAAAATTTTTGTCTATGGAACTGTAGGTATTTCCTTTTGACTTGCTCCTGTTTTATAGGTCTAATTGATAAATTAGAGTTGCTGGTGTATATTTAACTCTCCTCAGCCACTGGAGAGTTATGCAATCTTTCCTTATGCAGAGAAGTGCTTATAAAATACAGATGAATTTTGAAATATGTAATTCATACAAATGCCATTAAGGGAAGTGGTGTCTTTGCTATTTTCTGAGGGCCTGTTTAGGTTCTAAAAATATATTTATGAAGTAGTTGTAACCTGACTGAAGTTACAGAGCATATGTCATAGTAAAATGTCATTGTATAATGATACTGAATTATTTTAATTAACAAGATACATGGTGTTGTAGATATGAATAAAATGTGAAATTTAACAAGGAGATATCCACTAGGGGATCATAAGTATCATTCACTGTAAAAATGCTCCTCTGCTCTGCAGTATTTTCATTATTCTGCCTTTGAATCCTGTCATCAGAACCACCTTCCTTTCAGCTGAGTAAGAACAGATGCCTCTCCCATTGGAGTCTGTCTCTCTTATCCAGCCAGAAGGATCACTTTTAAGTTACATGAGGTAAGAGGTAGTCTCTCTCCCTATGAAGTTAAGTGAGCTGTCAATCTCAGCCCCTGCTGACTGAGGAGCAGAGAACTGAGATCACAATAGTACTTCTGATACTTGGATGTCAGGAAGAGATTCATTAGAACTAAAATGCCATTCTTAAAAGGACTGTCTTCAATGTAGCAGCTGCTTTTGTTCTCTGCTAGTCCTGTGCTTTCACTCCTTGGGATAGCTAGACCACATATCCAACACCAAAAAAGATTTTGCTTTCTAATGTAGACCAGACAGACTTTGTGATAATAAGTCATGGAAATTAGTGGAACAAAAAATCTGTGTAAATTGCTGTATCTACATGAGCTTAGAGTTGATATACATTGGTACTTCTGTCTTTGTGGCTTTTAACAGGTTTGATTGAGTGTAAGTGTTTCTCACACTAAAAGTAGTTTTTTCTCACTAAAAGTAGTGTTAACAAAATTAGAGGTGCAATGAAGTCTACTTCCTCCTTTTGATTTCCTTTACATTGTTCAAGGATCCCTTTAAAATAATCATCTTTTAATAGTGCTCACACCACCTAATAAAACCCAACAGATCAGAGTGTATCTGATGTATCTGACAATTTACAGAGCCCGTGTCAACTGCATTTTTAATCTTTTCACTTCTAGAAGGATAGATTTTCATGCTTAAATAAGACTCTCTCTTCTTCCTAAATGCCAAAATAAAGCTGCAGCAGTATAGAAAAAATATTTTAGTTTTGTATCCATGAAATATTTCCTTTTAGGTAGTTGTGCTTCTAACAATGGAGTTTTGAGATGCCTTTTAATTCTGTTATAGAATTGCTAATTCTTCTTGTGTTTAAAGAATAGGCATTTAAGTCAGTTTACCGACTTAAATGTTGTTTACTGTGGATTCAGGACTCTACCATGTAAAATCAAGATAGTAGTCTTTCACAGATATGACATAAAGATAAATCCATTATTGTTGGTAAAGCTGCCCTACCTTTGGAATGGGCATCTATAGATATCTAAAATGGACTTTTAAGGTCCATGACAGACTCCAGACTTTTCACTGAAGTTTTTCATGGTTTGTAAATGAGGAAAATTCAAAGACTGCAAACTTTAGTAACCTTGCTTCTGTATTCTAGGGAATTGCTGATCATGCTATATATGTAGTTGCAAAGCAACAATATATCAAATAGCCTTGTGAGTGTTCCTAAGCACAAAGATTTTTTCATTTCTTTGTAGTGAAGGAGTAAAACAAGTTTGCAGCAGTTTTGGGGACGCAGCATCTCAGGGAAAGTAGGAATATGAGAAACTGCTGTCAGGCTGAAGTTGTTCAAACACAGCTGTCTTTGCTGGAGTTCTGAAAGGGGCATTACACCTGTGAATTGTAAAATTCGCTGCGAATGTTACCATCAAGACACCTGCTCAGGCATACAAATAAATGGGAATAAATGAACCTTGACAATTTTATATTCTCTGCTGTTATCCACTTATTTCTTTCACAATGAATTAATTGCAGCACCTGGAATCAGGTTTTATCCAGTCACTAGGAAGTTACAGCAATATCTTTCCCCAGAGTTTTGTACTATTACATAGCATCCCCTTCAACATATTTTTTTTATACTTCTGATTTTTTTATACTTCTTTATATACAGTTTCAGTATTTAATGTATGTGGAGTTCTCCTATAAAATTAAGAGAACCTACCATGTACTTTTAGTTACAAAACCCCGCAACTATTCAATTTCTTGCAGCCTGAAGGAACGCGGTAAGGACACTATGAAGGTGAACCACCAGTTTAACAGTTTGAGGTTTTGGGCTAGTTAATGTCAAATGCTACCAGAAAGACACTCTTCCTGTACTTGTGTCTCTCTCATCTTTTTCTGCTGCAGACAATCTGAAAATCTCTACAGAGACAACCCCTTGACTTTATGACAGTAATCTTTTACTTTAGGGCTTACAGCCAGGATAGACTTTTTATTGCTCTTTTTATCTGGAAGGCACGGGATGTCATAGTACTATGAGAAAAAATTGTTGTAGAAATCAGAGTTCTTCCCTTAGACTAATACTCCTCAGGACATTCGTATATATTGACAGGTTTTACCAGGTTTTATTTTTGTATATATTGACAGGTTTTACCAGGTTTTATTTACATTCTGC
>JAWWMP010000132.1:32932718-32948726 GCA_035047865.1 Dendrocincla tyrannina | reverse complement strand
ACTTAATGACAGCAAAGTAGCAAAACAAAAATATTAACATAGAAATAATCCCATCCTACTTGGAAATACATTACAAGAACAGACCCATGAGATGTGTTTTGCATTCAACTACAAGTATTTTTGAGAGTATTTAAGAATGTGACAAATTTAATACGAACAATAAACCTATTCTGTGCATTACCTCACAAGGGAAACACTTATGAGACTGTCACAGCCTTTCCATTACTTAAGGGAAAATTCTCCTGTCTTAGACCAATTCAAGGTAAAATCATAATAACTACCAAGTAGAACACACATGCACACACACAAAAAAAAGCATCCTCTAAATTCCAGTGAAGGAATACAATTCTGCTCATATGAGTTTTTTTACTGGCCACTATGTAAGTAGAGCTCAGGAAGTACACATGAACTTCTGTGCTCAGAGTAAGGTCTTTGTTGCAATAGAGACTTTTACCAATCCATTTCTTTTGGTACTGATGTTAGTAGTGTGGTTACTGAGAAATCATTCCACACAACTGGCTTCTGGTGTGTTTTGGAAACAGTTACCTTTTGACCATAGACTTTTTTGAGCTCCTAATTTATACTTCGTCAGCTTCTGAGCTTTTTGAGAGCTGTTTGATTTTATTGAGATCCAAAGAGTTTCACTGTGTGCTCTAACAAGCACAACAGCTTTCCAAATAATTACTGTTGACTGCTACTACACTTTAAGCTGTCTATTTTTTTCCCCAGAATTATCTCTTGCAGCTCCAAATTTTACCTTCTTTTATTACAAGTAGTTTTCTTACTATATGTAGGTGCTGGGATTATTGGGGTTTTTTTAGTTGTTGTTCCTTGCATCACTTCATACTTTTATGTTAAATTTCATTTCCCATTTTATAATCTGGTAAGTTTCTTAAAGTCTTTTTTCAGTCCTTTTCAGTCCTTCCAACTCTTCTATTTTGAAGAAAGTAATTTCATCAGCAACCTTTGCCACTTCATTCTTTTTATCCTTTTCCAGGTAGTTTATGTATTTGTAGTGTTGATTAGTATGTAACCCAGCACATCTGAAACCCTCTTCACAGCATTTCTCTACTATGAAAATTCACCTTATTCAATCTTTCATCAAATTGTACAGAACTTTGTTTTATCCCATGGCTACTTATCTTCTTTAAGATACCTGGGAGCTTCCCTGAAGAGGAGGTTTGAACCTCACCTTCAACTCAGTAGAGAAATATTTCAGCCACTGAGGGAGCTGTGCCTCAGTAGGAACCAAAGGAACAGTAGAGCTGTTCTTTCAGTATTAGACACCAGTTGAGAATGCCAATTTGTTTGTTCCATTTACATGGTAAACTTTGTGCGCTAAGCTTTTAGGTTTCTTTACAACGATGTTTTTTACCTTAGAAGAGTACTGTGAAAATACACATAAAATCTACACTACTACCTATATAAAAGGATATACATCTATATATGTGGATGCCAAATTAGGATTTTTCAAGTATTTGTTTGGACGGTTTGATTTCATCAAGCAGAATGAAGTGCCCATATGATGTGCTAGACTTTTTCTTCCTGTTTGGTGGTCATAGCTAGTTGCTCAGCAATCTCAATGGTTGTTATCTATGCTACAAGTCTTCCTTTGGATAACAAAGTAAAGAAATGAGGAAGCTGAGAAGAGAGGCTCATCTGGCAATTCATATCCAGATGAGGGTAACGAAGCTGGTGAAGTGTCTTGATCACAAGTCTTATGAGGAACGGCTGAGGGAACTGAGGTGTTTAGCCTGGAAAAAGGGGGCTCAGAGGTGACTTTATTGCCCTCTACAACTACCTGAAAGTAGGTTGTAGTCAGGTGGGAGCTGGCCTCTTCTCCCAGGCAGCTAGTGACATGATGAGAGGAAATGGCCTCAAGTTGCACCAGGGAAGATTTGTATTGAATAGTAGGAAAAAATTCCACTGGAAGGGTGATCAGGCACTGGAACAGGCTGCACGCGGAAATGGAATCACTATCTTTGTAAGTTTTCAAAAAGGATATGTGTGACCTTGGGGACATGATTTAGTGCTGAATGCAGCACTACTTAGTTAATAATAGGACTTGACAATCTTAGAGGCCTTTTCTAACCTTAATGATTCCATGGACTGGCAGCAAACAAAATACACTTAAGTGAAATGTCCCACATACTCTTCTGAATGTCAGTGGAAGAAATTGACCTTTATATTTTGTTCAGGAGACAGAATGTCCTTAGTAAACCCAGGGACACAATTCCATTTGTTTCCAGATAAAAAGAAAAAGTTGGTGAAAATGCTAAACAGTCACAATTTTATATAAACTGACTATCAGTAAAGTGTTCCTCTTCATTTCTTTTAACACGTGTTAGTGTTGCAGAGAAATAATGTAATGGTTTACTTTATCATGTCATGTTATGCTAGTGAAAATTCAACTTTTGTTGGCTTGGAATTTTTGCCATATAAAGGCTTGAAAACAGCTGTCCAAAAATAAAGGTATCGCCATCTACCTGGTCACTATGAAAAGTTTCATGTTACGAAATAAGTGAACTAAAAACTGACTTTGTGCTGATGGCACAGACCAAAGATCTTTTAAAGGTGTGATGCCAGTTATGTTTGGGGTTTGGTTCATCAAGGCTTTTGGGGCCACAAATCCAAACATGATTTTACTTTAGAACAAAGTTGCAATGTTTTGGCTAAAATTGTAAATCCAAGTTTTGGCTGTTACTTTTAAATAGGGTTAGTTAGTAAAGTGTCATTAGCAAAGTTCCTGTTTAACACCCCATGTGAGTGTTTGAGTTAGTAGGATATTGTGTTATGATTGCTCTTGCTCTTCACTTATGACATGAAATGGAAAAGCATTACAATAAGGGGAACTATCTGAGTAATTTACATGTTTTCAAGTAGAGAAGAAAAATGGAATGTTTTAGCTTTAACTAATGTTCTGTTCATTAGCTGAAAGACCTGTATCACTTCTTTATTTCCTGGGAGCGTTTTTGAAAAGAAAACTTTTTGAAAGAAGGGATTTAGACACTGAAATCCAGAAGAAGTTTCAGGGTTGTGAATCCCCAGCTAAGAGCTCCAGTTCTTGACAACCTACATGAAGAAATTTAGGCACCAGAGCAAAATGAAATTTAAGACTGTTCTTTCCTAAAGAGTTGTTTCAATCTTTTCAATGCTGTAAGCCATATCTGAAATTCACTGGTCTAAGGATAAAGAGAAAACAACTTAGTTATTTCAGGAAACTTGAGTGAGAAAAATTTCTTCACCACTGCAACAGAAGTGGTTTTGAGGTTGCTAATACATTTGGTGACTGAGATGAGTCAGAGGAGGGCTGTAAAATGACTCTAAGGTGCTTGAGGAGACTGGAAAGCTTTAATGCTCTGTTGAGAGTATTAGATCCCTCTCTCTTCTACCACCTCCCCAGACATGACAAATCCTTTATTCACTCCTCTACAGTTCCTGTCTCTAAACCTACCAAGTTCACACTTCTATAAGAAGCTCTTTTGCCATAGAAATGGGAAAAGCGTTCTGGGAGCAGACCATGTTTTTTTGCTGTTGCAACAAGAAGGACTGAAACAGTAACATCACTTATGTCTGGCAGAGCCACAAAGTAAGCACAAGCTTGAACAACAAACAAAATTAAAAAAAAAAAATACTGACAAATGGCTCCCTGTACATTTCCTGGAGAAACTGATAAATAACCAAATTGAAAACAAAACAAAAAAAACCCGAAAACAACAAAGCAACCAAACAAAAAAAATCAAAACAACTGTATTTTTTGGCTACAGCTTTGGTGAAGTGAAATATCTAATATCTACATTTACCAGTGTTCTGTAATTTGGCTGTTTATTTTGGGTTTTGTTTTGTTTTTTTTTCCTAACGTTCAAAAGTTCTGTATTTCACTTGATGCTGTGAACCAATATATAAAATGTTCAGCTGGTGAGCAGGCTGACTTGTTGAAAATCCCACTCTCAGTGCCAAGTACTCAGTGGGATGATGGTTTCATTGGTGATACACCACTAACACCATAAAGCACAGGCAGACTTCATCAACAAAATTCTGAGCATGGAGCTCCTGAATGATGCTCTTGCATTTCTGTAGTGGAATTTGCAAGTCTTTATATAAATGTTGTCTTTTATTTTTACTCCATGGTTTACTCCACTGATTTCTCTTTTTTTCAATATTGAAAATAAAGATGTAGAGAGAGAGACAGAGAAGGACTTGGAAGACACCTGGAATACATCGGAAAAACACTACCAAGAATTGACTATAGGAAAACTTTCCTTAAAATCCCTGTCTGGCTGGAGTTGTACATGTGTGGTGTGACAGTCCTTCAGAACTGTTGAGGAGAATCAGTAACAGATGTCTTTTCTGAACAACTCTGTGCTGCCTTTGATTTATCAGCTTTGTGCAGTAGAACTTCTCTTCTCAGAATAAGCATGACCTGAGGTGATCTCCAAGTAGATTAATTAATGAGGTTAAGGCAGGTAGTGATGAAAATATAATTGTAAAAAGAAGGCAACAAATAAAACAAGTAAGATCCTCTCAACAGCAGTTTAGGTCCTTTGGTTAAAATATTTATATGACTTCATAATCACTAGCGCTAAGGAACTTCCAAATTTTTTGTGAATCTTCTCTTATCTTGCATCCATGGAGATTAAAAGTAAAATATGAATCTCTCTAGTTTATGCATTGGTTAAAACCAATGATGCATTGGTTAAAACCAAGAGATGAATAAAAGATACAACTATCTTGACTTCAGTCAAGATAACTAGCTAAAAAAGCTATAAATATGTATTAGCTGTTATGTTACAGAAATAGTAGAGAAGAATTTTTCAAGCTGAGAACTTATTCACTTAGACTGAAGATATGAAAGTGCATAGAGGCAGGAAAAAAAAGGGCTAAATATTAAAGCTCATAGGAGAACAAGACCTCCCTCACCTTTTTTTCATTCAAATGTGAGTATTTAGGAAGAGAAGGTGTTAGGGAGAGGTACAGTCCCAATGTTATGGGATCAGTGTAGTTCTGTATTTAGAGCAGGTCACTGTCTGCTCTGGGGGAAAAGAAAAAAAAGGCAGTTTTAGCATGGTAAAGTGGAAGTCTTTCCACTGGAAGTCTTGAACTGAATATTTTAATATTAGCAATATGGTTAGATTTTTCTGAACACTTTTTTAATCTTAATTTCAAAGTTGTTGATATTGTATGTCTGTTTACTGCTTTCTGTAGCTCTTGTATTGCACATTTCTTTTTTCTATGATTTCAGTGATTTCCAACTTCTAATATGCCTTCCTTATATCTTATTATTCATTCTACTACCATTTGATATCAGGCAGCAATTTGAGCCTAGAAGCAAATGCCAAAGCTAAACTCGAAGGAAATTAAAGATTCAGTTTTGATTTAAGCAATAGTTCAGTCTTAGTGAAGCATAGTTATTTATTCTATTTTTATATACTTTGCATGATCACAATCACGCTTCTTGTCAGTATATTTATAGGATTTGAGCAACTTGAAAAACAGAGAAGGGTATAGGTTGCAGCTTTGAGAATATACTCTTTGTGAAGAGCCTTGAAAAACTTAATGTAAATTCTTATGTTTTAGGGAAATGAGATATAAATGGAATGGAATTTTTATTGTCAATAGTATTATTTCTAGTCTTGAGTGTCCTCTGCTAGAATATATTTGAAAAAGTGCCATTACATACATCCCTTTCTGCCTCCTTCAAAAAGTAATGTAAAACACTCAATTTTTTTCTTCTTCATATTGGCAATATTGCAAAGGAGCAAAGGTGGTTTCAGTTATATTTGGTAACCTTAAACAGAATATTAACTTGATGGTGTTTGAAGTGCAACTCAGTTGTTTGAAATTGACCATTTTTGTAGAATTCTTCTTTAAGAAATTTTATTATTTTTAACATTAGTTCAACAATTATCCTACTAGTTGTCTGTAAGATATAGAGATAATTGACCCATTGCTGGTCTTGTAGACAGATCTCATGCAATCCTTTTTGAACATATACTTGTCCAGTATTTTGGTCACGCAGGTCTTAATTTCCCTGGCAGCTGATTTAGTTTTATTGTATTTTCATAGGCACTTGAAACTAATGGATCAAACTGTAGAAGTTTAGGCTACTTGTTTGTTTTAAACTCTAATCATGGACAGTTATGTTCACATGCTGCAAAATCCACATACTAGAGTGAAGTTTCTTGTCCATATCCAATAGAACTTGAAATGTGTTCTTGGATCATTAAGTGCAGTTCCTACTGACACAAAGAATGACCTCATTTATTTCTAAATTACCATTTTGCCCTCTGTGAGCTAAGATTTCTCTTACATGTGAAAAACAACCCTCTGGACCTCTGTCGTCTTTGGACATGTGACAGTGACTTTCATTTTCTGAAGAGAGTCTTTGTGAACTTTTATAGGGGATCATACTGAGATATTCACAGTAAAAACATCTATTCAGCAATGTTGTTTTGTTCATCCTGTGCTGCAAACACTGTGCTATTAAGAATAAGATATCCCCAAAGGGTTTTATCTAAAACCTTGAAGAACGCTTGGCAGATGAAAACACCTTATACACTTTTCAATTAAACAGTCCTGCTTAAGTTATGTGATAAATAGCATGTGCATATTGCTCTTGAGTATTTCTGTTCAATGATGACTTGAAAGTCCTGGTTTTCCTCCTGTTGTGACACATTATCACATCACATTTATCACCTGGGGAAATTCAAGACCAAAACTATAACTTTAATAGAATTTTGGTTTTGGCATCACACTTAATTAAAATACTCAGATGAAGCCCAAGAGTTATTCTATATTGAAGCCATTTCTGTGCTTCAGTGGAATAAATCTCCCTTCAAAACACATGTTCTGTGGTGTGCTACTTATCTGTTCTGGGGGTGTAATTTACTCCCTTATTCTGGAAAATGCTTGGAAATCAAAGAAAATGCCTACATCATAGTAGCTGCAGGCAACACTAAAGTTATCTCACTTTTAAAGGTACCTTGCATCCAAAGGACTTCAGCTAGAAACATTATAGGAGTAGTTGTAAGCAAGTTGTAGGGAAGAATGTTAGAAGGAGGGAAACCTTTACCTTTATTTTTCTATAGTAATTTGAAAAGCATTTTGTTAATAGAGAACAAAGGCTGAAGAAATATGAGAGATGTATCTGAACTGATTAAAACACTATTGTGTGTTTTGCTTTCTAAAAAGTGGCAGAAGTGTCGAATTTGAGTATGACAACATCAGTAAGACATTTTATTCTTCAATGTCTTAATTTCCTTACCTGATGAATTCAGACAATGAAATTTCTTTGAGTTTTGGAGCATACTTTGTTTCAGTTCTGGAAAGTACTTGCATTACTCATAAACAGTAGTGCCAGAAAAAAGAAAAAAATAAGTTGATTATCGAAGAACATAAACCAAAACCCTGATATATACACGTTCCAACACGCTATTTTAAACAATTTAAAAAAACAAATCATATATCAAAAGAAACATTCAAACTAAGAAAAGGAATGTTGTGGTGGGGTTTTTTTCACTCTTTGACACATTTTTTTCTGATTAGTAATAGCTTGCTGTCATGCAATATTTTATTATTAAGGGAATAGAGAGTTTTATACATCTCAGTGGATATCTACTTGCACAGTTGCACTCTTTTCCCCTTCTACAGAATGACTCATTGAAACGCTTCTTGTTTTTTCTTGTGTTTTTTTTTTTTTAATCTCAAACTTTTAAACAATGTAGTGTCTTTATGTAGTTTGTTAAACTGTACACTGAGCTGATCACAAATCTTATACATAGTAGGATTTTCTTTTGTATGTATTGTATTTTTATGATGTATACATAAACAGCTACTTCTTTTAGTTGATACTCATTTTTCATTACAACATTTTACTGGATATTAAATACATATTTTCAGTATAAATTGAGCCATGTAATCTATGAAGACATAGTTTAATTTAAATTTCCACTGTTCTGCAGATTCACTCTTTTTTGTGATGCCTAACCCATTACATATACACATACTGATTTCCCCCTACCACGTTTTCAGAATATATCCTGAAACTTTACTGGGGGGAAAAAAAGAAGTATTTTACTTAGCTTCTCTCTGCTAAATGCAGTATCAATAAACTGGACTTGTGTATAAAGGGAGTAAATAATATGCTGACATGGAAAGATGTCTTGAGGACTATAGTGGAAGGGACAAAACTAGATGAACAAGCAAAAGTAGAATTTAAAGAAAAAGAAAAATCACATTAGGTAGACAAATCTGTCAGAGTGTCCAAAAGGTTTAGAAACACAGGATTGTTATAGTTTTCTCTTTTTCTCTGTTTAATCTCTTGCTTCAGTTGCTCCAAAATGTAAAAAAGATACATAGGTCTTCTATCAGGCTTCAACTTCCAAGGAGACTTCGGGTTAAATATCTTACTAACACTTACTACTTACACTTATTTAATTTTGAAAGTGGTATTTAAAAAAAAAAAATCACTGTGAAAGAGTGTTTTCATGGGGAAAAGAAGTACTAATAATGAGAGAGTCTATAGAGAAACTAGGATTCCTAGGAGAAACTATAGATCATATCTTGTCACCTGTTAAAACTGCAAAAACATGTACCTGTTGTGTCTCCTGATGGTTCTGGTTGCCTATAAAAAAGGTCTCTGTGTAACCTGAAAACTGAAAGACATCAAATACTTCCTAATATCTCATAAAAAAACTTCCAGGGGTCTTTTTTTCTACTGAAAGCTTTGTCACAAATAAAGAGGAAGATGTTTTTTCGTGATTGCATTTGCAGCTAAGTTTGTATGTATATATTACTTGTGACTTTTCATAATTTTTCTATCTTATCGCTTGACCTCTGACCACATGAGTTTGATGTATGATGTCAAATAATCTTAGTCAAGATTTCTTAATAATATAACAGAAGCAACATTAGTTTTAGGACATTTATTTAAATTAATGAAACGTGGAGATATCATGTTCTTTACTATAAGTTGGTGTTGTGCTTTCTTCAGATAGGTCATGTAATTTACATTTGGTGAAGATCTGGGTTTGACCTTTTAATTTTTTTTATTTTTTTTTAAACTGAACCTCACTGCATGGAATTCTTTCTCCACATGTGTTCAATTGCCAGTCTATGTAAAAAAAAACCTGTGAAGACTTTAATTGTTTTTCAGTACCCTGAGATTAGTTTTTTTAGTAACCAAATCTGATACATAGATGAAGCTTTAAATCTTTACTTCAAAATAGTGTGTAATGATCTTTTATTCGTGATTTTTTTCTGCATAACTCTAACAAGTGAATTAGTAAGAAAATGAGTTAGCAATTAATTTTGAACTATGATTATGTAAAAAACTCTACAATTAAAATATTATTTGCAATGTTTATTGGAAAATATATGCTAGCATAGGGTTAAAGGGCCAGAGACTATACATAGAAACTAAAATAAATGCTCTGTAAAGTAATGGCAAAATAAGTTTGTCTGCTTTTATTGTTGACAGAATAAATATGAAATTCACACAACACTTAAACTACAAAACAAAACCAGATTAGCTCTGAACAGCTTTAAGATTATTAAATTTTCTATGGAAGGTAGACATAGAAATAGAATAATTTTTGCAATATAACAATGCATTTATAGAAAACATGCTGAGTTGTTTGATGCTATTTCTTTAAAAAGTTATTTAAATCTGGAAAGATAATCATAATAGCATATAGACATATAAAATATCAGCAATATGAAAAATAGGGTAATGTTTAAATTTTTACCCAAGTGTCCTCAACCATTCAGAGCAGCCCATCTCCATGTTGCAGATTAGGTGTTTATTATGTAGCATTCCCTTCACTGCTATAGACATGGGTGTTTCATTCATGAATACTCACTTGTTGGCTAGACACACCATACGCAGTTACTATGAAGAGATTACCTTGATATATAAAAAAAGAAATAGTTGTTGACAGCTGGATCAAAGGGAAATGATGACTTACATTATTCAATATCATAGTTTGTGCTCTATATGTACAAACAACCTAATTGTGTACCTTTAGGCAAGTGAATATTTCAAGAAAAATGAGGTCTTGAAATTCTTCTTCCCCTGTGCAGTGTAACGCAAATCCATCCCTATAACCCCGTTCAGAACCAAACAGGCCTGTTAGAATCATCTAAGTGTAATTCTTATCCTTCCCTATTAAGACTTAAAAATAGAAATGATCACGCTTTGTGTAGCTTGCTGCAAAAAGCGCTGGTAAGAAAGAATGAAGTTAGCACTGTGTGGGTTTTTCTCTGCAAAACAGAAAGCTTTACTAGGAAGAAATGATGCTGTTCATTACTGACATGTTCTTTACTGAAGTTATTTAGGGTGGGTGGGCACAAAACAGCTTCTGTAGTTGCAAAGATGTTATCCTGCATCCATCCATAAGAAACAGAAGGATATAACCTGCTATGCTCAAAAGTATTGATTCTGAAATATCTACGAACATTAAATGGGTGTGGGTTAGTGGGGTGTTTTTCTTTTGTGGGGGTGTTTTTGTTTTGGTTTGGTTTTTTTAAGCACCCAGAGAAGGGAAATGGCATTCTGACATGAACACTGATATTAGTATTACCTTACACATGGTTCTGAATTCAGTGAGAATGAGTTCCTAAAGGAAATAAATCTTCAGTATTCCTTAAAAGGGGAGCAGACTGTTGTGATATCTTTCAGAGAGAAAATATATGTTGAAATAAAAATCTTCCTATATCTTTTTTGAGAAGTGGAGACATGCACTTAAGTAGTGTTCCTGTAACATGTGTCAGCTATAGAAAGAAAATTTACAGCTCCTCTGGAAGCTTCAAGATATCACTACTATTAAATAACAAGTAGAAAATACAGACTCATATCTACTTGATTCTGTTGCAGTACAGCAGATTTAAAGGAAGAAATACAGGATAGTAGAATTCCTTTGTGCAGCTGGGTGTTAACACTCAAATACCATGAAATTGCAAGCACTGTAGAAATGGCAAATTTCTAAAAATTGACCCCATAAAATATACAATACTCCAGAAAATCTGAGATAAGCAGCAACCTTTATTGCCTCCATATATTGCTATTGGTAATCCAGGGATATTCCACATATGAGACCAAAAAATAGTACTTTCACCACATAAAACTGAGAGGATGCTTTATAATGAAATCTTGGTAGGTTTTACACATAAAGTATTTATTTGTTTCTATGTTATTTTCTAACATTAACAGGCAAACTGTGGATATAGCTAGACATGCATAAAAACATAGACTCACACAGGCACACTTATTGAGTCCTTATTTTGTCCAGCTAAAGAAATTAGTAGTTCCATTCACTAGTAATAAGGGCATACAATTTGAATTGCAAGAGCAAATGGCAACTAACTTAATGTTTGGTAACACCCCCTTCCCCACCCCCCCTTCTTATAAGGGCAGTTAAAGGAATTGACTCCTGTTATTACAGTCTCTTTGACTTTCCAAGGTAGTGTGACAAGATGATGTTGCAACTGACTTAAGACTTATATGTTGCAGCATGTTCTAATTAACATTTTGAGACTAATATTCATTTGAATTTAGATTGATCATCTTAGCCGTATGAAAATGAGTTTTTGGGTTATATTTTATTAATGGAATATTGCAATTTTAAGTACAATATTGTTTCCTTCATTCCTGCATGTTTAATTGTCAAAGTCAGCTTACGTGTACTATGCATGAAGAATTCTCCTTGTGAAAGCCATTATATAAAGTTAGGAATCAAACTGATTGAACGAGCATTAAGGCATATAGAGGAACCATTTAATTTTCCCTTTGTGCTTTGTTTCATTTGTGTAATTTTTCTCTTTTTGTGTTTGTGGGTTTTGGGGGGTTGTTGTTGGTTTTTGTGTTTTGTTTTTTTTTTTTTTTTTTTTCTTCAATGTGATACATTTAGTGGTGTAAAATTAACCAAATGTCTTCAAAGAATCTTTAGTGCATTCATAATAAAACACACTGTAGTTTTATTATTGATAACTTTGAGGTTTTATACTAATTCTGTCATCTCCTGTGCCATCAAAATCCTTTATTGAAATCATTCAAAATGCATAGTAGACATTTTTCTTTTGCTTTCCCATATCATTATTTTATAATTATGTATACACATTTCAGTATTTGTAGTTGAAAAAGGAAAAAATCAATTGACAATATATTATCATATCGAGGTTTACACATTTTTAAGGGTTAACTAAACTCCTACAACTTTCTTGTGGTAAACTTGGGACTTGTTTGGGGCGGGGGGAGAAAATTTTTCTAATGGCATTGGAAAATGTGGACACAAGTGTAGCGGTTTTGGTATGTGTGGTGGGGGAATTATTGGTAGTGGATGTAATTTTTTGTGTATTGTTTTGGTTTTTTAAAAAAAAGGAAAATACTGGTTTATGGTGTAAAATTTTGAGGATAGTTTAAGAAAGAAGGCAGGGGAGTGGCAGGATAGGCACAATGCTCACAGTTGTCAGAGAAAACATTGTTAGTTAATATTTTTATGATTTGGTTGGTTGTTTCCTCTTCTATTTCTAAAAGCACTTGTTTTAGTTTGGGTTTTTTTGTTTTTTGAGGCTTTCTTTTAAGGACGTGGTGGGTTTTTTTTTGTTTTTGTTTTTTGGGTTTTTTTTGTTTGTTTGGTTTTTTTTGTATTATGTTGGGAAACTGTTGGGAATTAAAGACCTTTAATCTTCCTAATGAGCAATTCATTGATACATGAAGACTATTAATTGTTCAAATCCTCCAAGTAGTCAATGACAATGTGCAGAGAGTAGCAGAATTGCTTGATGATGCAAAGACTGATACCATATCAATATGGCTGACTTTTCGCTTCTAAATTTTGCAGTGAGCTACTGGCACAATCTCCTTTACTTTCATTTTGCAGTGGAAATATTTTTCTTTCCCCCTTCATTAGACCCCACCTTCATAGGATGGGTCTAATATCATGATATTGTTTTCTCCAGTAACCTTGTATAAAATGCTCACTCTCTTGTCTTGGTTCAGGAAAAGGAAGTGGTTAACTGGTGCTTCCACTAGGAGCAGGTTAGTTTTGGTCTTTCCCTTTACCAGTTCTGTGCTTGGTGCACCTTCATCTTGTTTGTTCCCTGTGAAAGCCACAGCAGCACAGGATTCAGCTCATGAAATGTAGTAATCTTGGACAAGCTGATAACCAGAATTCTAATTATGGAAAGTTTTATAGCTATACCAGGAAAAAAAGAAAAAAGTAGATGAAGGAGCAGATAAGGTCCAGATCCCTTCAGCAAGTCTGTCCCAGACTATTCCAGGACCAATTCCCAAACACCACATAAACTAATCCCTTTGCAAAAGGTTGTTAACCAAGGAGTGGCAAAATTTTGCAGTAGTTAAGATTCCGCAGTTTTCAGACTGTTGTATAATTGCAGATACGAAAATATTCTGTTTAAACTTTGGGTAGAAGTGTGGTGAACACTGTTGAGATAGGGGAAGAAAAGTTTGGGGTTTTTTTTCCTATGGCATGAAATCCCCCAAAATGCACAGAAAACTTTAGTTGAGGCATTTTCTTTACGTTTTATTTATCAGTATTTTAATACTTCATGCTGGTTTTTTAACAAATACCTGAGTGATATGTTTATACTTCTTTAAGAGGATGTTTTGAGTGTCAAAAATTACTTTAAAAAAAAAAGGGAAATGAATTATTACCTTTTATTTGATTTCATTTTAAACTATTTTTAGTAATGGCTTTTTAATTTGTCCTAAAATTTCTTTATATTTAGATTTTTTTTTTATGATAAGGAAATTAGTTAGCTTGTTCTCTGAAAATGACCTTTTATCCATATCATGTAATAGGAAAAACTAACTAAAGTGTTAAGAAAAAGTATTTTTTTAAGGAAAAGCAACAAATTATTTGCCTTCCCTTTGCTAGGGTTAGTGATTAGATCTCCGTGCTCTTGTGAAGAAAAAAATCTGTTTCAGATTGCACAGAATGCTGAAGAGAGGACCCTGGTGTGATGCAAATTGACCAAAGAGCTGCTGAATGTTGAATTCTAACAATACTTTAAACAGCTTCTTTCTTCTGTGAGATTAATATTAAAAACTGCAAGTAGAATAAGACTTGACAGGACTTGACTACTGAAAAATTTTAGGCAATTTGAGATTACCTAGAATTACTGAATAACTAGCAATGTTTTAAAGGCATATGCTCAAAAATCGTGGCAGTTTTCAGAGTAATGCAAAATTGTGAGGTTTGTCACTAGGGCACACAAAGAAAAAATTGCATTCCTAAATAATAAGGGCTTTTTCCTGGCAATTTCTCACAAACATTAAAAGCTGACAATTTTACTAGTCAAATTAATTTAATCTATTGATTTATTTTGATTAATGGTGGTATGTGGAGGCAAACTAATGCAAAATGCTTAAAATGTTTACAGTTTGCGAAGCTGAGTGATACAGCATGCAGTTCCCAATAATTGATTACTGAAAGTCTCCCCTACCTTATTCAGGCATTCAGTGTGGCAGCAAGGGGAAGGGTTTTGTAAAGGTATTATATTCATAGAGTATTAGAGAAAGCTTTGAACATTGGTTATGAGTGGAAATGACCTGTCTGTTGCCTTAATAGTTAAAATGCTATCCTTGTAACAGAAGACATATGGAAAGAGTACACATGTTCACAAGCTGTAAGAGCTAACCTTGAGATATAATGAATATTTACTTTACCCTGGCTTAAACCTATGGCAAAGTGAAAGGGCACTTTATATTTAAATTAATATAAAACTTTTTGACTAAAACTATTCTCAGGAGTGAAAACTGTGTAATAACTCAAAAGGACACAGAAATGCCATGATAGATTTTCAGAGAAGTTGGCTCTGGAATCTTCTATTTTTTTTTTCTTTCTATGTGTATTTAAAACTTAGCCATTTCATTTGAAATATCCTCCATTAAAGAAAAGATTCTAAACAATTAAATTTAGGGGAAAAAAATAAGAGCTTTGCATGATAGGGAGAATCTGATCTGAAATCTGATTTTCAGTTTGTTCTGGTCGACACACAGCTTGTAATTCTCTGTTTGCAATGACTGAGTTGATAAACATCTGTCAAATGTTAAATGTCATTAAGAATTGAATAAAGTATACTTAGAGGTGATCATGAACTCTCTTCTTTGAATGAAAACCCTAAAGATTAATGAATGAGAAATTAATCAGAGAGTCTGTTAGCTGTTGATGTCGACTCTGTGAATTGATTTTGTTTATAGAAGATTTCAAACAAAGTTGGGTGGGAAGAAAAGGTGCTCAGAAGGAACTTTTCCTAACCCATTTTCCTGGGTTAAACAGAAAATGATCAGTGTATTTGATACAGTCCTCAGTGGCAGGAAAAACATTGCTTATCTAATGGAAAAATAATGCAGAAATTTTTGAAATACAATACTTGGACATTTAATGCTGGGTTTATAAGTCATATCTAATGAAATCTTCCATGGTTGTGCAGGACCCCCAGCTATTCCTGTCCGTAACTGTTTGAAATGAATTGTAATTGTGTTTATTTCATATCTTCTTGGTAAAGAAGCATAAAATTATACCTTACTAATAATTCAACTCTCTGATTCTCTATGGGGTTTGCAAGTCAAGATAAGAGTAGTGGGGTGGTTGCAGGGGTGGCTTCTGTGAGAAGTTCTCAGAAGCTTCCTCCACATCCAGCAGAACCAATGCCAGCTGGCTCCAAGATGGACCTGCCACTGGCCAAGGCCAAACCAGTCAGAGATGGTGGTAGTAGGGAAAAAACTGCTGCACAACAGCAGCTGCAGAGAGGAGTGAGAATGGGACAAAACCCAGCCTGGCAGACACCAAGGTCTGAAGAAGGAGAAACTCCATGCCCACAAGTGGCTGTGACCCTGTAGAAACTCCATGCTGGAGCATGTTTCTGTCCATGACCTGTGGCCCCATGGAGAGGGGAACTCACTGTGGAGTGTTTGTTGGCAGGACTTGTGACCCTGTGGGGGAACCCACACTGGAGCAGTGTTTTCCTGAAGGACTGGAGCCCATG
>JAWWMP010000132.1:32905714-32932618 GCA_035047865.1 Dendrocincla tyrannina | reverse complement strand
TGTTTGTTGGCAGGACTTGTGACCCTGTGGGGGAACCCACACTGGAGCAGTGTTTTCCTGAAGGACTGGAGCCCATGGAAGAGACCCATGATGGAGCAGTCTGTGAAGGACTGTGGCCAGGGGGAAGGACTCACATTGGAAAATTTGTGAAGGACTGCCTCCCATAGGAGGGACCTCATGCTGAAGCATGTGAGGAGTCCTCCCATGAGGAAGAAGAGATGGCAGAGACAATGTGTACTGACCATAAGCCCAATTTTCCATCCCTCTGTGCTGTTAATGGGCAGATGTAGAGAAAATTAGGAGTGAAGTTAAGCCTGGGAAGAAAGGAGGAGTGGGGGGTAAGTGATCTAAGATTCAGGTTTTTTTATTTTGTTACTCTGATTAAACTAATTTCCCTTAAGTTGAGTCTGTTTTGCTTGTGATGGTAATTGCTGAGTGACCTCTTCCTGTCCTTATCCCAATGCAGAAGCCTTGCATTATGTTTTCTCTCCCCTGTCCAGTTGAAGAGGTGAGTGACAGAGCAGTTTTGATGGACACCTGGTGCCCAGCCAGGGTCAACCCACCATAGTTCCTAAGGGTAGTGTAGACATTTTGCAAGTCTGTTTTCATTAGAAGAAGAAATTTGTAGTTAAATTGCTTGTTTGACACATTGACAGTTACGCTAGAGATTGAAACCCTCTATTAAGATCAAATATTTACTCTTTCTACTTATGTACACCTATGTTGGTTTAATTATCTGAAAAGAATATAAGGAACCATATAGATGATGAAAACATCTGAGATATTTTTTCAGTAATGGGGGTGACTTGGGTAGTGCTGAGAGTGTTTCTCAGCACTTCCCTATGTGATCTAGTAAGACACATCTAACGTGACTTTTTCAGTCTCCTGAACACAAATCCTGATGCCATGATGTTTTATCACAGAATAGCATCTGCTGTTATTTGTTTCTTGCGAGGTGTTTGATTTCTTCTTGCAAGGGAGGCAAAGAAAGAGACAGACACTGTTCTTTGAGAGACAGTTCCCACAGTGCCTAGTATTGCTCTATCCAAGTAAAATGGAAGATTTCTTAATACTTACATTAAACATTCATCACAGACTTATTGTATTTGTTGTTTACTAATTATATCTTTTGGGATAATAAATTTAAGAATAGCTCTGATTTTTTGATTTTTTTTTACAGTGTTCTGAATTTCTTTACTTTTTCTCTACAGATCTCCTGTCCCATTCCTTTTTTACAATGCAACAGATCTGTGCAGTTACATAAATGACTATAAAAGTCACAACATTAACAACAAAAACAAATTCTAAAATAAAGTGAGAGAGTTAGGGATGTTGGGAATTAAAATGAATTGGTAATTTTAGTTCATGAACAATATATGCTTTTAAAAGGTACCTTTTAACTATATTTCAATTTTGTGCAGTCATTGGTTGAGTTTTTAAGCTTACATTCTGTGTAGAATAATTTGCTTGTCTATTGACATGTAAATACTTCATGATTGTGCTTTTGTCTTTCACACGTGCATAACCTTGGCAGAATGGCAACAAGCTTCATACATGTATTTCAGTGCTTCATAAAATGAAAAGTGCCCTGTACGAGAAGAACAGTTGTAATCATTACGTGACTGCAAACGCTTTTTCTCTGCCTGGAGCATTCTAGTGTCCACCACCAGAGTTCTTTAATCCTCCTGCTTGCTGACTTTTCTCTCAAATTCCCAGAGCTAAAAACCATTTCTGTATTAGGTTATCTGAGGCTTCTTCATTTTCTAAATATCTCCTACTTCGTGCAGTACCTGTAATGCCCCTCAGCTATCTAGTTCACATTGTGACATACAAAAAACACCTGCCGTTGCCTAAAATTGACACTTAAAAGAAACCCCTAAGACTCAGTTTGTGAGTTTTAGCAGGCAGGTATTCTTTTATTATAGCATGCTGGATGCACTGGGAATCAGTTCTCCAAAGTGCACACAAAGGTATTTTTACTACAGCTTATAGGTCTGCATTACGTGATTATTCATTTTCATTTTCTGTTACATATTCATGACCTTGCCCAACACTTATTAGCACATACGCATATCCTTATAAGGCCTCCAAGGGGCTTCTGGTGGTTGCTTCTTGTTATACCAAGAAACAACCACCCATTATACCATGACTTAATGTTACCTGCTTGGCTGCTTCTGTTCCTTTCTTTACTGTTTCTTTTCTTTGCCTGGCTGGTTCCTTTAAATCAAGGCTTTGATTACACATTAATTTTCTAGGGTACATTCTGTTGCAAGCACTACTAGTGCACCAGTAACTTCTGTTACGTTTCAAAACTCTGGTATCACTGCCATTCTTCCTTTTCTTCCTTTTCAAAGCCTATCTTTGAATCACTAGTGAGTCAAAACCATTCTGAGCTTCTTTTTTGACATTCCTGTTTCTTCAGTGAAGGCAGTTTTCTATTAGAACAGCATATTTATTTTTCATTTGTGCACTTGAACAATGCCAACGCGTTACCTACTGACAGGGGAATGGTTTTATGCAAAACTGAAGTATGAAAGTGATCTGAGTGACAGGAAGGGCTACGTTGTTTGTTTCCTATCTTTTACCACAGGCAGCATATTGTGAAGCTATCTATACAGGCAGAAAATTAGAAAGACCAAGGCCCTACTAGAATTTAGTCTGGCTACTGCCATAAAAGGTGAGAAAAGATTTTTCTATAATTACATCAGCAACAGAATGAGAGGTAAGGAGACTTTTCATTCTGTATCAGATGTGGGGGGAAAGAAGAGTGTCATGAGAACAAGGCTGAGATACCTAACATCTTCTTTGCCTCAGTCTTTAAGAGCAAGACCACTTGCTCTTTGAGTACCCAGCCATCTGAGCTGGAAGACAGGCATGGGGACCAGAATGAAACCAGGTGAAATGCTCAGTAGCCTGTTAGACACTTGGACACACACAGGCCTAGGGACTGGATGAGATACATTCGAGGATACTAAGGGAGCTAGTGAAAGAGCTTGCCAAGCCACTTTTTGTCATTCACCAGCAGTCCTGGCTAACCAGGGAGGACTTTGATGACTGGAGATTAGCACATGTGATGCCCATCTACAAGGGAGGCTGGAAGGATCCAGGGAACTACAGGCCTGTCAGCCTCATCTTGGTGCCAGGGACAGTCATGAAGCAGATCGTCTTGAGTGCCATCACATGGCAGGTGCTGGGCAACCAGGGGATCAGGCTCAGCCACCATGGCAGGTGTTGCTTGACCAACCTTATCTCATTCTATGACAGGGTGACTCATTTAGCAGATGAGAGAAAGGCTGTGAATATTATCTACCTGGACTGTAATAAAGCCTTTGACGCTGTTATGATCTGCTCGAGGGTAGAAACACTCTACAGAGGTTCTGGATAGGCTGAATCAGTGGGTTGAGGCCAGTTGTATGAGGTTCAATAAGGCAAAGTTCTGGTTCTTGTACACGAGTCACAACAACCCTATGCAGCACTGCAGACTTGGGGCAGAGTAGGTGGAAAGCTGCCTGGTGGAAAAAGATCTGGGAGTGCTGGTCAACAGTGGCTGAATGGGAGCCAGCAGGTAGCCAACAAGGCCAGTAGCATCCTGGCCTTCAGAAATACAGTTTGATTGCATTTGATTGTTGTTCTGGCCAACAGAACCAGAGCAGTGATTGTTCCCTTGTACTTGGCACTGGTGAGGCTGCACCTCGAATTCTGTGTTCAGTTTTGAGTCCCTCACTCCAGGAAAGATATTGATATGCTGGAGTGTGTCCAGAAAAGGGCAACAAAGGGTCTGGGGCACAAGACTTGTAAGGAGGAGCTGAGGAAGCTGTGTGTGCATAACCTGGGCAAAAGAAGACTCAGGGGACCTTGTAGCTCTCTACAACTACCTTAAAGGAAGTTGTAGCAAAGTGGGGGTCAGTCTCTTCTTCCAAGTAACAAGTGACAGGAAAAGAGGAACTGGCCTCAAATTGCGCAAAGGGTAATTTGGATTCAATATTATGAAAATGCTATTGACTCAAAGAGTTGTTAAGCTTTGAAAGAGGTTGTGCAGGAAAGTGGTGAAATCACTATCCTTAAAAATGTTTAAAAAACATGTGGATATAGCATCTGTGGACATGGTTTAATGGTGGACTTGGGAGTGCCATGGGTTAATGGTTGGACTCAATGATCTTAAAGGCGTTTTCTTGATTCTGTGGCATCATGGCAATCTTTACAGTCCTTTAACACATCTTAGCTGAAGGAAGTGTGACCGAGGTCAAAAGAATAGATGAAAATTCATATGGTAAGAAGATATGTTTTTGAATTCCAACAGCAAGCCTAACAGTCTTTTAGAGATTTTCTGCAAGTTACCTGGTAGAGGTTACCACTCTCTGATGTCAGCTTTGCTTAGCATAGCAAACTGTGAGGTAATGGAGGTCACCAGAGATGTGGGTTTTGATTGATTATAATTGTCAGTCATGGTCTTGACATCCTTCACAGTCCAGGTGAGTTGATAAAGCTTTTTTCCTTATGCAAAAAGAAATTGTAAGCAGGTATAAGGAATAACAACCTAATATATAGAAGAAATAACTTTATTTCTACATATTTCTCTGTTTGGGAAATTCTGATACTTATTGATGCAAGTCTGTGAGTCTATTGATGAAAGAAATAGGCTGATATTCTTTGACAAAAAAAAAAAAGAAACACTAAATGCCTGGATCAAGCTGATTGATCACTTAATAAAAAAGGTGATTTTCTCTTTTTTTTTTCACCCATTAAGGTAATTATATTTTGTCTATTTCTACTGTCCAGTTGTCTGTCCTAAAGGTTCAGTATCTTTCTACTGTATGAATCACAGGGCTACCATATTGTCTGGTTAGCATCATATTTTGCTAAAAGGGCACAGCAATTCTTATCACTACATAAACTAAGAAGGATGCAATTTTTCAAATAAATCTATTCCTATTTGGTATCAGAAAGTTAAGCACGGTGTCAAGATATCTCATAAGAGAAGAAATATTAGCAAGCTAATCTTGCTTCTCAATCATAATACTATTGTAGGCTACTCGAATATGTGGTACATATTTATGGCTACCTGCAGGATGTCATAGAAGCGGTGTGTGAATGTGAGTGTGATCACATCAGTACAGATTTGTAACTCATTCACCCAGAAAATTCCACGAGAATGACATAGCCAACAACTGATTTTCACTGTCATGAGGAAGGCTTTTCATGGCCAAATATTAGGATTGTATCTTTGAATAATCTGCGTACCTGATACATACCCGTACCATAGAAACTCCTATCTTTGTTGGTTAAATTCTCCTGGTAGTTCTTCTAACTTCTGCAATAATAAGACCAACTGCCCCAATATTATAGAGGTAAGAAATAGAAAATGTCCAACAGTAGTAAACAAGAGGCAGGATTTGGCACTAAGCAGTGAATGTTCTGTGTGAAAGAGGACTACTGTACATAAGTATTTGAATCAAAGTCCTTTAGAATGATTAATGTTATTGAAAGGTGTGTCTAAAAGCTAGCAGCACCAGTAATCTATCTGCCATTAATTTCTCTAGAACTTATAAAATTATTACCATCTTGGAATATTACCTACTTCTCCATGTAATCATAAAAATTTATGATGTATATCTTTCAATTGCTTGTGTAGGAAAAAAACCCCGAGTAACCATAAAATATGGTTTGTGAAGAGAGTAGAAGCCACATACTCATTTTTAAAGATCTTTTTATTTTCAGTTAAGTTTATGTGGTATTGAAGAAAATTGTCTGCCTCAGATTAAGAATGCATAGCTTTCTAGTCTTGTTACCTGCTTAATGAATGAAGCACGGTAACTATATCATCCAAATGTCTGCTTTATTACAACAAGGCCTTTCAGATATTATGAATTCCATAGATGTGATTTTTGTTATTTCAGTGAAAAAAAGATCTACTTGGTTTTGTTTTTGTTGTGGTGGTGGTGGACTTGTGTATGGTTTCTGTTCTGATTTTTTTGGGTTAGTTTGTTTTATGTTTGGGTTTTTTTTTTTGGCAGGTGGTAGTTTTGTTGGCTTTTTTGTTTGTTTGGTTTTTTTTTGGTTTGTTTGGGGTTTTTTGTTGTTTTTTTGTTTGTTTTTTTGTTTGTTTGGGTTTTTGTTTTGTTTTGGTTTTTTGTGGAATAAATACTGTATCCATACATTTTCTGACAATCTGTACAAAGCTAGTATTTTGTAAGAAGCAAAATGCAGGATTTAGCTGTATTTTTCCCATGTTAACTTATCTTTTAGGTGTTCTGGACTTGGAGGAAGAAAAATGAAAGTAATTAAATATGGAGAGTGTTAATGTACCTTTAGTGTATACAGGTAGATAATATAATATAATGTTTTTGAGTGAACTTGCCCAAAGGTATTCTTGGAAAGGACTCTTCAGCAATTCTTGTATCCCATAAAACCCTTTTAGTTTCAAAATCAGAGGCAGGGGATGAACACTGAAGTCTTGAGTTCTTTCTCTGTGGTTCTCGGCTTAGATTTTGTTTCATGGTCAGAACTAGCAAAGCTTACTGCAGCCTTTAAAAAGGGAATTAATTCTAGCAAAGCTTACTGCAGCCTTTAAAAAGGGAATTAATTAAAACTGTGTCCTGCTTTACTGCACGAGTTTCCAGAGAAGTAGTGTACAAGTATACTTTTATCGATACAATTACTGGTACTACTATCTGTTGGCGAATCTATTGGTGCTCTTATTTTGTTTTCCATATCATTGTACTGTGATATTGCTTTCAAAACCAACAAAACTACTGAAATGAATTTCTTAATAAAGATGATAAACAATTATATTAGCAATAAAACTTAATGCTGCAATCCTTAAGAACAATACGGAATTGAAGAACATTTCTACACATAACTCCATTCCCCAGCCTGTTGTGTATGTTTCATAAAATGACTAATGTCTGATTCTGAATTACTACTTCACATATGTCTCTAAAAGCATGATTATGTTTGTAGTGAAATACTTTAGAGATTTTTTTTTAAAAAAATCAAGGTAAACACCAGAATTTAAATTTCTCAGATGATCCTGTTGCAGAATTAAGAAAATAGCAAAATGGGATTAAAATTGAGATTATGACCTCTAGACACCTTGTGCATACTTTTGTTTTTCTCTTGCAGAAGTGCTTGAGAAAGACACAAGGTATTAGTGAGAATGTGGCTTTTGAATTTGTGGTAGATCTTTCATAAAGAAGGCACATTTTCATTAAGGACTGCTTAAGATAAAAATCTATATGGCAAAGACCTTACATTGATCAAGAAAAAAGGAAAGGCAAAAGAGCACAATGTGGGGGGCTATGCTGGAGCCAGATGAGGTGGCTGGTTTCTGAAACCACTAGGATTTATAATTTCTAGATAATGTATAATCACAGTGATCCAGAAATTTTGTGCATCTTCAGTGGTTTAGCAGTCTCTAACCGGAATGTATTGATGCACAACTTTTTATCAATACTTACCATACAAGAATAACTGAAAATATGAGTAATAACAGTGGTTTTCCTCCCTCAGGATGCTACTTGCTCCTGTGAAGAGCTAGGATGGAAGCATTGGTGGTGGTATAAAGGACACAGGGCCCACACAAACTATGTGAGCTGACATATTACTGTTGTGAAATGATCAAAACCCCAGAAATTTTCAAAACTAAAAAGATATTCTTAAAGCAAAGCATGTGGTAATTTCAAATCTTCTGATACACATCATTTAGCAGACTTCAGTGATATACCAATAGCTTTCAACCTCAGCAATCATCTCTTCAGACATGAGTTATAAAATAAATGAGTGTTTTTCATGAGGGACCTGTGTGAATAGATTGACATCTCTGGAAAGTATTGGCTTATCTTTTCCAGTAACTAAGTGAAATACAATGAAAAACTCAAAGCCATAGGCTCTCTTGGGATACAGTACAGTGTAAAACTCTTTCTTTACATTTTTTTTTATGAGCTCTACCTTTTCTACTGCACATAATCAACTATATCCATTCAGATAAGATAGATATACATGAATGATAAATGAAATTGCTGTTTAGGGTGTGTGAAATGTTCCATATTAACTTCAAAATCCTGTTAATTAAATTATTCTTTCCAGAACTAGATATTGTTTCATTTAAAAAAAAAATAATGTTGCTATCGAAGACTTTTATTGTTGTGGAAAAAGAATTTTTTTTCCTTGAATTTTCAAATTTTGGAAGGCAATGGAATTTGCTGGTATGACTTATTTCTTTGTCTAAGTGATTGATGATAGCTCTAATTTGTGAGTTCTGTGAGGATTGTATTGCTTAGAACAATTTGAAAAAATGTAAAAATGTTAAATTTTTAATTTTAAAGATTGAAAAATATTTGCTTTAAGACTTGATGCTCTTAGTAGAAGTGTTTTTAATTTCTCTCAAACTTTCTAATTCATCATCAATAGTTTCTTGGAAATAACATATTAAAGGTTGAACGTATTTTGCAAAGATTTGGTCTTTGGAAACAACAAAATCACAGTGTTGAAAGCTCTTTAGAAATTAATCTTGTGTGCTGTCTATAGCGGTGAAAACAAGTTTACATGGCTGAGATCATAAATATGGCAGTACTCAGTAGTTAGGGGAGCTTTGGCTCTCTCCTTCAGCCTGAGTTGTCTCAGCCCCTCTCCCTAGAGCCTTTGTGAATGAAACAACTATGTGTCATTCCTATACCTTCACAGTTTCGTACCTATCATCCTCTATATCCTGAAGGTTCTTTTCCTCACAGCTCTAGGTTTATAATCTCTTCTAATAATGTCAAAAATAAAAAGAGTTACTGGGATCAAAGATCTAGTTCGTTTAATACGAACATCTATCAGCTATCACAGCAGATAGAAAAGTAAACAAAATACTGACAGAGAGCAGTCTGACTTTCAGCTTCAGAAAGAAATCAAGGAAGTAAATGGGAAGTGTACGGAAAAAACCAAACAGATAGGAATCACTAAGTAATGAAAAATTACAGGCAACTAATTTGAAAGTCATTGGGAGAGAAAATAATAGACAACTTGGAATTCAGTCAGATTTACAACTTCCAACCTTAGCTATTCAAGTAATTTTGCCACCTCACAGCTATTTAAATCACAAATGGAAAAAGTTAAAACTACCCATACTAGTGCTGCAGCACTATAGTCTGAGAAGTAAAGCAGTGTGTTACCCCAGCTGTGGGAGGGTTAATTCAGTTTTAATAAACCATTTGGGAGATGGTTCCCTTTTGTGTAACACAGGGAAGGGGTGGTGGGGAAAATATATATCTCAAAAATCATTAAACTTCAGTCAGTCACTCATTCAAGTTGTTCCTTTATTTTAAAACATCCAGAAGTGGATTTCACTTTCTTAAGATATACTATAATTGTAGCACTTTATCTTCCACAATCTTTTAAGTTTTGTTTCATCTTAACTTTGCTCTATAGCTTGTTGTTATGTTTTTACTTGCTCATTTCTATTACTATCATTTTGAATTGAATTTAATTTGGGGCAAGCTCTTGTGAAGCACTTTTTCTTAAATTGAGATTATGGCCTTTCATTGATGGCTAGAAACAGGTAGATCAGTGGGTTTAGTTCTCATGCCTGTAAGGAATTTACATAAGACTTTTTTACCTGTATGTTGAACATTAGCCTTGCTCAAGTTAACAATCATCTCTCTTTTCCTACACAGGGAATTCAGTACAGCTGATCAGCATAAACCAGGCTTCAATAAATTGTTCTCATAGCTGAGTTTTGTTTACATGAGAACAACTTTGTTAGCTTATTGCCTCGAGGGTTTTGTTTAATATAAATCTGAAGTTGTCATTGTGACAAAAAAGTAATTACTCCAGTGGGGGATAAGAATGATATAATTCACTGTGAAGATTATTTTAAATAATGAATAGCAACTAAAGACAACGAAGTTAAACTCACTTTGAAACCCTTACAATGATGAAATCCATTGTTACTCAAAATGTAAATTAACAGTGTACCTTAAGCAGTTACACTGTTTACTTTCCAAATATCCTAACCAGAGAAAATTTAAGCCTTTTCTTTTGCATGTCTTGTCTTCAAAATGACACATTTCAAGCAAACATAATTTATAGTTGAAGTATGCTTAGTTCATAATGTAAATAAATTTTTTTGAACAACCACCAGTTTTACTTCACTGAGAATGCAGACCCAGTTACTCTTATCTCTAGAAGAGACCACTTTTATAGGTCAGGATTGAAGTGCAGTGGTGCAGCACAAGCCAGAGCTACTAACAGAATAATAAAAGGGTTTTGTCTCTGGAATGTCATTAACGCAAAAAAAAAAGTTATTGTGGAATTCTATAAGTTTCAGCATCAGATACAAAGGTAAATGCAGCAATAATGAAAGTAAGCAAGATCATTTGGAGCAAATATTTAATATCCAAGGAAGTAATTTTCAGCTTGAACTGAAAATCTGTACTTTTAGTTGTGCTTACCTTTTCTGTTTGTTTTTTTTTTTTCTTTTGTTTTTTTTAGAGGGGAAATAGAACTTTTTTTTTAGCTTAAGTATTCTGTTCAATTGTTCTGATGCTTTTAAATCATTAAACTTTTTCGAGACAAACTACGGTAGTAATTATGGTACAAGGATAAAATGCCCAGACTATCGATCCTGGTGATATTTATACTTACCTTTTATTCACTGCACTGTTTGAAAATGATTTATCATTGCTTCAGGCTACAGTTAGTAAAATGAAAACTCTGAACTTCAAATTTCCATCCAAACTCTTTGGCGATTCATTAGTCTGCTATCTGTCTTTGCTGAGAGACCATAATTGTGCATGCGAACAAATGCAACTGAAAAGATGCTTGACCCCAATTTTAAAAAATAGGTAGGGCACTATAATTTCTTTCTCGCGCAGTCTGTGTCTAAATAAAATCTGGTACTTCAGGGAGCAAAAAACAAAGTTACTTATAAAGCCATTGAGAATTCCTATAACTTAATTTGCTCTGGACAAGTGAAGCTGGAATACACATCAATCACATAGATGATTTGTTGCCTGTCATGCAATTATATGTGTTAATCTTGCCTTTTCAAAAATGGTGCGTACTTTGACTTGGCAGTGAAGGGGTGAATCTCAAGCCTGTGTTCCAAATTATAGCATTTTACTACCTAGGTGAAGGAAAAACATGTCAAGAAGTCTGTGTTTTACAAAGTAACTCAAAACATTCTCAGATAAATGAAAACTGATGGGCAAGTTGGAACAGTTTTTGTGAAGAGGAAGTTTCAGGTCCCAGTAGAGCTTGTCCTCTATAGACAGACATGTTTTCTCAACTATTTGTGAGTGAAAGAAGAGAGAGAAGTGAAATACTGGAAATACTTGACAGAAATGAGGTCTAGGATTTGGCTGAATCCAAGCTGAAATCTAGATGTTCTCTTTCCTCATTTTGCTCAGGTAAAACCCCAAATGTTACATTTCCCAGAAAATAGATTCAAGCCCTGTAACTAGAGTATAGTCAAAAGCAGAAAACTTTACTCTTTTGTACATCAGTTATTTTTACTAGAAACTACTATTTGCAGAGCATAAGGCAAAGGGATTATAAAAAGTGAAATAAATAAAAACATTGTGACTAATATGTTCAAATACTAAAATGGAATATATTCAGGGAAAAGGAGATATTTCTGAGGCCTCATACTTCAAAGAGGTTCTCGCCACCAGGCAGATACTGGAACTGCTGCTTCAGAATGGGTTCTTATGCTGAAATTGCTTAGAACTTCTGGGGTCTGGGGCTTCACTTGTTGATGTGATTCAGGAAAAAAAAACAAACAAACATTGTAGCTGTGGTATTGCTATTAACCAGCACAACTGAGTGAATATATAACACAGAATACAGGAAAATATGTTTGACTTCAAGTAGGAAGGATAAGATTTAAAAAGGGGTTAAGGGGGTTGTAGTTGCACAGAGCTGAAAACACAGGCAATGATTTAGTATAATTGAAAACTGGCAAGTTTCTGCAGAAATCTTCTGTTTCTGAAAGCCTTGTGAGTAATTAGTTTCCGATAACTAGACTTTGATTCCACCTTATCTGAAGAAGAGAGTCTTATAGAGGATCTGAAGGATTTTCCTACAGAATCTAGAGGCAATTAATAAAAAATGAGACACCTAGCTGAAGTTTTTTTTTGTCTTAGAAGTGCTATGATTAAAATGAATAAATGAAATATAGTGATATATTTCCCTTTACATAAGCTTGTGCATGTACAATTCAGGTACCTAGATTAGGCTTGTAGTATAGACCTCTATAAACAGCAGTGAGAGTGAGGTCCAAGCCAGAAGCAATCCATCCTGTCTGAGGTCAGTGATGATAATTTTCCTCTGAAAAATGAGGCATCTCTGGTCTGTTGCAGTTATCTCTTAATCAGCTGAATCCCTCCTAAGTGACTGTTTGCAGCATTAAGCTGCTGACTATTTAGGAGGATTATAATGTATTTGTGGATAGGTCTCATTAAAACATTCTTATACTAATCTTGATTTTTCAGAAGTGATTTAGAATAAAATACTTCTGATTAATTGTAAAAGAAATTGACAGGTTTACAAAGACTTGCATGTTGAAATTGATTTTTAATTAACAACGTTATTACAGTTGAACAAAAATTGGTCACTTTGAAAAATTAATGAGTATTTTTATGAAAAAAAAACCATAGTCATGGAAAAGGTGTAAGTAGATTTTAAAAAAATCAAACATTTATTTTTCCTCTGATTTCTCTACTAAAGTACAAACACATACCAGTGATCAACATATTTAGATTGTGAATTCTTCATATATATATAAATGAAAACTACTGCTTAGTGCTTAGTGATGTCTTTTTCATCAAAATGTTGTTACTAAAATGGTCAAATTCTTAGCTGGCATGTAAGCTGAGTAAATCACTTCAGTATGCAATGTAGTCAGTAAAATTCTGCTTTTGGAATTTATCTGTTTTCTGGTAACCAGGTTTGAGACTCAAGGCTGTTGCAATCAACAAAATTAAATTAGTGTAATGTTTGAAATTGAATGGGTGTTAATGTCTTTGTTCATTTATAGACTCATTTGCAAAAGTATCATGGCTAAGGTTTCAGAATAAAAATATGCCATAGACAAAGCTCCTTTAGAAACTAACTTTGTTGAAAAACATATACAATGCTAATTTTTTTAAAGTGTTTCCTTTTTATTTAGAGGGGGGAAAGCATCTTATACATGGCTCTTTTTTTTTCTCTAGTTTTTATTTCAAAAAAGAAAATAAAAGCTGTGTTCATGGATCAACATGTTCTCATTCAGTTTTACTGTAGATGCATTCAATGAGAGACAAAGGACTTCATGATAAGGTGGGGAAGTGTACAATCCCATTTTCATTGGATTCTGTAATACAATACTTCAAACTGACACATGTTCATTTTGTCTGTGATTATTATGTTCTAACTTGATTTCGTTGCACAGCATTTTACATTAAATCAATGAGTAAAATTCAATTCTACTTTTGAGGGTGCAAGGGCAGGGTGCAATTCCCTACAGTGATGGTCACTGAGACCATTCACTTCTTCTGTCTCACAAATGGAAGAAACAGGACCCTGATCTTACCTCCTTCCTTGCTGTGGCATTTTAAACTTCTCATATGTTGAGACCTTTAGAAAGAGAAGGAATATGGATGTATTTTTTTAAATGTTTGAAATGTTCACTAGAAATTATTTGCTCTTTTCAAACTTTGTTTTCCTGAACTTGCATTCTTCCTCCTCTGTGTTTTGAGCAAAAGTCACAGCTTATAACTTAAGAAGCTTTATGGTCATTCCCAAGATCTCAGTTTTGCTATGCATTATTTTATGGATGTCACAGAAACTCTAACAGTAACAAAGAATGAACACATTGAAATAGTAGGTAAAGGTGATTTAGTTTGGTTTTGTTTGTTTGGTTTTTCCAGTTTAGTTTTAGATTGAAATGGATGACTTGTATTTCTTCTTGTGACTCGCTAGATGATATAGTCTAATAGTTCTTTCTGAGAGCTGTGCTAGGCATGAATAGAATTAAATAAATCCAGGAACTGTAACGAAGCCTGATGGGAACAATATATTATTGTATTACTAGTATGCTGTTCCTAGGGCTGGTCTTTGGCTTATATTTATTTGATTTAAGTGACACTTTATTAGTTGCTCTTTCATGTTACAGGAGTTAGTTTGGTTCTTATGAAATAACACCAATGTCCATAGCTGTCTTATTAATTTTGTTATTTATTACCAGTTTTGACAAGAAGTCAATGTAAAATAAGTGGCTGAAGAATTCAAACTGTGAAATAAGCTTTTTTTCCCATCAACAGAAGTTCATCATATTCAGATACTGGATTATTTTTTTATGTATTCCATATCTACAGGGAAGTACTAAACAAATAAAGGGCATTTTTTAAGTCAATCGTGAATTCAGAAGGCACTGAATTTAGGAAACACTGAAGTTGCTTATAGCAGGCAGATGGGAAAATGTTTTGACATGGTATCAGATAAAAAAATAAGCATGGCCCAGAAATGTCATCATTAACACTGGGTCAAAATAATTAAAAGTTAACTTTAAGAATCTAATATAAAATACAAAGTAATATTTGCATACGTGAAGAATAAGTTTTGGCCAATCTATGTGCAAATAGAGTATATTTTTCTTGATGAAAATACTTAAAATGGAGAGGGGAAATCTGATGGTACAGACTTAATTTGTGAAGCTATGTTAATGCTAATATTACAATGTGGCTTTGAAAAATTAAACATAGAAATAACCAGGATAATCAGGGTGTAGTCGATATACAGGTGTTGTTTGCTTGTATATGTAGAGTGTTGGGTGTTTTTGTTTGCCTTTTTTTTTAATAGCAGAGATGAGAATGTTTACAAGCAACTTGTGTCAAGTGTTGCCAGTGTGCATGAAGAGCCTGAGAAAGCTAAATGCCTAATCATCAGAAATGCAATCTGGTGTAACAGGAAACACTTCATTAGAAAAAAGTCAAAATTTTTAGGTTTCAGACATTCTATAGATTCGGCAGTACATCAAGATAACATTTGCTTTTTAAACATTTATTTATATTGTTATTAGTATAACTGGATTGTGCAGACTTTAAAGAAAATTCTTTCCTCCCCCAGAACTTATCCTATACTTTTACTCAGGTCTTAGAAGAAGAGAGAAAGGAAACCACTTAAATGAGTGAAAACTCCAGCCAAGTTAGTCTGCTGTGGTTTTAGGGTCACTGGTTTGGCAGTTTTGGCTTGGTGTCTTTTCTCTTTTCTCTTTGTTTGTTTTGTTTTTAAGTGCAACAGATTTTATTCTCTGTTGCCTGTTACCTTCTTGCTCCCTAACCACTTGTTCCTATCTTATAACTGTGCTTCAGTCACTATTACCATGAATTAATGCTCTGATATCTGTCTCCTTGCGTTAGACATGAAACAGATGAATAGGTTGTTCTTTGAAATTCTGCAATTTCAGAAATCATGTATAAAATGTAGAAAGTATGAAATCAAAAAGTAGCATTTTTCTTTTTCTGAAGGGGAGGTGCCTCATGTGGATGTTGAAGTATTGGCACTGGTCAGGTGTTGTATCTTTAACTTCAGAGAATAATGCCAGAATAATTCTCTCTTTGCTCTTCCTTGGCTTGCATTCTTATGAGGGCTGAGTCTCTTTGGCTTGTGTTCTTGTTATTTCTTTTGTATTATCTTCATAGTCAATTGTTTCAAATGTATTGGATATGTTCTTGCTCTCATTTACATCCTGTGAATCATCTTTCACACAGCCCTAAAGCCTACATGACTTTACATGACCTTCTTGACTTATGCTTTTACCCTCAGAGTGCTCTGTTAGCATCCTGGACTTCTATTATTTGGGATTTCTGCTGAACTAATATTATTCTTGTCATTTAAACACCCAGTAAATAAAATCCCATGTTTACCTTCCGTAGGAGTGACATCGTGTCCTTTTTAACCTTTTGTCACCCTCTTGCTTCCCCACTCTTTTCTGACCCCCCTAATTAACTGTAATTGAATTTAGAAGTCATTCTGGCAATATGAAGTCCTATTAAGGATCTCTCCAGAAAAGGTTTAGAATGAGTATGTTCACTGAATGTCGTAGGAATGCTATTCCCCACAACAAGCTACTTACCTGTACCCCAGAGCATTGTTGTTGTGGAATGGAACCTGAGACACATGGACACACTCTTTCACTGAAATTCTGAGGATTAAGCCATCTTTAGATAAAATAGGAATAGTCTGTTCATGCCAGAGAGGATTTACTCTAGGATTTAATTCATTCTGTAGTCACTTTCACAGATAAGCAATATATAAATTTTATATTTAAAAACAATGATATCCTTTATTATTTTGTTATACTTTACTGAGTAGTTTTCACTTGCAGCTAATGAGAGAAGGCAATCAATAACTCTCAGAAAACTTGACATTGATTTCTTTCTATGCTCTTTCTATAGTAAATTATTTTTGATGTATAATAAAATGCATGACAAGCAGCAAAATGCATTTGCAGGATTAAATCCCATTATTAGCATAACTGCAATAAGAATTTAACAATGACTGCAGAAGCACAGCCACAAAGTCATAGCTTTATCCTGGATTATTTTTCCCTCTCTCCACAAAATATATGTGTTAATGGTAGTTGCATTTTTATAGAGAACAGTAATTGCTTACACTTTGTTCTATCAGTGATGTTCTGTATGAACACTAATCAGTCTCAGTGAAACTCACTGTGCTCTGTTCTGATCTCAAACAGAGTGAGTGAAATACTCATTAGGTATGCATTATCTATAATGTTTGATACATAACTGTTGGGAAGAAGTAGGCAAAGAAGTAGCAAGTGTTTTCCTTCAGCTCTTTGCAGTTAAAACAGCTTAAAAAAGAGATATAAAAGATACAACTTCCAAGAAATCCTGGGATTTTATCTGTGCTACACTGCTTGAGCTCCTGAACCTAATGACACTGTCATAATGTGGTTTTAAGAGTAGTTCCTTGCAATGATAAAAATTGCAATGTAACATTAATAACCTATGAAACCATTCAATTATTCTTTAAAATTGGTCTAGTATTATACTTTAATTCATTACGTTGGCTGCTACATGGTTGAGCATATCAAAGTCTAAGAGCTGAAACAGGTTTTCAGAGCCTTGTGTTTTCTTCTGCTCAACAACATAAATAATTGTGCAATTTGGCATGTTGATATTCTGTAGGTGGATGTCACTCTCATGTTTAATGATCCACAGTTTGCTTTTTTTTTTTTCTTAGTGCATAAACTAGAGTTTTGGAAAACTGCCTCTGTTACTTTCCTTGGGTTGTGATATGTCTGCTCTGAAGGCAGACCTCTGGGAACTGACAGCTGCTTGGAGGTGCCTGTCACTTCATCAGGACTGCTCTGGATACATTAGTGGGACTATTTCTATGCCCCCCCCTCCTTTATTTAGTCCAATATTTTCCAGCAGTTTTCAGATGTCAGAAAACTATCACTGACATTTAAGGGACATTATCAGTTGACACTATGTGGCCATGTCATGATACAGAACATTGTGTTGTCAGCTGCATTAAATTAGATTAAAGTTTCCTTTATATTTTACCCAGAATCACTGGAAATAACTATAATTTCTTCCTGCCCTGGTGGTGGTGCAATAGAGAGTTAATAGGATGTATTTGAGCTTTATAGGGCTTGTTGGCTCCAAGCAGTGGTATTTAATGTGAACACTGGTAACTTGGCATCCTGAATAATAAGACTTTTCATCTACAGGAAGAATAAGGAAATATCTCATCCATGAGAATGTGTGACATCTTCACAGGTAGAAAAAGACGGGGGGTGGGGGGAAGCCTTTACATAAAGAGATGTTCTTTGGGAAGATGAGACTGTATCAACAAATGACTCCAAAAAGAACAGTTAGTAGGATGATTTTTGGCATGAATAATATCTCTGACATTGGAAAAGAAACATATTCATCTCATAGTGGACAAGTTGATTTAGATTTCTCCTTTATAAGAAATCTAGAGAGGTTATAATGTGAAAACCATAGCATTCTTGATCAATGGTTCTTTTTTGTACCTTTCATCTTTAATAATTTAAAATGTGAAATGCTCAGTAAATTAAGTCAGAGATTACTAGAGTATGTTCTACTTGAATGGATTTAATTAACAGTTCTAGCTGCAGTAAAGTAAAGCCAAAATCTAAAACAACAGTATAAGGAATTTGCATCAGTTGCCTGTTTACTCCAGAGGGTTTTAATCACTCAGCAACAACATAGCAGTTGTTATATTTTCAAAATCTCTGAAATGCTTAATCCTGGTTTTCAAGATGATTCTTAAATACCACAACTTGTTGATCTTGCAGGTATATTTCCATTAAGAAAAGTAATTGTTGGAAAGATTTTATCAGTTGCAGACAGCTAAACAAAGTGGAATGAGCAATAAACCTGCCCAAACTATGTTCTTCCAATATGTGTAGAGTTTCTCTAAGGAGTATATGAACATAGATTTTGTAAGACTGTAAAAATGGATATCTGTGTTTTCTAGCTCACTCAAAACTTCCTTCCAGATTGTAGAAGACCACTGCCATAACCATTTAGCAGTGAAAGAGAAGGAATATGTCTGTCCTAGCACTGAACTATCCAAAGCAATCAGGTTTTCCATAGGACTAAACAGTGAGGATAACTGTACAGCTGCTTTTGCTTATGTGCTGCCAGTCTGACTCCATACGACTAGTGTTACACTTCTTGGCAGTGATGAGAAACTAAGAGCAGAGGGGTGACTGCACCTTACTCCTGCTGTCCCTGAGACTATTCTCTGTGTGGTGGAACTACACGGATGTGTCTGCAAGGGGGTTTGCTGCAGCTCTGAGCACCTGTACCCAATTGTCTTCAGCTGCACACTTCTGTGGGCACAGCTGAAAAAAGCTGACACACAAACTTCACCCTTCTCATACTTTTGACAGAAAGCATCTGTATGTCTGCTTTTAAATTATTGCATTGGCATATGTCATAATGAAATCAGCAATAGGATAGATTTATACACCGTGCACTTTTCTGAAGCTTTCCTACTTACAGAAGTACCTATTTAATAGTAGTTTGAAGGATTGCCTGTTTTGGCTATATTAACAAAGTAGTTTTTTACCTGATAAAAAACTACTACAGGTAGTACTCCTACAGGTTTGTTTTTCCTGTAGGAAAAATAAAACAAAAAGAAAAGAAACAAATCCAGAATTATGTTTGGAATATCCTGTTGCATTACATATTTATGTGCAGATTTACCTTTCATCTCTGGTAAGAGGGGAAAAAAATTAAAAAGATGTTTTCCATGAAACTAAATTTTCTTGGTCATCTTTGCCTATTATGCATCTCTACATTTAAAGCAGAGCAGTAGAAAATTACGTAATCATCCTGTTTACATCCTGTTTAAATAGAGAGAAAAAAACAAACCACTATCATTTATTGTAGTAGATTTCAGTGATTCTAGTAAACTGAAATATGGTGATCATGAAATAAATGCTCCCATCTCACTAGAGCAAATGATACTGCCCTAGGGGCTGTGGTGTCTGAATGAGCTGTTTTAAGTTTTCAGCAAGTGAGATTTCTGTAATATAATTACAGCCCTGGCTAGAGTTCAGTTCTCTTAGTTAAGACACAATGCAAGACTTGGCCAAAAGTCTTCAGACAAGGAAAAACCCTCACTATTACTACCATTGAAAAAATAAAAGTAGTGGCATAAAGATATCTCTTGCCAGTGTCAAATAGAATTTGCTCTGGGATTTGCCATAATAGAAAGCTGGATACCTACAACTTTGCAATTGTGGAGATGTCCTCCTTTCTGAGCGCCAGAACTCTGCACAAATGTTCTAAGAAGTCTTCTCTGCACCACAGAGAGTAACACAGCCTCGGGCTTTCCCTGAAACCTCTCTCAAATCAGTTTTCATATTGAGTATGTGCAAGCCAGCTGCTAAGTTAAGTAACTTTATCTGACTTCTCCCAAGTTCTGGTAGAATCATGTGAATGATCTTCTCAAATTTCAGCCTGTAAAAAAAAGAAAAACAAACAAAACCCCAACAAAAACAACAAAACAAAAAATCAAAACAGAAACTAAAAAAAGAAAACAATTTAAAAATGGGCAGATGATGAAATGTTGCAATTATTCACCTATTATTTTGAAGTTATTCTCAGCACAAGGAGGAAAGGGAGCTGGAAGAAATGTTGAAAAGTTGTAGGAAAAAAAATGTGTTTATTTGCACAGGGGCATCTGAATAGAGCTTATTCCATATGTTTATGTGGATGTATTTATTGTGGATTGCATCCTTATATATCTTCCTTTTTGACTGACAAAATAGGTCCCTATCTGTTAATGTAGTCTCACAACTGCCTGGGATAGGCAATTCTGCCTCGATGTGCCTGAGGATTCTGCAGAAGTTTCCCAGGAAGGCAGTGCAGTAACAGGAGCTGGGTTGTGTGGGGCAAGTGGGTACTGCATGGACTTTTAGTGGGGTGGTACTGGCCCTTGTGGGATATGCAGCAGGGGAGGGAGAGTGAAGGAGCCTTTCCCCATGTTGGTTTTGTGAAGGCCTTTATACTGGCCAGTGTGGTGTTGTTTCAATATAATTCTCTTGTTAGCCTGTTTGTTGCTATGTTTGCCTCACCTGCATTCAGTACACATCATCTTATGTTAAATGAAGAAAAGATATAGTTAGATAGATCAGTAGATTAGTAATAAGTGATTTTTTTTCTACTTTATGTCCGGGAGAACTTTCTGGGTAGCTGCCTAAACATGTAATTGCAGCTCAGTTCGTGGCAGGCCATATCTACTGTAATTTCCCAGAATATAACTTGAAATTTCAGACTTATGGAAGACTACACCTTTAAAAGTTTAAGGACATTGATCTCATCTTTTGAGGAAGAGAAGTGCTTGCTGGAAACTCAGGCTGGAGAGTAATAAATCCTTCAGAAGCCAAGAAATGCTTGGTGCTAGGAATAAAACTGAGAGTCTCATTTAGAGTAAGTAGCATTAGGGGTGTGCTTTCACCTGCAGGAAGATTACAGCCTTTAAATCAATTTTCATTCTTAGGGTTTTTTTCCTGTTTGCTAAGAAGCAGAATTCATTCTAGGGCATAGGAAAACCCTTCCTGTTGTTTTGATGTAAAGCCTGCAGGAGCTTATAAATCATAAATAACTTTGCTGTTTCACTTCATAGGTCCCACATCCACAGTTTCATGTATTCAGTATGTCATTCAAGGTGGATAGAGTTTCATCAATCTTCAAAATGTGCAATGGGATAAATTCCAAATATTTAATTTTTCACTGTGCTCAAAACTTCAGTCACAGAAGAAAAGCAAGCCCATAAAACAAATGAATGCTAAGAGAATATAAAGATAAATCCTCATTCATATCCAAAGGTAGCAAAATTTTAACTAATAACAGAATCTTGCACTCTTGCACCTCATCTCAACTTAGTGTTTTAAGAGGAGGAGAGGTATTCAGTTTAAAAAAAAAATAAAATAGGGGAAACAAAAAGTAAAAAAATGCCAAATGGCAAAGTATTTGATCTGAAGCTTCTTGCAACTCCTTTTTGAGAGGAGGCTGGCAGAATTTTGTTTCCTTTCCTATTTACAACTCAAGATTAATTTTTGTATCATTTAAATATCCTTCACACTTTAGAGATATAGGTTATGATCAATGATAGAACATTATGTGTAAATTAATTAATTTTAAGCTGTTAAGAATTTGACTAAATAGATGATAAGAAACTGGGTACTGGCCTATGCCACAGTATATCCTTTCTAGTTACCATAGAAATTCATTGTAGAGACATTTTTTAGTGAAGTAGTTCAATTTTGGTAGTACCACAATTACTTTAATTATATTTAGATATGTTGTCTAAACAGCTTGTGTCTGTCACCAGCTACCATACTATTCAACCTTCCATGTAACTTAGAGTTCATTTTATTCTTCACTATCTGGCAGAGTAGTATTCATTTTACCATTATCCTAACACTTTATATACATATTGTGTATGTAGTAGCATAATTTACTAGCTAATAACTGTTGTCTGTAGAGCTTTAATCTTTTATATAAAAACCAATGTTAATGATTTAGTCTTTCTACAAGTAGTTTTTACTTTATCCCTAATATCACTATAATTATGATGTCAGAAAACATGTCATGGATTTGTTTAGAAAAAAATAAAAACTAAAAAACAGTAATCATAGGGATTAAAAAATACCACCTCCTCCCCCCCCAAGTTCATTTCTATATGTTTATTTTCAGCTAACTTCAAAATAAGAATGTACTATGGGGGAAAAGCAAAATAAAAAACTTACTATGGGTTTTTCAAAAGGTATATTGTTTTAAAATTCAGTGTGTCAGCCAGGGAAAAGCTAAGAGAAAAAAAATGTAATTAAGGAGAATACAGGATGACAGGAATTTATTCTCATCTGCTGTAGGGCAAGCAAGGTTGATGTGACTACTTGCACAATTTCGGTAAGTAGGTCATGATTTGATTCCATCATCATTGTTTATATTGCTCTTGACTAATTACTGTGCACTGGTAACAAACATGAATTCAGGTGAGAAAACAAAAAGAAAGTGCAAAATTTTCCCTTATTTGAGTAAAGTCCAAAAACCGAACATAGTATCTACGATTTATTTTTTTTTTAAATATATAGTCTTTTCCAGGCTCTGTCACAAGCTTCAGAGATGAAAAAAAACCTTTAAAAAAGCTTAAGCAAAATATCTTCATAGCACACTGCTATAGCTGTATTATGGTTGGTCATCTAAATGTTCATTCTGCACTCCCATTTGCTGCCACTTTTTCTGTTTAAGAGAAAGAAAATAAGTTTTTAAAGATCATCTTTTCTCTTTACACAATCAAGTATAATATCTATACCAAAAGTTGACTGTCAAATTCCGCACTGCCAAAACTGAAAAAAAAACCAAACCACACACAAAAAACAACAAGAACTATTCTCCCTTCTCTTTGTTGATAACTGTTGTTAAAGCTAGAATACTGGTTTTTATCTTTTGAAGAAAACCATGTGATGAAGTTGTTATATTGTTTTCATAAAGTTCTGTAACTACTTCATAGCAATAATTTAGCTTTTCCATTTCTTTCTACCAAAAGTATAAGCTTATAAACTACTGCACTACTTAGCTATTTTGATATTTTAGTGCTTCCTTTAAAAATATTTTGTAATTTAAATCTGTACTATTTAGGAACTGCCTAAAAACCTATTTACACTGTCATACACTCCATCACCAGCAATTATCGTTTTATTCACACAGACTTCAGAACCAATCCAGCAACTGTTAGTGGTATAATCCATTTTCTCCATTAAGCTCTATGACAGCAAATATTCCCATTAAAACGTCACATCGTCCATTTGCTTTCTTACTCATCCATACATATTAAAAATGATTGTAACAGGTGAGATCTCACTACAAGGATCAGAACAAGTTTTAAGCACAGAGTATTACCAACTAAACAAAAAAAAACAAAAAACAAAACATAAAGCCAAAAAAATCTGACACAAACCCTTCAAATTACACATGAGCACATTCAGCTTGTGAAATTTCTCAGGATGGGAAAGAGGCAAGAGTGAGCCCTGTTATACTGCTACAATTTACTGATGCAAGAGGAATAGAACAGATATAAAACATCTTAAGTATTTAGCTTTGCTTTTGAGTCGCAGGAGCAAACATGCAGAACGGGACCCAGATAGGACTCCCAAGTGCTAGTGAAGCTCTAAGACTGCTTTGATTCTGCAGCAGAGTTTGGATTACTTGCTTTCATATTTTATTTTTTATTTTGATGTTATAGTCAAAAGAAATTCAACCTGCATATTCTATGGGATGGTTTGTGGGGTTTATTAGCTTATTTTTGTAGTGCATTTAGTATGCATCTTTTAGTGTGTATGAAAGGTTATCAAAATGTTCATATAATTTTCTTGTATAGAAGAAAATGTTTTGTGTTTCATGTTTTCTGGAACTTCTGTGATAAAAAAATTATTGTTATAGCATTGCTGCCAGTTATAACAGTTTTTAGTTTGAATTCACTTTTACTTTTGTGAAATTAATCAATTTTTTTCAAGTTATGACTGAACACTTCCTGGAAGGTGATTAAAAGAAAAAGCTAATAGTATGTGGTATATATAAATAACTTTAATTATTATTCTACTTTTAATATATACTGCTTTTGTTGCAGTTGCATCAGTTTGGCTTATTAAAAAGAAAATTAAAGTCAAAACCAAGTCACAGTAACTTGAAGTAAATAAATATTTTCTTGTATTTCCATCTTCATTTAAAAATACCACAAAAACAAACAAACAAAAAAACCCAACAAAAAACCCAAAGAAATCCCCCACAAAATAATTTATCAGCACTTTTTCAAAAATGGAAGGTCAGAAGGTACTATTGGGTTATCTAGTCTGTGTTTGTGTGTCAGAAACATTGTCTGTTTTCTTGTACGGTCAAATATCTTATGAATATGTAAACAGAAACACAGAATCAGGCACCCTTCTGCAAATTACACATTATAATTTCCATAGCTACCCACAACTTCAAAGGATGACTAATCCAATATTTTTCTGATAGTTTGCTCTAAACATGATCCAATTTTCATTTCTGGGTTTTAACTGAGTTAGAATTTTGAGCTTAATTTATTTTCTTTATTTGGGGCATTTTTTATTTAAGAGGAAAATTATCCTACCCTCAGGGGTAATCACGGGTCAGCTTGAGACTTGGAAGTCCAACATTTCAATATTTATAATGGTTGCAACTTTTTCCTATAGTTATCCTGATCAGTTTGGAATAAGATGTTGACAGGAAAACTCAGTTTGGGGTAACAGTGTTAAAGAATTTATTAGTAATGTCATGACACAGGCAAATATTTATTCCCCTACTCGAATATCTATTTAAAATTGCCTATTTCCAAGCAAGTGGTTGGTTAATCACAAAATTAGTTTCAAAACTCTCATAAATGAGTGTGAGAATGTGAGTGTCATGTGTTTTGTGCTTAAAAATACTTAGTTTGAAAAGGTTATGAAATACATAGTCTTATTACTGATACTTTTAAATGGTACGTACCTGAAACTGTGTATCTCCCAAAGGAAAGTTCCTGCTGCCACCACATTTCTAAAATCAATAACTTGCCTAGCAAAAAACCCACAAACTTGCCTATCTCTTTTACTCTGTTCCTTCCGCACAGGAAGTTACTTAACATTTGTCCTGTGAATGATCTGGGCCACTTCTAGTGTCGGCAATCCTCATCAACCAATACCAAGCCTGTTACTTGTTGTCCTTTAGAGACATTTTTGAACAAAAAGAAAAAAAAAAGTCCTTAATGTTTACTAAGACATTCTTTAATGACAACAGAATGACAATTTTACCTGTTTTTGGAAAAACACTGACATTTTAGAGCCAGTAACCACATACTGGTTAGCATACAGGTGTGATTTTTTTTTTTTTTTCCAGGAGAAAATTGTTTCTGTGGCAATTAGGATTCTTGAGGATTCTCCCTTTACACACACTAAATTGTCTGATATGAGCCCAAGTAGAAAGATGATGCAGAGGTGAGTGCCGTAGGGAGTCTGGTTTGGATCTCCAGTGAAAACTGTCTGCTACACAGAGCTGGAGGACAAAGAAAGCAGGGAAAATGTGCCCTCCCTCAGAAAGGGATAAATAGATCACATGAGCAGAGAAATTAAAAGCCAGGGAAATAACAGACCCTTCCATTCACCCCAATCTTAGAGAGCAGCTGAGTTCCATGAGGGAATATTAAGCACAGTACAGTGCCGCATTATCCAGGCCATAGAAGTCACTCCTTGGCTATGTGGTATTGCAAGCATCTCCATTCATGCAATATAAATTAAAAAAAAAGAACAAAACCAAAACAAATCAAAAGTAGCACTCAGAAATACCTGCTTTGCCAGGATACATGAATAAATGTCTGTGGTTTTGCTATATGTAATCCCTGATATAGGCAAAAATACTGTTCTTAAAATGTCCTAAAAATAAGCAAACTTCAATTTTTTAAAAAAGTTAAAAATAGAGTGGTGTTACTGATGCCAAAGACAAACTCAAATTGATTTCAGTAAGAGCAGAATTTCACCAAAAGTTAGTTTTTAGCATGCTGGATCTCAATATAATATTATATGTCATAGAAACAGCCATCTCAAATAATCCCCTTGTGTATGGAAAATTAAAAATATAAATGAAATTTTTCAAAGATATATGAATGCTTCATTACTTAAAATTAATAATTTTGTTTATCTGTGCATAGCTTCATTCTAAGGTGTAAAAGAACTCCGAAACTAATAAAAAAACCCCAACCAAACAAAGAAAAATAAAACAAAATGAATCAAAAACAAAACAACAAACAAAAAACCCTCCACAAACACCTAATATCATGTAAGGGCTTCATAGATGCTTTATTGCGGAGTCATTTGGTTTAATTATGGAAACTCTGTCTTCCCTAGTGATAGTTAATGGCTAAACAAAAGTTTATTCAATTGTAGTTGCCTAACTGTGACTCAGAATCAAGGAAGGAAATGATATTAATTAATAAATGTGGCATAATAAGACTGCCTAATGCAAAAGATTCTTCTATAAGGTAAAGATGTCATTGTATGATTACATTCATCTATTTAAAATAATATTTCAGCACAGTGTCATAAATGAAAATAATATTTTCATTAGCAAACCAGTTTGCACCTTATCTTCAAAAAGGTTTTTCTAACTGATTCTGACACCCACAATTTCAAAGCTCTTTGTATGCCGAGAATCTCTTAAGGAGGCAGGAAAGGAGTTGTATAAATTATCATTGAATTTCAACGGGAAATGGGTGGCTATCTCCCTTGTAAACTTTCTTTAAAAGCATAGGCTTGTAACCCCACTTCACACAGAGAGGGGCCAGGGAAGAGGCAATTAAATTCAGAAAGATAACTGTCTC
>JAWWMP010000132.1:32882268-32905614 GCA_035047865.1 Dendrocincla tyrannina | reverse complement strand
ATACTTTTAAATGAGAATTTTGTTTCAAGAAATTATGTTGAAACAAGCTTTTTTTGTTTTGGTAATATTTCTTATGAATCATGATAATGAAACTCATCAGTGATGTGTTGTTAAATTCAACCTGTGTTCTAATGCCTGATAAGGATGGAACCAAAAATATTTTCAAAGATTTCTCATTTTCCAGATCACTTAGTTAGTCTTTGCAGGGTGCAAAGTAATTAAGTTCCTTCATAGAGGTCTCTGTTTCTTAAAATACAAAAAACCTTTCTTTATTCTGTGCTGTATTCCAAGTATGGAGTTGTCTGCTTGTAGTTTTCCTCTTTGAGCTCTTAAAAAGTCCATTTGGCCACTGAAATAAACAATGTACTCCGAGAACACTGTTTGGAGTTACTGCCAACACAGCAAGTACTAACATCTGAAAGACTTATTTTATGTTTTTCTTAATTTCAGTAATGCAGCTTCGAAAAAATGGACAGAAATAGAAACATTTTAAATACTTGAATGTATTGTTTGAATACAGCATAAGTCTTGGAACATCTCTGAATACTTCTGTTTGTGCCTGTTAAGTAGCATTTGCAAGCTTCTTGCACCTTTTTTTTAAACAGTATATAATATATATGTGATACATGTTATTATTAAAATGCAAAATATCTGTAATATATTATGTATGTAATTACATATGTAATATGTAATTACATTTGTAATATGTTATGAATATGTAACTATCATTAAAATATGTTCAAATAGTTTATGTATAAGCACACACGTTCCTTTCTGTCCTCTCTCCACCCTGCCCTCTAGTATGTTTCCGCCCTTGTGCAACTTAACAGTTTCCTTAGGTTAATTTCTTGGTATGTCTATAGTGTGTGTTTTAAGATGTCATAGAGACAAACTACTTTAAATGAAGGGAAAAAGTAGCCACAGCACCATGACACATCCTGTTACTGCCATTGCAGTTCTCAGTCCCCATTCTAGCTTGCATAGGGATAGTTCACTTAGTTTACAATACTTTGTCTTGCATACTATAATCTCAGTCTCTGTGCTGTTCTCTTGATCTTTTTCAGGCCTTGAGAAGAAAAGGTATGATTTATTCTTGTCTTTCCCCCATAATATTATTACTATGAAAAAGAAAATAAATCTGTATGTTTATGCATAGGAATATGGTAGATATTTATACAGAAGATGCTTATATTCATGAAGAAGTTCCCATTCTAGAATAGGTTATTTTTTTCCTGTATGCTTGACTTTGCCAGGTGGAAGATGCATACATTTTTAGTGAATATTCTCTCTGTAAGTAGCATAAATTCATGATTTATAGGAGTTTAATCAAACTATCTAATGTTGCTTACATTATTATTATTATTATTACATTATTATTATTATTATTTTTTTATTTATACTCTGGTTTTCACTGAATGAAAGTTCAAGTACAAAGGCAAAGTTATCCTCACAAAAGTGAGAAGGTAACTCAGCTTTCAGCTAAGTTCTGAAGTCTGGATCTCTGAGGCACTGTCAGGCTGGCTCAGATTAGCATGCACTCGCCTCATGGCAGAAAAGTTCATCCAGCCACTTTGTGTTTCTAGGAGCTGTTCAAACTGGCTCAGCTCAAGTCAAGCATGTAATTCCACTGATACTCTCAGCTTTCTGGAAGATTAAGATTTTGGTGTATTCATTAAACCTGGACTGCTTTGCTTTGTGTCTGGTCAGGAAAGGATTTAAGATGAACTCTGAAACTCTGAAAATGGAGACCCTGACTACCTTGTTTTATGGTGCTTTACCATAAGCTTGTTTGACTTAAGTAGGTTGTCTGACAATAATGTAGTCCACCAGCAGGCAGCCTTGACTCAGTTCTTTCAAAGCATGTGTGGTTGTTAGTCTGGAGGAATATAGTGAACCTGAGGACTTCCTCGCCCTGGCTGCGTTTGTCCTCAGCTCATGCTGGGATGGGAGATGGTGCCCTTGCTGCTCCTTACTTGTGGGTTTTCAGTTCAAGAGGAAAATGAGGAGAATGCTCCAGGAAGGTCTCCAGTCAGGGTGATGAAAAGTTCCAGATTGTAACTGAAGCTCATAATGAGAATGAAAAAAATATTTCAATATAAAATTTATCAGACATACTGGGCATATTTTCTGGTAAGGAAGCTGAAAACACGTGCACACACACACAAAAAAAGGCCCCTAGAATAACCTGCTTTCAGAATACTTAATAGTTGGACATTAATATGTAGGTTGTTCATAAGGGGCTCTTTCAGTGTTTTGGTTTTTTCTCCTGATGTATAAAATCCTTGTTGTTTTGATCAATGATACAAATAATGAAAAACAGTTTCTGCTCCCTGGGTAGTTGAATATATCTTAGGATCCAAATAATGTCTCAGGTGTTCATCACTATAAAGATGAGATTCATTTATCATAAGTATTCTGCAAAATTAATTTAAGCTATGCTTTTCTCATGAAATTTTCTGTCCTTTAGTAGAGTCAGTCCTTCAAATGTCCTCTGCATAAAGAAAAACACATTTAAGTCAAATCGAACACAGTGCTAATCAAATTACAAAAAAGCTTTATTAAAGAGCTCATTTTTTAATGATGAGGGCCCAATTGATTTGTCTTTCCAAGCAGTAATTAAAAATGGAGGACTTCAGTACTTTTCCATACAGTGAACGTGATTTCTTTTACTATTGTTTTTAAGCAGGACAAAATGAAAAGTGTAGTAAATAGCATTAGAATGTATTTTATAAAGTTGGGGTTTTTTACATAATATTAAAAAGTTGGTCTGATTACACAGTATGGACTAAAAGTTATATTTTCATTTAAACAGCACTATTATTAAACATGAAGTTAACAGATAAAACTAGGCAATGGTTGCAGACATTTTAACTATTACAGGATTCTTTTTTTAGTTGTTAAAAATGCTAACCTGACAATTTGTAAACTACAATAACTGAAGTGCATAGGTTTTCCAGTTGTGGGTTTTTTGTCTGTTTTTAAAAAGTAGCTTTATTTTAAAGTGGAGATAAACAAAAGGCATTAGATTCCTCAGTGTTCAATTTTGTTATGGATTTTGAAGAAAATGTTAGCAGTGTGTTTCTCTAATTTTATTGATGACAAGATTTATTTGAAATACAAACAATGTAAAAAATATAGGCTTTAAGTAAATAAGATTATAAAATACTAAAGTTGAATAGCTGCACTGCAGCTGGTATGATCTAGTAGAACTGAAAGCCTAGTGACTTTAAATATATACTTTATATCTGTGGATAAGATAGTAGAATTAAGAGATAAATTGTAGAAGAAATTATAGGAAGGGAAAAGAGCCAGTCAGTGAATTGCATCTGATACACATTTGAGAGTTGATTAGACAAGTTATAGGGTGGTAGTTGCAAAACAGATTGTTCTACTTAACATACAGCCTTAAAAGGGAGTGTTATTTGTACTAGGGCAATTTTATGTATGCCTTATGTGCTGGAAAAAGCAGCTGTGCACATCATGCCCAAGATTCCCAGCCTGGGCTAGAGAGTTAAACAGAATAAGAACGGAGAAGGATCATTTTTATGTAATTCTTGTATTTATCACATGCTAAAACAAGCAAACAATCCAGACTGCAAAAAATAAACAAAAAAACAAAAAACCCACTGCAATAGACCCCCCAACAAAACCAGCACCAAAAAAACTCCCAGCAAACAAAAAATCCCCAAAAAACAACTTGGAGAATGGATTTCTGCTATCTCAGCCTGTGATAATATGTATTTTAAAAATAAAATTTTGCTAGATAATAACAATCATTTAGAATAGGAAAAAAACAGTATTTTCTATGACTTGGGAGTCATCTGAGTACACTTTGTACTTGGAATGCACTTTTCTGTCATAGACAGTATCAGCCAATGCTTACTGAGCTTTACAGGTTGTTTCTTAGTTCTCAGTTGTACTTTTATATAAGAAATGAAATAAATAATACTTTGACAAGAAATGAAATTTGCTCATGTAAACCTGACAGAAAATTTACAATGAAAAATTTTGGCAGTGTTAGAAGAGGTTGAAATTCTGATTTTATTTTTTTTCTCTTACACACATATAAAAAAGAATAAAAAGAAAATTTGTAAATAAAAAAGAAGTTGAATCCCTACATTTTTGGGATTTGTTTGTCTTTTATATGTGAAAGAAAAGTCGAATGTAGAGTTCTTCCATCTTTGGAGAGAGTCTTGCACTGTTTTGGCTCTGCGGTCTCCCCTCCATGCCTTTGACTTCAGAAATTATGCAGCTCGGGGAATTAGGTGTCCCATGTAAGCTGGAAAGAATCTGAGCACTTTATGAAATACCATGTCTAGGACCAAGCTTCCTAGACATCCTGAAATCTTCTCTCAGACTGGAGGCATCCTCTCTCTTTCAGGGATGCCTCCACATTTTTTTTACAGGTGCCCTGTAAAAATGAAGGCGCTGAAAACTGTAGGTCTGGAAACCTTAAAAGCCTTGTCTTGAAAGGTGTTTTCCTGCCTGTCCAGGCTCCCTCCTGCAGAGCTAGAGTACCCATGGCTTCTGGGCTCTGCTGCAGGATGATGCTCTTGCTTTTAGTTATCCAAATTTATTTCACAGCAGAGGACTGATACCTGCTGATCCAGAATGCTCATCTCAGTCAAACTGTGCATAGCAGAGGTTTAACATAACAAAATAGTGCACTTAATTTCATTTGAAGCACATGTCAGTGTTGCAGTCTGCTTTAAAACGTTGTCTTCTCAAGTGGTATATATGCAACCATTGTTCAAAGCCCTGTTCCTTTGAAGGTTCATGCTTGTACATAGCCTCAGACAATTAGTAGTCTTGCTGAAATCAATAGGACTTCTGACTTTCATCCTGGCTTCTCTGTAGACAATTTCAAATTTTCCACTGACTTCAGTAAGGTGTGACTGCTCTATGACACCTTTATGTGCTGGAGGTTGGGTAATAATACAAAGAGATGCAATGCTTGTAAAACTAGATGAACTTTTTATCATGGAAACGTGTTTTGGTTTTGTTTTTCTAGAGATACTGCTGCATTCAGGTAAACCTATAGAGAGGAAGGCCCTGGTCCAACTTCCATCTTTTTGGTTTTGTAACCTGTACTGCACCTTGCTTATTCTTTCTTTTTAAGAAAACTGGCTGAACTGATAACCAATTCTTCAATACAGAAACCCCCCTCTTCTTTCTGCTATTGGTACTGCTTATTCTCATTTTATGCCTTCCTCTTCAGCCAGTTTTGGAGGTGAGACTTTACTCAAATTCTTCTAAATTTGAACTGTGCCTCAATTCTTGAGGTACCTTTTCTAGTTTCATCTCTGAAAATATTTCATCTGTTTTACATATGTTACATATCACTTCTGAATTTGGCCTTTTACAGTCTGGACTGTAGATTTCATGTCATGTTTGCAACTCCTAAGACAAGGTCTTGGTCCCCTTCCCATAAATGAAACTATTTCCAAACTAGCTTGCAAGTACTATTCCCAGGAATGAGACTTGTTTCTAAGTGCCTGTGGCACGTCATCCCATTCAGTGCTTTACTGGTTATCTCCTCTGTCAGACACACAGCTGGACCACAACATGGTGGTTATTCTCTGTTCATAAATACACTGTAAAGTGTGTTCTGTTTGGACCATCTTCCTGTTCTCGTGACCACCATATCATCCTCAGTCTTGTGATGAAATGATTTCCAATATAACTTCTAATCTGGTTTTGTTCCAAAGGTGAAAACTAGATTTTTCACTACCAAAATGTATGCAGCATGGTGATCATAATCACCATCTATCTGTCATGTCTCTTTTAATTACTGCACAAAAGTATGGGCTGTGTACTAGCATTTATCCTCGTGTTGCTTTACAAAATAACTGCATGAGCACTACATCATTTTAGCATTCAGGGATGGGTGTTTTATTTATGGTTTTCTTCATAAACACTTCAGCACACTAACCCACAAGCTTCTATGTGTAACTACTTCAGATAGGTAGTTAATCATTACCCTAAATAATTTCTTTCATGTACTTGAATCAGAGTAATTTGATTCTCCTTCCATCTGCCCCCCTGCAAAATCCAAGTAACAACTTGTGAGTAATTTTGCAAGTACAAATTTACTTTAGAGTTGTCATACTAGACTGCAGGTGCACTCGAAGCAGTCTCAGGTGTTACAATGATGCAGACTTTCTGATGGCTTCCCCAATGGATTCCACACAGGAAAATGTTTCTAGTTCAAACTGGCTTCCTACCTGTTTAGTGCTTAAGGTATACCTTGATAAATATTAAACTATGTCTATGGATTCATCTCCCTACTGTTCCACTTGGTGATAATTGGGCTCAAAAGTCACAGTGCTCATTCTATGCTTCTTAGAAGTGCAGGAATCTGGATTAACAGCATTAAATTCAAGTATCCCTTGTTTTATGGAATTCTTGCTTATAGTAGGCATTTACAAATCAACTTTAACATTAATGCTTAGTATTTCTGGAACCCAACACTGTGACAGTGATTCCACTGTATCAGACTTCACAATCTAGATAAAAGGTTGTCTACTAGTGTTGCTGAAATAAGGTAGTTAAAGAGACAGCAGCTACTGTCTTAAATCTGCATTAAGCTTTGTCTGTTTAAAAAAGTACACTACAAACTTCAGCAGTTTGATTAGCTCCCTTCTTTTACTGGAGAAGTTATGGAATCAGAACATAATTTTTTCCTATCTTTTTATTGAAGGATGTGGCACTTTATTTTTGCCTTTATGATATTTTCCACTGCATATGTAGAAAGATCATAAGACTTGTTATTTATTTGTTTTATCCTGTCTTGAGTTCTGGTAAGTTTCACCCTAAATCTGTAAATTGTTCTATACTAGTGGATGTCATAATTTCAAACTTCTACCTGAACAGATAGACTAGCCTTGAAGGATTACAGGTATCATTCAGTATTAACTCTAAAACCCTGATGTAGCCCAACCCTAACCACCTGTATGCCATTAAACAGTTTTTAATGTTTCCAGCACTAGGTGTTAGAGTCAAAACCTGATTAACCCCTTGTTTCAGTTGTAAAAGTAAATAAATACGTCATCTTTGTTACCTATTAAGTCACTTTATTTCCAAATTGCAATCTAGCCTTTTATTGGTTATTATAATTCTTCAAGAACCTTTTACATGAAAGAACATTTTTTTCATTTTTTTCTTCATTTTTTACATGAAGAATTTCTTGTTGATTTTTGTTAATGTTGAACCATATAAAATACATCTCTTTTCCCCCATCTTTTTCTTATTTTTTTCCCACCCATCTCACTGACAGCTCTTAATGTTGAATGAAGCTTGATTGTGCATCTGTCACAATATATTTTGTTCTGAATACTACACAGCTCTCCACAGTACTGTGCTCAAGTTTTACAGGTTTTTCTTTCCCTGCTAAACATTTGGCAGTAGCAGTGTTCTCTGCTCTGATGGAAGATGTCATGCTCCATGAATCTTTCAGTGAGTGAAAACATGAAAAGACTATTTGTTTATAATATTACATGGGGTTTTTTTGTTTGCTTTTGTTTGTTTTGTTTTGTTGGGGTTTTTTTTTCTTGTTTGGTTGGGTTTTTTTAACAGAACCTATGTTCCTAGGTAGGGATGCTGTGAGTGCAGCTAGTATTCTGACCATGTGCATACAGGACCATTTCCAAGTGTCTCTCCCCTACTTGAATTTCTATTACACTGACAATACTCTCAGGCACACAGTGTATTTTTTGGATTCAGGGCCAGGAGTAGTAGTTTGATGATCCTTGTGGACCCCTTCTGACTCAGAATAATATGTGGGCCCCTTCTGACTCAGAATAATATATTGATTCTGTGATTTTCTGTAGTGAGTAAGAAACTGTAAGGCTTTTGCAGGATTAGAACTTACTGTAATCAGAGTTCTTGTTTAAGTAGAAGTAATGGTAGTAGAAATACTCAAGAGAAATTGGGGCAAAAAAGGGCATTAGTTTTTTCCCCTCCTTCATTTAAAGTCCCTGTAAATAGTGATGCATAAATATTGTGGTAACAGGTATATTAATATGCTGTTAATAGACAGAAAAAAGTATCCTTTAAATATAAATTAATAATTATTTTTTTCTTATTTCCAAATGGTCATAAAGATTTAAGGGTTTTACTGTTTTCTGTTCCTTACAAAACAGGTGCTATTCTAAGTTCTAATGGAAATTCTCCCTGAGCAAATAAGATGTGTTTTTAGCAGGATGCTGCAACACCACAAACACTGCCTAAGGTTTTTAAATCTTTGAGATGTACATACATGCAATATGTATACACCATTTAATACTTATCTATTGACTCTGGGGAAATGCACTGCAGACTTATTATCTTCAGTTAAATGCTTTTCTGTCAGAAAGTGTACTGTGGGTTAGAATCAGAATGGAATTATTTTAGCAAATCAAAATATTGTGGTCTTAATTATGAAGCTGTAAACTAAGCCATTAAGAGAAAAATTAAGTAGCAAAATTATCAATATTTAACAAGGATTCATCTTGGCAGCCCTGGTATGTCTCATCCAGTGTTACTGAGATCTGACCAGGACAGGTTTTTAACTTGGGAATGTCTATTGCTCTGCAATACTGAGCCCTAAGGTTTTGCTGGGTAATTGGTGAGAAGCTCCTTTTTAGCTAGCCTCAGCCCGTCTGCCTGGGGCTCTCTCATGAATTCTGGGTTCTCTCTCCACACCTTTCACAAGTGGGGTTTATGGGTCCCTTAGTTTCAAGCTCTTCATCTGTTGTGTTCAGTTGCTAGGAATGCAGTTCTGGTGGTTCTATTTTTCTTGTTAGGTTTGTTTCCTCTGAGCAGAAATGGTACATAGAGGCGGTAGCTGAGCCATTCTCCATCAACAGAAACAGAGAATTCAAGGCTTGTCTCAGTAATTTTACATTGTTAGCATAATTCTAATACAGAGATAATACCATATGTATATGATTAACACACCATATATAATAAAATGAATAAAACCTGCTGCCTTTCCAAGCCATTACTTTTCAATGTGGCCTTAGCTGAAAATGCACTACTTTGAAATTTATTCCAAGGAATGTTGCAGATGGCTGTAGTGGACAGCAGTAACGTATCTAGGATTTTTAAAGTGTCTCTCCATGGTGACAAACATTAACAAGCAGATTAATCTGTGGCTTAATTGTAAGAGGTTACCCAAATCGCATGGCCTTCAGCCTGTCTTTCCAAGTACAGCTTGCTACAGAACAATTATTTTGGCCAGCACACAGGAGGAATTGGAAGCATCATCTCATTTGTGGAGCTGGGATCAGTCTGTGGTGATCCTACAACCCTTGCTTAATTAATCCAATTTTGGCTTTAGACTTCTAACTCTGTTTGGCACAGCAAATACAGCTGTGCTGTGAATTTTACTGGAAGCAGACATAACTGTGCTATGCACTCAGAAGGTTTCCAAGCTGAATATTTATTCTTTTGACTCATTTCATAGTTAATATGTGCAGGCACTTGTGACAGGTTGCTACTTGCTGACTGATTGGCACAATTAATTTCCATGTTCCAGTTGAGCTACAATCCTGAAATACAGTTTGCACATTCATTATGGGCTATTGCACATAAATGGGGAAAAAATAATCTCTCAATTGAAAACTGACCTTTCCATCAGAGACTGTCAGTCCTCTAGCTGAGATTTTTAAATATTCAGGGGCCCTTCTACATATTAATTGGGTAGCAATTTTAAGAAACTGATCTATATCTTCTGGAGGGGCTAAGAAGCACAGAGCACAATTCAGATTAATGAATTTGGAGATCCAGTCTTGTTAAATATACAGAGAATTCCAGTCTGTGTTCTACTTTTTGCCATCTCCTGTAGAGCATTCCACTTAAGAAAAAATGAATAATAGTTTTCATCACGGACTCTCTTCTGAGAGAAAGAGGACCCAATACACCAATTGGAACAAACCCATATGGAAGACTGTTGCCTTCCTAGGGCCTGGACAAGGAATGTCACCAAGAAACTCTCCAGCCTAATGTAATGTATCCATTACTGTTCTTTCAGGTGGGCATCAAGGAAGTCACAACAAGAAGTCTCAGGACAGTCAGCAGAGACCTCAGGGTCTCAGAGACCTAGTTGAGCGATCAGGAGCGAAAGTAGTGTTCTCCTTTTTCCTCCCAGTTACAGGGAACGATGAGGGATGGAAAAGGGAAATCATGCAGATGAATGCATGGTCAGAGCCTGCTGTTACCAACAGAATTTTTGGGCTTTTTGATCACAGGTCAGTTGACAAGACACCAGGCCTGCTGGTGACAGATAAGGTGTCTCAAAGAGGAGAAAAAGAGATCCTTGCTCAGGAATAGTAATGCCAGTTTACAGCTACAGCAGTCATGTTTTGCTGGTGCTTCCTGCATAGTGAAAACAAGGATGAAACCCTAGAAGACTTAAAAATAAGTCATCAAATGCTATTAGCTGACTGCACTGAAGTCAAGTATCTCTTGCATTTAGGAGACAATGAAGCAGATGGCAGTTGTGTGAAACCCAAAGAACTAGCAAATAACAATTTATAATAATTTTACTTGATCTGAATATTGAAACTTTGATATCATGAACTGTTTCTCTTTTGTGGTCTCTATTAATAAGGCCTCTATTGAAGTTTCAAATGATCAGTGTGCTTTTGGACCAGACAGTCCACTACAACAATAAAAATCCTATCTAGTGGACTCTGCAAAGTGCATGGTTTACCCATAGTCTTATTTACTCCATGAAAGTGTGCCCAGTCCTACTCCTGCTCATTTGGCACCAGAAACAGCCTCAAAACTGTAACAGTTGTAGAAACAAAAAGTTCTAAATGTACCTTAGTCCCTGAAATAGATTTTATATACATTATTTTACCATATATATAGTATATATACTGAGAAATTTTGCTTCCAGATAATTTGAGAGAGTTAATCCTCTTATTACTTCATTACTAAAAAAATACTTGAATGTTTTAATCCATATTTCCCCTAATTAATATAATTACAGTGAAAATGTGATAGGTTATGTAAACAGAAAACTATTCCCATTACATGAAACTTATTCAGAATCAAGAGAAGCATAGGCAGTGTCATTGTTTAAACAAAAATATGCTCTTAATACAGCACAGTTGAAATATCTGCATTGTGACACAACACACAGGAATGTTAAGCTAGAGTTAAATGAGAAGATGAAATACAGTATAGAATCTGTAGTATACTGCAGACTTCTAGGAGAGAAGTAAGCAGCCAAACAAGTTTTGAATAAGACGCAGGCAGCATTTAGATTTAAAATATAAGGAATGCTTACAGAGAATTCTGTACCTAATACCTGCAAAATGAAAAATTATATTTAACAAGAAGAAAAAGTAATAGTATCTAGTAAATAAAAAATATATCTTCTTGTCTTACTCATTGGAACCTGTGTGAGCTGGTGACTTAGACATACCAATATAGGTAAATGTATGAGGTTATTTCACTCATAAACTAACAGAATCTCAATCATTAATAAAGTCTGGGTAACATTTATAATGGGTAACACCATAGTAACTACATACCTATAAAAATCCATTTTCTTAGAGTTTTATACTTACTACATAATCACATATTCCAAGGATATAGTTGCCCTTTTTTATTTTTATTTTATCATTTTTGCTAATGGCTTTGGGTTTTTTGGTTTTGTTTTTTTTTTCAGGAGAGGTAGTGTTGGATTGGAAATTCTTGGTTCTGAAAGAGATTTTTCAGTCCGTCCTGCTCTTTTGCAAAATATAGACTGATTTCTAGACAGCGTGACCTCAAGCTCCACCTACCTGTGGTGTCCTCTGGTTTCCTTAGAACTTCCAGATCTTTGCAAAGGAGTCATTCCTCCTACATCTAACTGGGCTGGGGGTTGGTATTGTAATTTTACTACTGATCATTAGAGATGAAAGTGGTATCTCTGCTGCTAAGACTAGCACCTAAAAGAAGAAAGTCACTTTGAGAAGAAAGTAATAATAAAAAAAGTATTTGAAAGAAATCAATTAAAGGATAGATTGGATATGGTCTGAAGAAGGATAAAAATGCAGTAAAAATTTTAGCACAGTTTTTTGCAGTAATTTTCCCCTGCTTATCTCAATCAACTAGTAATTCTTAACACCTCTTGGTTATACAGTTTTGAGGGTGCTTTTCCACCAGTTGTTTTCCATAGTAGCTCAAAAAAGAGGCTTATCTTGACTATTGCAAAGGTTATGTATTAGATGCAAAATGATCAAGGGGGGAAAAGGCTAAAGATATGTTAGAAAATGACTGAAAGCTAAGCTTATAAGGTGCTGAGAAACATGAAGTATTGATCACCACTTCTTTACAGGTGTCTCCAGAGAAAACTGAGAACAAGAAAACATGCAGTGCTAGAAACTATTGTTAAAGTTAGTGGAAGATGGAAGTGTATAATTTGGAGACTTAAAATCTTTCATTCATTGTAGAAATCATGTGCAGTGAACCTACAAAAGGAACGAAGAGTACTGAGGGGTTGTTTTGCCTGAAAGATCTTCCACATAGGAGAGAGCCACCTCAGATATTTTATGTTCAGCAACCATAGTTTTTTTCCAATGTCTGGAAGCAGCAAATAGCAGAACTGATAATTGCAAGGTAATGCGCAGGTCTAAAGATAAGTGTAGGCCATGCTGAAGGCTAATTAATCAGAACCCAATGATGTCACATAGTTAGCAGAATGAATTGAAATATCTAATGCTGTATGTGATTACTATAATTATTAAAACTTATGAATGTGGTATGGAAAAGAACAAATGGGAATTGTTCCTTCGTAAGCCTCTGACATGGATGAGTTGGAATTTATTATTTTTGGTGTCTTGCATTGTGTGCTGCCAATCAATTAGAAAGCAGATAGTAAATTAAGAAATCTCTTTCCAGAATGGTTTCTGACCATAGTATCATTAAAAACATTCATTTAGTGTTTTGACTGACATTAAAATGATATGTACTATGTAAGAGCTCTTAAAATTTAGTTTTGGAAGTTATATCAACATTAATTTACTAAACTACCTTTCACCTTAAAGTACCAGTCTCAGCCAAGGGCATTTCAGATCTTAACAGAAATGCACACTGAATAAATTTTTAGCAGTTTCTGACAGAGGAGTGATAGTATATCCATGTTCCTAGTAAGCATGTTTCACACTTCTAGAAAGACTTGGTAGAGATACCAAAAATGATTCAACCTAGGAGGACCAAAATAAGTCTCTTATTCTGAGAGCAAGTGCTCAGTTCAGGGTTCAGACAGCCCAGGAGACAAATATTTGCTCCAACCTTTTAGATAACTGTAACTACAAATTACACTGACTCAAGAAATAAATCCTCATGGTACAAAACAATTATTTAAGGAAATGTATAAAGTATTATTCAAATCTTTGACTCACTAAAACTATATCCCTTTATCTTGTGACTACAGAGAGGTTCAGTATATTGTATAAAAACAATTAGACTGACTATGGTCTTCAATTTCTGAACTTTTCTGTTGAAATGAGTTTTCCCTCGTTTTCAAGAAAGATGGTTAAACATTTTTCCTGTCTAGTGCTCATTAGTGCAGTTAATATTTGGCCTTGCTAAAAATGTCATCTCATTTCCTGCATTCTTTTATCTCTGAATTTTCATTTATCGTGTTCCCATTTTTTTTCAAATTACATGTATTAATTTTCTACCTAGTCTCTTGACTCTTTTTAATATATCTCTTTGCTTTTCTCTGTCCATTTTCTTTCTTATGTTCTTGTTCCAATTTTATTTGGGAGTACTTTTTTCCTACATAACATAACTTATAGTCAATACCAAAAAATCCTCAAGATACTTATGACAGCATTTTGAAATATGTTTAGGAATAGCAAGTCTTACACAGTTTTCGATTCTTCAAATATACTGATTAAATATGTAACGTATATGATACCAATTTCTTTTATCAGCCACGTTTCTTAATGCTAGTAAGAGATTTGTTTGATTTGAACTGACCAAAAAACATTAATGTAATGGCAAAATTTGCAACTAGTTTGTTAACAACTCTGTCCAAAACAGAAATAGTTTTTCAGAATTCTTGTCAAGTTTTCTTGATAGAAAAAGAACTCAAAATCTGTCAACCTCTGGGGATCTAAGCATTGTGACTTTGTAGTCTCTCAAAGCTACTTTTAGTAACACAAAGTCATCTCTAGTGGGAGGGTTCTTTGAAAATACTTACTGTATCCTAAAAAATGACATCCCATTCCTTGCTTTTTGGTTGTGACTTTGAAATTTGTCTGATCTCACTTATGTCTGGAATCTAATGAAAGACTTCTCTTAGGAAAAAAATCATTTTGCAGTTCTGTAGTATTAGAGCTACAGTGCTGGAATTAAATAAAAACAACCAAACAAAGGAACTCAAAATCCCCAATAAAATTATTTTTATAAATTTATTGAAATTCTTTCACACAACTGAATAAATTCTTTCAGTTCAGAACTATTATAAGAATAAAACTGTGATGATTTATAGTAAGGTGGAGGCCTTCACATATGGTATATTACATGTACTTGAGGATTTCTATTGGACATCTACAGTTCGTTGGCACTGTAATGGGTTTAGATTAACTTTTTATTTAAATTGAAGAGTTAACATTATTTATTTTGGGGTTCATGTTTTATTGATTATAGACCATTAAGAGGTTAGTCTCTTGTTCTTTATTTCTTGGACCATATTGGGGTACAGCAAATAATTTTTTTGAACAGTTCTCAATCTTTCAGACTAATAAATGATCAACAAGAAAATTGTTGTATTTTCTGTTGCCTTCAAAGGTTGTGTTGGGCAGTCTAGTGCTGATGTCAAATACACAAACTGTCATTGCAGAGACCAAGATAACCTTTTATTGCAAACAGTATGATCTACTTGGTACAGGTATTTTTAACTATAGAAAATAGACTACATGGTAATATTGTAAGATTTTTAGATATTTCCTGACTTGTGTAATCTTTTGTATAGTGAAAAACAGGGCAGTTTTTTTGTGTTTGTTTTTGGTTTTTTGTTTGTTTGTTTGTTGTTTCTTTTTTTTTTTTTTATTGTGGGAGTGGGGAAAGACAAGTGTATTGATTTTACCTTTCTCTGGTTTATATGATATTTGATGGGAATTAGGCAATAAAGGAATTAAGCAGATATAAAATATACAATTGCTAAAGTAAAACAGCCAGCAGAAGAAACAAAGATATCAACAAATTGACCTAGCTTCAACAAATTGAATAGCTTCAATTTGGTCTTTATTAAACTTTGTGCTCACTGTAATTGTTTTTTCAACTTTTTAGTTGGAAAAAAAATAAAAATTGAGACTTTAAAAAATGACATATTTTGGTAATATGATATAAAATGAAATGAATAGTTATGTGGTATATCTGATATTGCTGACTGCTGTAGTTGCCACTCCCAGGGTGAATTTCTGTCCTCTTCAAACAATGCTCTGTTAAATGAACCTGGGGAGACATTTTCTTCTAATGTTTAATTGGGTTTTCTTGCATAAAATGTAAAATTAATTTAAATATTTTAATTGAATGAAAGAGGACTGAAATGGGGTTAACAGGAGCTTGTTATTTTTGTTCTCAAGAGAGAGAATGTAGTCTTTTGTTTTACTAACACACAGGGTTTGCAGCTGAGATGAAACTCTGTCATGCAATCATAGCTACACTATCCAGCTCTGCTATATTCTTATTTGATTTATATAACTGCAGTTCTGCAAATAGAATTTAAAAAAAAAATCATAATCTATGGCTAAGTCTAAACATGTCTCCTAATACATCTTCCCTTGAAGAAGAACATTTGAAAGGCAATTAGAAAGAGCACATCCAAATCCAATACCTGGAAGCTGTTCCTTCTTTGGTTTTTTTAAAATGCATTTTTATCTTAGTCTTTCAAAATTATTCCTCAGGGAGTTCTGCCCAGCTTGTATAAAAATTGACTGTCTTTTGTGCATCTCTCTGTATGGTACAGGACTCTGAAAATTGACAATGTCTCTTGTTAACTTGATATTAATTGCATTTTGAACAGAATAAACACTAGGTTGAAAATTGAGATGTTTATTATCTCAGGATATGGATTTATCATTAAATTAACAGGGTACACTATCTGAATTTCATTGTAAAAGGACTCTAGGAAATATTGCAGATTGGCTGACCAATAGCCTAGATAGCTATCAATGTGCATCAAAGATATTCCTGTTTTTCGTTGTTTCAGTAACTTAAAAATATAGCAGCCAAAAAATGGATAAAATGTAGGTTTATCAAGTTACGTTAATATAATTGACCTAAAAAGAATGTGTTGAATAAAACACCAAAAGAAATAAAAGGAATGGAAAAAGGAAGAACATGAGTCAAATTTGGAGAATGGAACGTTGTCAGAAGCTTATTGAAAATCCAAAATAATGATATCAATTAATCAATGCTCATTAATGCCTTCAAAGTAATCTGCTAGACATTGGGGGGATTACTGTCTATGAAAGCTATGATGTAGAGCTTTAGCAAATATTTCAAATTTATATATACATCTATTCATTCTCGAATAATAATTCTCCCCTATTTTCCTGATGGTTATCCAATTGCTATTCGGAGACCCCTAAGTCACCACAGGAGTCTTTTCTCAAGTTTTTGTCTCTTCAGATTTTATTCCTCTTGCCACACACTCCGATCAGAACAATAGTTTATATGCTACAATTTTTTATATGCTGAGCTGGTAACTGAGCAACTTCATACTTTACTTCCTTCACTCTTGAACAAATTGCCTGGTATAGACAACTGTTATTGTTCAATTTATTAATTTGCACTAAACCCTCTTCTACTGATGCCGTTTTTTGAAAAAATAGTTTCTCCATCTCAGCCCTTGTGAAGAAGGGAACCTTCCTGACCTCGTCCATAGCAAACACTGATGAAAGGATTCCCTTATCTTTTCTGCAGTGGTCTTCCCTTTCTTTAGTGCTCCTTTTGTACCTTGATAGTCTGCTGGCCCCACTGACTCTACAGTCGTCCTACTTCTTCTATGCTTGAAAACATTTTTATTATTATCTTTTATGCCTTTGGTAAGTTTTATCTTAAGGTATCCCCTGGCTTACTGTACTGAGGCTTTAAATTTGACTTGCTTGCCCATTTTTTTTTTTTCTTTCAAATTGTTCCTTTAATGTGTCATGATCGCCACTCCTCACAGTCACCCCAGCAGTCATCTGAAAGTTTTGCACTATGTCACTCTCAAAATCTATGAAATGGAAATTTGGAAAGACCTAATAATCAAGAATCTGTGATAGATGTGCATGAGTTAATAATGGGTCATTGAGATGCACAGAATTAGAACTTTTATGTTTTTGTCAAATTTTAATAATAGATGGGTACTGAACAGAGTTATTTCAGGATTGTACTTCCAGGTAGTTTTTAACATGCATGATTTTTTCCTTTTATTTCAATTTATCCATAATACCTCAGCTCTTCTTGGTACAATATTCATCTTTATAATGAGCCATACCCTTAAGTTCTTGTCCACTTATGGCTCCTTGTACTTATTATTTTTTTATTATGAAGTGTGACATGAGTTCTTTCATCTAGTATGTGTCTGGGGTGCTTATTTTCAATGGCATTCTAAAATCCAAGTCATCTCAGCATTTATACTGTAAAGTATACTAGTAAAGATTTACATAGGAATAGAAATTATGAGCAGTTTAAATTTCCCATGTATTTCAAGGGCATTCATTTTAAACAATTTTTTCTAGTGCTATTTTCTAGCTGCACATTTGCAACATTTTTTTTTATCCTATATTTGTTTGCAGATGGTGTTACACAATGTTTCCACAGTTATCTTTCTAATGCAAATGATCATTTTAAAAACTAAAGAGTTGAACAGTATAAAATGAAAACCATCCTACTAACTGAGGGTGACAAAGTTTTAGCATAAGTATATCTTGTTGACACTTCAGAGTGCACACTTTTCTCATATCATTTTCATTACGTAGCTAAGGTAAATTGATTCTAAATTGGTGCTATGAAAAAATGATTTACCTCTTCCTTTCTTCCCCTTTTCTATAGCAAGATGTAAGAGTTTCATCTGGGAGGAAAATACCATTGCTACTATAATTTATTTGTTTAGATTTGTGACTGTGCTAAGGAAAGTGCCTATCATATGCTCTAAGCATCATTGTAAAATTAATTTTCAGGAAATTTTTAAAAATGTAGCAATTTTACCACATCTACAGCCCAAGGAATCAGTCAGTAAAGACTTTGTTGTTAGTTGTTCATAATGATGCACTTGTTTGCAAGATCAGGGTTGCAAATTATACATTTTAGAGAACCTTTCTCAGGTTTCTCTCTTATTTTTGTGGTATTTCCTGATCAGAATGAAACTTAATCTCAACACTTACCAGGTTGGGTTTTTTTTGTTGGGTTTTTTTGTTGATATTTTTTCTTTTAATTACATTGTTCTTAGTCAATGAAATAAATCATAAACTACAAAGAATTAGTGGCAACAAATGTCATTGGAATCTCAGGGACTAGAACCCTAGCGACCAAAGAAACAAAGGAATTGCATTCAGTAAAAGACAGAATAACTAGGAATTGTGAAATGAAGCTCCCAAATAAGTATAGTAATTTTTGCCATGGATAGATCTTAGTTGATAAGTGTAGATATACTGGGAAATTTTGCCTGTGGTTACACCATGTATGAATTATTCACTCTTTCTGCACTTGTGAAATAAAAATAATTTATAGTTTGACATTTTCTATATTGGTACAATGATAGGCTGTCATATATACCTACTTACAGTCCTATACAAAAATAAATGTTCAATTAAAAGTATTTTATATCTAAAAATCCTCTATGAGACTGAAAGAGAAACCTTTGACTGATCAAGAATATGGTCTGTTTCTTGAGGTAAAGGCAAAGCCCTGCACAAGCACAGTATGCAGGAAATCTTTCATACCTGATCTGCAGTGTATTTCTTATCCAGTCCCAGTCTGCTATTATTCTTCACCCAATGTTCTGGGGCTAAGATCAGCATTGATTTCCATTTTTTGCACTTCCATCAACTGTATATGGAGTGCTCCACATTAAAAAAAAAAAAAAAGTACCATGAACTTCATCATTCAATAGGACTTTTCTTATGGGCTGGATATAACAAAGCTCACTTCTCCCATATCACAAGCTTTCAAAAAAATCAAATGTATTGGGTATATTGCTGCACAGAAAGATTTTTTTTTTTTCCCTTAATTCTAGCCTTGAGATGAGTAAGTAACCTTTTCTATCTCCAGTGGAAATTTCTTCCCATTGTCCTGGAATGTTCCAGAAGAACTGATTTTTTTTGGCTTTATGTTTTTTTGTTGTTGTTGTTGTGTTTTTTTGGGGTTTTTTTGTTTTTTTTTGTTTTTTTCTTTTGGAAGGGAGAGAATAAGATGAATAATACAACCCTTTAAATAAAAAGCAGTAATCAGAAAATCAGCAAACAAAAACCTAGTTTTATTTTACTTGACCTTCATGTTATAAAGACCTAGTTTTCAGAACTGATACTTAATAAGAATTTCTACCCTGAAAAATAAAAAAAAAAAAATAGGGTTATCTGAACCAAACATGGTACATGACAGACAAATGCATGGCAATTTAGCATAATACAAGTTTATCCAGTCTGGGCAACATTTCTTTCAGGCACATCAAGTTCAAGATATGTGCACTTGTGTTCATTGACTGGTTTTGGCAATCAAGAAGAAAGGGGGGGAATAGCAGTGAAAAGCACAATACCTTCAGGTCTGTCCTTTAGGAGATACAGAGTCAATAATGGTTTTAAAACCATATTAAAAGACAGTTCTTAAAATGTGTAGCTACTGGCTGAATAAGTCTGTTGGATGACATAAAATATGACAGCAAAATCATCAGCATTAGAATTTTTCATTTGTGTAAAACCTTTTAATGTCACTTCTCCTTTCTAAATTAATGCTCACAGGAAATGTAGCTAGTTCTGGGATGCAAGGAAGAATGTAAAGACATAAAGCACTCATGTAAAGAAAAATTACACTGGAGAGATGAAAAAAGAAGAGTTTATGTAGTCTACTGGGGAATTAGTTGCCACTACGATCATATTGGAATGATGCTGGGTAAGAAAATATGATGAACTGCTGCTGAAGTGCACATGAGTTTGGCATCCTACTATTTCAACAACATTGATTTCACTTAGAAAACAGTGTATTTTGAAACCCAAGAAAACTTTAGGGATATAAATGAAGGGGGAAAAGTAAGTAGTAAATATATATACAACAGGGATGTTTTATATTTGTTGCTTTAAATATGCCCCCTTTATTGAAGTATTACTGTCTTTCACAGAATAATTAGAGAGTACAGAATTTCACTTTGTAGTTCCTGTCTGAAGCCCACAATTTGCAGCTGCTTTATACATGAAGAGACAACCAGATTCTGCTGTTTGAAGAAGCCATTTTTCAGAGCAGCACTGACTGTGGGTGACAAGTAAACAGAAACATGGAATATTTCTTGTGGAAAGCATTGAAGATTGCAGTTTCTTTGTCCTTAACAGAAAGAATGAAAATAAATGTGCACAGACATTTTATGGTTCTTTAGGGTCATAACCTGACTAATTTCAAGACTTTTAGGAATGCTGTTTTCCTCTTAAAGCAAGAAAAAATGTCATCATTGAAAGTGATAAATTTGTTTTGTTGAAGGAAACCCTTAACGTGCGTTCCTTTGAGCAACTTCTGATATAATTACTCATATATGATTAAGCAAGAAGGAAACAATATAATTATAGCTATTCTGTAACACACTAAATATGACTTCTGTGTATCCCTGAGTAGCAGTATAGCTTTTTTTTGGCGAGGAAGCTATCCCATCAGATATTATTAGCAGTGGCAGCGGCAGAGAATCAATTGCAATCACTCCTAAATTGTTTCTATGATTAGTTTCTTATAATAAAAAATGTGTTCTGTGTTGTTAGTTTGAATTTGTATGGCTTGGTTTTCCAGGCCTTACATCTTTGTTGTATCTTTGTGTGCTGGGCTCATAAAAGTTTTGTTCTGTTGTAGATGCAAATTGAGACTGGTTAACTACTTAACCTCACATCTTAAGTAGCTTAATCTTAAGTAGCTTGACCCACTTTGATCTTTTATCATGATATATCATGATATGATATATTATCCACCTCTTTGTAGGTTATCATTCATTCCAGTGAGACAAGCAAGTCTAGCTAATATTACCTAAGGCATCACTAGAGAAACCAAAAGAAACTGAAAATTGCTCAGAAAATAAGTCTTATCTACTCTTCCTCACCTCTTCTCCTTTCTGTGAAAAATAACAGTCCACCCCATTAATCTGTTTTCAGTTAGAACATCCATTTTCCCCAAATTATTTTAGTAATTAACTGATCTGGTGTAACTTTAGCCAAATGTTAATCCATAATGGAAGGATAATATATACAGTACTTTCAAAGTGCTTGATCTCTGTTCTTGCAAAACCTAATATTAATCCCTGTGAGGGTAGTCATAGTAGTCTTCTTTTGTTGGGGAGGATAAAAAGGAATGATGTTGTCATTCTAATTTTTAAGAAAGAGTTCCTGAATGCAGATACCAAATGATAAGAGATAGGAAATAATTCTGATACAATTGCTTGAGCTCAGAAAAACATTAGCTCCTGTATTTTCTTCCATTAGCCACCTGAGGATGTAAGCAAAACTGCACATTTAGAATCACGAGATCACAGAATATACTGAGTTGGAAGGATCATCGAGTCCAACTCCAGGCCCTGCACAGAACAACCCATGAATCACACCTGTGTTTGAGAACATTGTCCAAACACTTATTGAATTTATGTGGGCTTGGTGCTGTGACCACTTCCTCGAGCAGCCTGTCCCAGTGCTCAGCCACATGTTGGGTGAAAAGTCTTTTCCCAATATCTAACCTAAACATCCCCTGACTTGCCATTCTTCAAGTCCTGTCACTGACCATGAGAGTGAAGAAATCTGTTCCTGCTCCTCCTCTTCCCTTCATGAGGAAGTTGTAACTGCGATGAGGTGTCCCCTCAGTCTTCTCTTCTCCAGGCTGAACAGACCAAGTGACCTCAGCCACCCCTCATATGGCTTCCCCTTCATGTCCTTCACTATCCTTATGGCCCTTACTTGGATGCTTTCTAATAGCTTAATTTCTTTTAGTATTGTGGTGCCCAAAACTGCTCACAGTACTCAAGGTGAGGCTGCATCGTAGAAAAGCAGAGAAGGACAATCACCTCCTTTGAGCAGCTGGCAGTGCTGTGCTTCAAGGTAGTCTTCAGATGGCTTCTGACTTACTGAGCTGCATGATTTGTGTCACTCTTTCTTGGAGTTCCCAGGTGTCTAACACAGGTTTTCATATTTTCACTGAGTGCATGAGGCCTGAACATTATATTTGCAAAGCTTCTGTTGGGCTCCTGAGGGTCACGTAACACATTTCATTACAGCAACATTGCCTGGAAATTTCAAAGGAAAAGTGAAGTTGCTGTCCAAAGCTGAATATCTCAATTTTGAATTGTTGTGTTTGCGAGATCCATTTCCTCTAAATAATCCTCTGTGAGAGGACTGGATGCATTTCAAAAGCTTTCAATTTCTTCTTTGTTTTTCACAGGGGTCATGTTTTTCATGGTTTGAGAAATGTGTGACTGTAAAATACAAATTTTTGTCCTAGAAAACTGTTTTCTAGCACATCCTGTGGAAAGAAAACAAAAGGATATTCCTTCCACATCTTAATATAAGCTTCCTATAACACTGTAATTTTTTGCAAAAATGCAAAATAAAGGAAACCTCGTAATGAAAACTTTTCAACATTATTAGCAAGACAAAATCTAAAAGCTAGTTTTTATTAGACTTCTTGTTGACAAGTAAAAAATAAGGGAGATAATAGTTTCTTTATTTTTCTCTGGCAAAAATGTTTTTCTTATATATTTTTATTCACACTTTTGAGAGCAAAAGGCTACTAGCTGACTGAATAAGAAAACTACATGTGGCTATAAAACAGTAAAATATAATGGTGCAGCAAATTTACTCCTGGAGCCTTTTCTCCAGTGGTGCTGTCTAAGTGCAACCGTTGTCAAGAGAATTAAAGCAGTATTTCCTTTGTATAAAGAGCAAAAACACATTTAAAAATATGGTGTGTTCTAGAAGAGAGTTTTATTGTTAGGATTTCAGCAATTTTCCTTTTGGCAATTCTGCTCATTCCTTTGCAGCATGGTATGTCTACCACTGACAATCTGAATACAAAATATACTTTGCATTGGAACAGAATCTGTGTAATTTCAAACTTCAAGATGTCGGTCGGTCAATAACTAAACGTTCTCAGCTTGGGGGTAGAAACTGAGACATTTTATTGATACTCGCGTTACAA
>JAWWMP010000132.1:32850769-32882187 GCA_035047865.1 Dendrocincla tyrannina | reverse complement strand
CTTCATTTACTGCCCATGGTTTACTGCTCAGGCCCTTCAGATATCCATTTGTTAGCAACTTTTTATCTTCTCCAACATCAAGATAGATTCAGGTACCTCCTAAAAATCTCTTCTTTGAAAAGTGAGAATAAATTCCAAACAGGGCTTAATTACACTAGATATTATTTTCACTATTGCGATATATATTGCAAAGTATTACAAAGTAAGATTTTTTAATTGGAATAAAATGTCCTGCTTAAAGATTCTCTTTTCCACAAATGGCTTCAGAATCTTCTAACTGTACTTTTGGCTCCTTCTGAGCTTAGCGCTTATTGTCTATTACATTCTGCTGTAAAACCCAGAAACAATAAGGAACTCAAAGGTAAGTGTAAAATAGGAAATAGTGTCATGCAAATGCAACCACTGTTCTGCTCCAATCTCCTTCAGAAAACAGTACAGGGAAGTTTCAGAATAAATGAAATCTAGCTAGCAAGCTGCACTTAATGCCTGTTCATCTTTGTATTCTGTACATACCTGTGTTGAACAACTCCAGAAGAATCCAAGTTTCTGCTCATTTGCAGTACTATTGTAGTTGGGGTTTTTTTTGTTTCTCCAATAGAAAATCATTATGCTGTACATATCTGAGGTGTGTAGGTATTGTTTTATAAGAAAGACACAACTTTTCTATTTTAGTTATTATTATTTCATCTGTTAACATGGTCGTATTTAAAACTTAACAATATCAGGAACTTTACAAGTTCAGGAAAATTAAGTCCCTCTTTAGGAATGTTATTACTCAAAACAGGGGGTGAAAAAGGTAAGAAATGGAGACAAACAGATTTTTAGTTTCAGGGGTTGGTTACACTATGTGTGTTTTCCAGCAGGAGGTTTTGGTGGTAGGGGAATGGAGGAAAATAGCTTGGCTTGCTTGTTATAAAATATATCAATATAGTTTTATAAAAGACAGCATCCAGTTCAGGTGAAGAACAGCAGATTCATTCCTTGTTGAAAATAAACTGTACTTTCCTTTTGGGAGAAAAAACGGATCCATAGCTGTGAGTTCTGTTATGCTGTTTGGGATTGAGGTTTGCAAGGGCCTGCAGATACCATAAAATTAGATTAAGATGGAATTTAGCCTTCTGTATGAATTACACAAAATGAACTTCTGTTTAAATTCTATAATATAAGTGGAAAAATAAATTAAGAGAATGAAGCAGGTTGAGGCATATATGCATAACTAAGTAGAGGGAATACTTGAGTGGTTGAGATGGGGAAGAGGGGCTGAAGAGGTTTGCCAGACTTTTGTGTTTGCCCTTGACAGCAGAACGTTTTGAGTAGCCTCTGGTGAATGGCATAATTATTTTAAAAGTGCATTACTTTTTTTAAGTGTCATAATTTTAGTAGGAAATAAGTAATCTTCAGCTTGCTTTCAGGCTTCTAGTTTGAAGTTAAAAAAAAAAATCAGAGAAAGCAAGTTTGTGTTTAGCTGACTGAAACTTTACTGTGCAAAGCATGTATAGGACTACAAACATGGAAAAAAAAAGAGAATAAAAATAAACACAACAACGAGAAAAGACAAAAGTTGAAAATAACGATGTGAGAAGGGAAGGAGAGAAAAAGAAAAAAGTTGAAAATAACCATGTGAGAAGGGAAGGAGAGGAATTGCAGCAAGAAGCCAAAAAGCAGAGGGGAAGATTCAGAAGGTAACAAGAAGCTGCTGTTGGACCCTGCTTGAATTATTTTATGGGGCTATTCTAGTAACTTCTGATTCTCAGTCATTCTTTCTTTATGATACTTTTCCTAAATCTATGTAGTCAGGGTGAGGTGAAATCTGTATAGGTCTTACTCTGACTACACAGTGTAAGGCCTCCCCTATCTACTGCTCATCTAAAGGATGTTTTTAAGGGTTTGATCTCAAACAAGATCTGTATTTCTTTTCCACTGATGTCGTAGTATCTTTCTGAACTGCTTTATGGGGATGTTTTGGTAGTTTCGTACTGTTTGATTCTTTTCCAAGCTGTGTTTAACTAGTGAAAGATAGCAACTAGGGCTCTATAGCAATTATTATACCACTAGAAATACCTTCTTTTGTAATTTTGGTGAGAAAACGGACTAGGACTGAAGAGGTAGGAATGAAATAGGGTTAAATTACATCTACTTTGTCCCCTTTGTTAAGCATCCCCTATGAAGTTCAATTTTAGGTCCTAAACCTCTATTTGTCAGCCATTCAAGACCCTCTCTCTTTCTAAAATAATCCTCCGTTCATCAAGGTGTTGACAGCAGCTACATGACATCTTTCTATGGTTTCAGGCTCCCCAGTACAAAAGAGATGTTGATAATCTGGAGAAGGTGCCATAGAAGGCCTCTAAGATTACTAGGAGTGCTGAAACACAAGACATGCAAAGAGAGGCCAGAGTAACTTGATCCATTTAGCCAGGAAAAGAGTAAGCTCTGGGAGCGAGGAAAATCTAATCGTAGTCTGCTACCACATAAAGAAGGGTTGTAGAGCAGATAGAGCCAGACTCTTCTCAGACATCTACAGTTAAAAAGCAGGAAGGGTCAGTTCCATTCTGTAACAGCATGTCAGCAGGTAAGGAGAAAAGTTCTTCAGTGTGACTGGCCTTTTTGGACATGCTGCCTAGAGATGCTCTGAAGGTTTCCAAAAGACCTCTGGGTGAGGTTCAGAGAAAGCTGGTCTGCCTGTGAGGTTGCTCTGCTTGGAGAAGGCTGCTGCAAGGAGTGGCATCCCAAGTCCTCTCCAAAACTATGTTTTATGTGATTCCCAGTAGCAAAAATATTACTGCTCCTTGGGAGAACGATAAGGATGGACTGCTAAAAAACATATTAAGTGTGACATTTGATATCCTAGCATGTGGATGGGTGTTAGGTGGTTGAGTTTGCACATACATGTGGAGGGAGAGAATTGAAGAGAAAAGGAACTTTGATCCTGTTACATTAAGATTTTTAGAAATCAATCCCATTTTTTTTCTGTTTTTTGATGAATAGTGATAATGTGTATATGTGGGAAGGTTTGGAGCAAGAGGGGATTTCACACTATTGAGAGAGAGATTGCTGAGGCTTTTCATCAGAAAAGAAACTTACAGAGGTTTTGGGTATGTTGCTAGTACAGAGTTAAAAACACAGAAGCTCAGATTATTCTGTCACAAGTTGCTTTCGCATAAATGACTTTTTTCAAGGAAAATCAGCAGCTCTCCACTTCTAAGTGTAAGAACAGAGTGAATTCATGGTGTTTGACCTATTATGAGACAGCTGTACTCAACGGACAATGTGATATACATGAAAAATGAATGAATGTAGTAGGTCTCAACAGAGACCTGAGCAGGTCTTACAAATATATGACAAACCTTATTCATTCAGTCTATACAACTCGCTCCAAATATGTCTTTAATAATTTTAAAACTTTCTACAGATTCTCATGATTCCTGCTAAGTATGGAAGATAAATAGATGACTATGAACTCTAACTAAAAGTTTAATTACTTTTCCTTAAGAATATGTGCTTTCTTGTCCAATTATATTCATGTTACTTCTGTGATGCATAGAACAAAATTAATCAGATAATGTTAAAAATTAAGAACATTGGCATCTGAGGACTTCTGTTTCATCTAAGTTTCTTAAGAAAGTCTGAGGAAATCAAATCAAATACAGGAGATTTACTAAAAACATTTTCCTTCATACTGGCAATGCAAAATATCTGACAATTTAATGTATTTTTATGAAGCTGTTTATAGAAGCTGCTTTGACGGGATTTATTTACCATTGTCTGTGTGTTTTTGTCATACTATGTAACTTGGATTTACTTATGGCAGCTTATAGGTGTTAGTGACAGGAGTCAGAGGAGCTCCCAGGTTTCCTGAAGTCGAGTTACAAATAAGATTATAACTCTCCCCTCTCCCCCATCAACCTCAATTTCAGGTGAAAACATATATCGTATTTATACCTAGCTAATGACAATTTGCAGGGCATTACAGATCATTGCTTCTGCTGTATTGAATATGCTCTGAAATCACCAGAATTCTTTATTTTGTTGCAACCAGATATGAACAAATCTACTCTAGTTAGTAAAAACTGGTAGAAGAATTGGTTAAGGTAGTTTAAGATTAATATTGCTTTGGGTTATTTGTAAGGAAAAAAAAAGACTTTCAGAACATGTGATGATATGTGGTGATTTGGAACCCTGCATGCCAACACACAGCATGAAAACTTAGTCTGGGACAACCTGCTTTCTTAAGCCAAGCGACTTTTCTTAAGGCAATTCCTTTTCTGAAAAGGAGTATAAGACTTGCCAGCTTCTGAAAGTAAAGTGTATTTCAAAACCTGCTACAAAAACAATTGCCACTATTTTTTTTTTCCATCACAGTTTATACCAGTTGATATCCCCTCACTTTCCATATTCATATAAAATATTCTGCCCATGTCTCCTGTACACATTAATTTATTGTAATTGTAGAGATTCCTTTGACATCAACTGATTGCCTTAAGGAACCATAAAGTACTTGTATACATATGAGCCAATTCCAGCAACTGAGACACCACACATAAGGATTTTTTTACTTATTAATCAATTTTTAAATTACTTATTAAATTAAATTACTTATTTACTTATTAATCAATTTTTAAAAGTGATTATGTTACACAGCCACTTCCATAGCCAGTGGAGTTATTCTGTTCAATGCTTTTTGGACAAAGTTTTTGTCTTCTATGTTCTGTAAACACTATTACTTTATCTATTTGAACAGTTGATTTGCTCTCAGGTAAGAGATGAAAAAGTTGATTTGAATGTATTGGAGCATGCATAAATGTATATCAAATTGTCGTTATTGAATTGTTCTGAAGGTTTGCTTGTGTTTTATTTATGTAATTAACCTTCAGATGCATCTGTAATCTTCCTTGTCTGTGGATTCTGCAAATCTAGAGAAACTAAGTGTATACTGAAATTTTTCCCTCTAAGAAAAATTTTCCGTGTACAAGAAGTTCAGGGGGCTGGATGACAATCAAACACTCAAAAAGGCAGATAAATTTTTGACTGTATGACAATCAAGATTTGCTGGCTTAAGCTACTAAACACCATGGTGTTTAAAGAAAAGTCGTAGTGGTTTTGATGCAGGTTTTTTTATTGCCTAACTCAAAAGTTTTGCTAATCTTTGTAGTACAAAAATGTAAGTAGTAAGGCTGAACAGACTATTACATGTCAGTGTAGCAAACAGCCCAGAGGAGTCTGCCCCAATATTAGATCTAATATTATTTCTGTTGGGCTGTTTACTTTTTTTGTGTGCTTCAAGCTATGAATTTTTATCCCAGTGCAAACACAATTTATTTTGGAAATATTTCTTGAGAAATCCTCTTTATACTATCTGCTGCTCTTGCAAGCAAGCTATAAAATAAACCAAAGTGTAGTATTCTAGCTAGTTTAGCTAGCTAAGCCTTTAATGTTTTATAGTATGAGATCAGCAGTTCTCTTTATTCCAGATTTCTTTCTTTATCCTCTCTGTTCAACTTATATGGATGTAAGAATTAACCTGAAGTTTATAACACCTTAAGACTTCCAGTCTTTTTTCCTATTGTTCCAGTTTAGTTCATAATAAGGAATAAATTATTCAAGGAAAGACTGATATTTTATCAATATTTTTCTTAAAAATATTTGAGTGTTTTCCACTCTGTCTCCAGAACAGTGGCTGTCAAGAATTTCTCACTAGATAATGAGGGCAACAAATAAAAACCCCAAACGAAACAACCAACCAAGCAAAAAGACCCCAACAAAAATGCCAACAAAGCAAGAAAACAAATAAACAAACAAAAACACAGCTGAATGCATTTGTGAATTTTGAATAAATGGCATAGGAATTATTACAGTTAATTTAACAGTTATTCAGTTAATATTATTCTCTCTGTTGATATTTCAATGTACTGTGAGGAGTACTTTGCCATGTGTGTTCACTATTAAATAACCATATGAAATGATATACAGGTGGTGCTTCGCCCACGGTGTCCTATTTGCTTCAAGGCTTGATTTTAACCAGTCCCCCAATTTTCTGCATTACAGCACATTCAGTCCTCACTATCAGCCCTTAGGAAGGTGCATTCTGACCCATTCTGACATTGGGCTTTTTTCTTTTTTTCCTCCCCTGCAGGCTCCCCGTTCACTTACTACACTCTGTGACCTCTGAATCTTCTGTCCCCAGACTCTTAGCTCTTACCCAAAGCAAGAGCAAGCCTCAAGGAAATTCTTTTAACACAGTCATTCTTTGTAAAGGAACTTAAAGGACTAACTGAGAGCAAATACACTGTGTCTATCATACCTTTTCATCTAGGTAGATGGAACTAGTAAGGAGAAGAAGATTACAGAAGTAAAGAAGTTAGAGCAAAGGTTGTATGCATTTATGTGGAGTCAAATTTGTTAATGCCTTCAGTAATTTTTTATGATAAATTATTGGGAAATCTGGATGAGGTAATATGGTCTTCAATTAAGAAATTTCCATAAATTAAAAATTGAAGGAAATAATAATTCACAGATCATACTTCTTGAAGTTAAATTTAGTTTTTTTGAAATGGTGTAGAGAAAATTGTGTTATCTGTAGAAAAGTGTAATTGGATGGTCTATGAAAAAAGCTACCAAACATAAATATAAAGGTAACCAAGATAAAAATGCCCTCTCTTATGAGATTTTATTGCCCTAAATTCCGAACCCTGAAAAACCTCCTGCATCCTTCTTTCTTGCAAATTGTAGTTTACCATTAGAAGAAAATTTCATCCTGCCGACATTAGCCAAAGCTTTCTCTGTTTAGAGGTGTTTAAGTATGATTAACAGCCTGCATTCTGCCCTCTCATTACAGTAAAGTATCCAAGAGCAAAAAGGGAATGTGGTATTTTTGCTGCTTTCTCATAACTTGATTAATAGTAAATAGAATTAAGCTTGAAGAGTTTCTGTGTTGTACAAGAGGCAGATGAGTCTAGGCAGATGAAAGCAACTGCAACAATAGGCATGAGCCCAATGACTTTCATCTACTTTATACTCCGTCATTCGTCACAACAGTCCAATTGGAGCTGACCACTGCAATAAGTTGCTGTACAATCCTTAACTGAGTTACACCCTTTTTGTGGTGACTGATGCAGCTAGCCAGTGTTCCTGAAGAATGAGAAACAGCTTTAAATATCCATTAACAATCCATTTCAGAACAGCCAAAAATCTAGAGACACTGTGTATGAACTTCCTCTCAAGAAACTGAAAACTGAAGATTCCTTGTACCCTGTGAAAAATCTCTCAATTCAACCAGTTTTAGGCAAAAGAGAAAACAAAGTAAAATGACATGCAGAATTGATTAGGCCCATATTTTGAAATATCCTTCCTCTCCCCACTCCCTCTTCTTCAAAAATATACAAGAGCCCCAATCCCAGAGGCTGGATTCTTGATCCATCTAACTAAAGAATTTGAGTTGGTTGTGTACTAAAAAGTAATGGGAAAGCTGGGAATAGCTGCCTCTATCCCTATCCTAATAAAGAAATTTAGTCTGTTACTTGTGTCACTCTCTCTCCCTCACTCTGAAATTTCCAGACATGCAGTTGGTATCCTGCACTGGGAATTCTGAGGTAATTTCCAGTTTCTACTTCTCAGGACTTTTATTCTAAACTCTAAATATCTGGCAATACTAGCCTTCATGTCTTAGTTTAAATACATTTTCATGCTGAGATTTTATATGAGGCAATTTCCTATTGTACCTCATCAATACAGATACTTGTATGGTGGCATTTATAACATTCTTGTTGGTTACAAGGGTGGACAAAACAAAAAAAAAAAAAAACCAAAAAACAAAAAACCACAGCACATCCACTTAAGACTTATACATCAAGTGAAAAGAATTTCTCTGAGGTAGAGATGATCCCCAGAGCTTACTAGATCAGAATAGAAAAAGTGATAAAGCCTTGCATCTTGTAGTGTGAGCAGCATTCTTATGATATATTCTGTTCTTCTTTGATAATTCCTCTTCTATTTCCCCTTTCTACATAAATAATTTATTGCTTTCTAGTAGGTGGAAGTGTGATGTTGCATAATTTGTTTAGATTTTCCAGGGGAATAATAGAATAGATTTCCTTCTTTTGTTTTGTGGATAAGTAGTAATTTATGTTTTTAACAGAAACTGAGTGACATGTAGAGAATGATGTATGATCTCCATCTATTGCAAAAAGACCCATAAACAGTGCTCCAAAACTAGCATTCCATTCTCTTTTACAAGATAATATGCCAGCTGCAGCAGAAGCAGTATATGGTTGATTTGTAGCAGGATTTGCAGCTAAGACTGTTGCTTAACCAGGCGGCATCTGAGCCCTACTGAGTGGCAAACTGTAAAATCTGTATTTCACACAGTGCAGCTGTACTGGAGTATTAACGATGTGCTGCCTTTAAAAAAGCATCATCTTAATACTGTGTCATGTAACTCAATTACTTAGTTCTGCTCTCTAGGAAGATGTAGACTTAGGTGCTCGTTTATGCTTGAAATGCACAGGCTTCAAAAGTGGTGTGATTCAATACAGTCAGTTAAAGTGACTTGGCTCTTGAGTTAGAAAAACCCTTGTTGGGAAAAGTCTTATTAGTGGCTTGCAACTATTTCTCTCCTGACAAAGTTTGGAGTTTTTCAGCCAACTGAAGGCATGGAGCCTTCATTCAAAGTAATACATTGCGTCAAATTAATACTGAAACATATATGTATTGAAAATACTAGAAAGTTTGGAGAGGGCTTCACTTGCTTTATGGAATGAAATGGATAATGGGAAGAAAACATGAGCTATATAGTAAACTGAAATCCACTTCATAAATAGCAGTTATCTGTCTGATATGAAAATCAGATGTTATAATTGTTTATGTTCTCTTCAAATACTAACTGCAGTCAAGAGAAGCCAGTAGTTGATCCCATTTCAATTTAAGGTCTGTGCAAGTGTTTTGGAATAAAGCTTTCCTACACTTTCCACACTTTTTGTCACCTGTGTGCAAGACTTACAGCTGCATATTTAATTGATCTACAATCAACACCTCCTCTGAGGTGAAAAACATTCACCCTTTGTATGTGTCTCTTCACAATTTCTCTTAGTAACCTTATAAATGCTGCTCAGACTCTGTGATGAAGTTCCCAAATTAACAGGCTATCACAGAGGAAGGATAAGGATTTTTTTCACTAGTTTACCAGTGAAGTTCTAGTGAAGAAACTTTTGTATTCAGAAGAGAACTAAACTTAGCTTTCAATGTATTCCCTATACACATCAAACTCACAAATTCAAACAGTTCAAAAGAACTGGAGTATATGTTTGGATGAGTGTTTTCCTTTAATAACTGAGTTTGTCATTAAATTTGTTGAGTGGGAGCTGCCCCAGTATTTGGTCAGTCTCCATAAATCTATTTAGATTTTAGAAGCATGGTTCTAACCACTAGGTTGTGGTTTGGGAATAGAAGTAATACAGAACAAAATTCTCATCAGTAAGTTAAAAAAGAAAAAAAAAGTAATTAAAAAGCAAAAAAAGAAATAATGAAATGGAGGAAAACAACTCTCATCTTCTCTCCCTCAGAAATTATCAGTTATTTATTAAATTAGTATAAGTTAATAAAGTCATTTAATAATTTTGTTCCTAACATCTTAAAAAAAAAGGTCAGTCCCCTGTTGACATGCTTCCTGTACTCTGTGGGACAGATTCTCTCCTGCACTACAGACAAAACTTGGATTGTTTTTTATATTAATCTTAACTAGAATACTGACTTGATATTTTCAGGGCGGGGGGGGGGGTGGTGAGGGAGGAAAGAAAAGGAGTGATGATAACACTTCTGAATGATTTTACAAATGCCTTGGAAGACAAAAAAAGTTACAGCAGTCCCTTGTGGTGTCAGCCATTAATTCCCTCAGTTATAAACACACTGAGTTTTCTGGTTTTAATCACAGTAGCAAACACTTTACACCTTGTTAGTGCTTTTGAAATTAAATCTGCATACACATCTGTCAAAGCACGTATGAGATATAACAATTATTTTGAGGCTCAGAATCCTTAACACTACCTTGTGTATCCTTTTCTTTGTTAAAGGAAACTCTGTCTGCAGTGTCTGTGAGAAATGTATGTGTTAGAGATGTTCCATGACCACTTTCAGGGGGGATGGCGGGCACTTGTTTTTGAAAAACAGTTACAAAAAAGAATAGTTTAGAAGAAAACACTTGTTTTTGTATGTAGAGGAATGTTTTGCTGATTCCTGGAAAGGTGTATTGGTTGTGAGTAGAAATGCCAGTCTAGAGTGATGAATCACATTTTGGATAATCAGAAGGAGGTAATGAATGAAAGCTTTTAATTTTGTTTGTGTCTTAATAACATGGTTTATTTCCCTTCCAACTATTGTCTCCTCTCCCTCTCCCCTCCCATAACAGATCTCTTTGCAGGGTAAAGTCTTAAAACAGTGTTGTTGAAGAGTCAAAGATTGTATTGTGTTACCATTTACTTATTTCTGCTAAATGGGGGACTAAAGTTCTAATTTTCCTTATTTTTTTGCTAACAACTGACTCTATCAGAAAACATTATCAAGTAGAAGAAATGCTCCAGTGTGAAATCTGAAAAGTTTATCTGATCTGATTTCTTATGCCACTGCTATTCTGTGAACACAGAAAAGGATTTGTCATTCTCCTGGTCACACCTATAAGCAAATGAACTCCGGGAGCGAAGAGTTAGTATTTTCTCCTAGAATTTTGAACTTCTATAGTGTAAAGGTTTGGTAGCTTTATATTAGAAAAAAATTATCAGACAAGAAGAAGGTGGTTGCAGTATGTGCTCATGACCTTTTTCAGCAGTTCTGAATGCACCAGGAGGGAGGTTCAGGAGTTGTAATTACCTGTTAGTAACCTTGTCATGAGCTTATTTTATAACATAAAAATGTTACTTTTATGTTAAGTAAAATGCTACTTGGGAATAAAAACAAAAAAATAAATATATATTAAGTGTCTGTGACCACACCATGAAATACTCATCATCTCCAGGTAAAAATAGCGCAAAACATAACCTTAAGTCTGGAAATCCAAACTTGGGCTGTTACTGTTTATTTTTTCATGCCATGACACACAACTGTGAGAAAGCTGCTGTTTCATTTGTCTCTGCCGTTGGTTTTCTTGGTAACTGTGGAAATCTTTTGTAGGGTCTCAGTCACCAGTATTGCCCATCCACATCTCCACTTATTCTTTATGCTCTCCAGTTTCCCTAGTGCAGTGGTGACGATTATTGTTATCTTAGTAAGAAGGGTAAAACCTTTCCAGCGACTTGGGGAGGCTGCTACAATGTTTTCCTGTTGTAGAAGTTATACTCAGATAACTTTGTTACGTGTGCAGTGCCCTCACAGATGATCTAATTCTAGGAGAGCATACAAATAAATCTTCTGTTATTGAATCTTGCGTACTGAAACAGAATGGATTGCTTACTTGTTTGTTTTTCTCCTTGAAATTTTAAATGCTACAATGCACAGATAAAATAGAATTAGTTGTGAAGCATTAAACAGAGAAGTAAGTTAAATTTTTGTCTAATATGATTGAAGTATTTCCCATGTCTAAGTGTTTCAATCACTGGTTCAGTTGTTTGTTAGGGTATTTTATGCTTTACTAGTGGAAGAGATCTTTTGCTTCTCTTCCTTTTGAGGTTTACATAGATTTTGTATGTGCATTGTGGTTGGGAAGTCTGCGGGTAAGAAATAAAAAGCTTAATCTATCTTCATGTCCTTGAAATGTTTGAGAAAAACAGGTGCTTCAGGCTTCATTCTAGAAGATTGAACATGGAGTGTTAGTTTTGATGTTGAAAACTTGGAAATTCTACATCTGTGCAAGCAAGTTTTGCAACTGTAAAGCAAAATTGCTATGTCTGATATTATATTGAAACTTTACTATACATTTGTAAATGCTGAGTGTTTTGACAAATGTGTTTTGCAAACATAAAATAGCTCTCAGAATGAAAAAAAAATGGCTTTAGATAACTCTGCAGAATGAAATATATGGGAGTCTTAGAAGAGATGTGCAGCTGCAACTTCTGTCAGCAGAAGCTGCTGATAATAAATGAGCAGAATGTAATGATTGATTTGCCTTACAAGAAGGACTGTTGTAAGCAGGTAGGGTGCTGTGCAAAATCATAGACCCTGTATCTGTAATAGATCAGAGGTAGGTCACAATAACAGGTAACGAGCTGTGGAACCACTGATCTTAACTGTCAGGTGCTTACAGGTAACAGAGGAGCAAAGAGAACACAAGAAGAAACCTACATGTATTTTTATATTAAAAACTCACTGTGTACTCATAATTGCTTAAGAAAATTGCATGATTTAATTTGAAAACTGGGATAGCATTTCTGTTGGACAGAAACACGTTTATGTTGATGCAGTTCTGAGGTTTATGGTTAGCAGAGAGCCTTATAGATGGGAAAGATATTTGTCATCAAGCCCTCTAAAAAGTTTGTGTTGGGATAATAAACTCAGATATAACATTTTAAGCTAATAATGTGATGTGAAAAGTGTTCTAAATAACTTTCTTCTGCAAACAGATTTGATAAGATGCTGGAAAGTAGAAGTTTGAGTGTATAAAATAGTAGAATCGCCAACTTTAAATGTATTAAAAAAACCAGATGATATAGGATATGCATGCCACAGTACTGAAATTTGACCTCACAGCAACTGGAGTAATTTGTAGCATGCATCTTTGTCACCTAATTTCCCTTGTGTTGTCTGAGAACAAGTAAGAGTTAAAAAGTATTCACTAAATTTTGAAGTGGTCATGGCATGTTCTGTGATCTTTGCTTTTCATATTAGCTAGCTGCTCTTGACCCTGATGCAGTCAGGTGTTTCACAAGAAAATGCGGTGTTACAATTCTTACCCAGTCATGGTCATAATCATTTATGAAGTGGACAAGAAAGAGAGGCAAAGAATAAATAAAAATGGAAATATTAAGGATCAGATTTGGATGGTATGACATTTCAGTGGAATTACTTAGCACAATTTGGTCAAATAGTAGAAAGAATGTCAAAGTGTGTCCATGTGGAAGCCTGGCTTATTAAGACAATATCCAAGTAATGCTATTGTGTTGGTTTTGGCTGGGATAGAGTTTATTTTCTTCACGGTCACTAGTATGAGGAAAACTGTTTGTAATACACAGATGTTTTGGTTAATTCTGAGCAGAGCTTATACAGAGCCAAGGCCTTTTCTGCTCCTCACTCCAGTGAGGAGCCTGGGGGCACAGAACACTTAGAGGGGAATCAACCAGGACAGCTGAAACCAACTGATCAAACTGATATTTCATATCATATGACATCATGCTCAACAATAAAAGTAGGGGGAGATTAGTGGGGGCCCTGCTGCTCAGGAACTGGCTGGGCATCTGCTGTTTAGTGGTGAGGAATTGTTTTCATTTCTATCACTTGTCTTTCTTGGTTTCATTTTCTTTCTCTTTGATATTTTCCTTGTCATTTCAAGGTGTTATAATAATAATTGGTTTTATTATTATTATGGTACCATTTTTGACTCAATCCATGAATTTTCTCACTTTTACCCTTTCAATTCTTTACCCTCCCACCCATTTGCTTTATATATCAATACCTGGCAAATGGAATGGTGAAATTATTTTTGAAGAGAGAAAATTGAAATTGCAGTAATGGGAAAAAATGTATTTATATTATGTGCTTAAGGAACAGACAGGCTTGTGGAATACTCATGATTAAATGAATCATCTACTTAAATACTAACATTCCTAAATATCTGAATGTCAATATCCCAGATGTTGAATTTGTCTCTATGAAATGCATTTGCTGTTCCAGACAGGATAAGGCTCTTGTTGAGCAACACAGAACCATTTATAAGTCTCTATTTGTAAAGAAATTGCTTATTTTGTATGTTGAAATGTTTATTAAGAAATGTTTTCTTCCTTGTTGTAGAAGATTCACCATTTTGTGATAGGGAAGTAAATAAAAAAATGGAGAGAGAAAAAGCAGTGGAAACAGAGAGAAGGGAGGAAGGGGAAAGATTTTTTTCTTTTTATGAGACAAGAATTGTTTATTAAATTAAAAGAGTAAAAAGCTTAAAAAATAATTTGCATGGTATTTCACATGTGCTTACAGCAACACTATTAATATACAGAGGAATCTTTGACATGTTGATTCTCCCAATCTTAAGGAAATGAGTTGCTGCCAAAAAAAAAGCACAACACTACAGAAAAAAAAAAAAAAAGGAAGCTACTCTTAAACTTAGATGACATTCAGAGCACATTTATCTTATTGCAGTGTAAAAACAAAATTGGATTCAGTATTTTACCTCAAAAAAACTACAGAAGAAGACCTTTATTTACAGGTGATTCAAACCCTATTTATCTTTTAGCTACATGCGAACTGCTCAATCCAGCTTTTTTGACTAAGTGACCTTTTTTTGCAGTAAATTACAAACATTAAAGACTAGAAAGAGCATTTAAAATAACTCTTGTTGCAAAGTGAAAGCATATGTCTGGGTCAAAAGTCAGTCCACTGTCAGATAGATTCCCCATGGCTGAGGACAGCAATGATTGCATTCTGAAGGATGTGTGAAAATGCCTTTTCTCTGAAAATGAGACAGATTTTTTTCACACTGGGGAAACTTTTAGGATTATAAACAAAAAGTACAGGTTAAAAAAGACTCTAGTAATGCACAGAAGTGTGTACAGAGAAAATACACTGAAAAAATTCATGCTTGAAGTTAAGTTGATGTAATAGAGAAGAACAAAATCACTTTACTGGAAATAAAATGCTATTAATATATCATATGAAAATTACTGTCAAAATTAAGACTAAAAGAGTTTAGAGAGAGAATAAATGTTATATCAGCAATTCCTAAAGGAACACCTCACTAATATTCACTAATAACAATGTTGAGAACGGATTAGGGTTTTGTGTATTTGAGGTTTAGGGGGGGGTTGTTTGTTTGTTGTTTTTTTTTCTATTTTAATAAAGTGCCTTTGAATTGCAGTATTACAAATTAGATGCACAGAGCAAAGCAAATATATTCTTCTGAGTGTTCTGGATCACAGGACAAAGTGATGATCCTTTCCTATAAATTTCTCAGGTGGAGACGAGATAGATAGATAAATAGTGAGGAGTTAAAGAAAGTAATAATGTAAATGGTGCATATTAGAAAATAGATTTTTTTTCTCTTAAATTGCTATTTTCTCACTATTAAATTCCAAAACATAACCAGGCTCCTGATAAACCTAATTGATCAGTTTATTTTCTCAGGGCAGTCTCATAGCAATTCAAGCCCTGTGTATTGTAGCAATGAGGTCACTGCTAAAAATGGTGTCATAGTCACACAGTAAGGAACACACCAATAAACTCAAGGCTAGTTTTCCGGGTCTGAGCAAGAATTATGAGGGGAAGGCACATGTACACAGATTGGATGGAATCATCTTTCTCTTCTTCCTCTTTAATAAATAACTTTATAAAAGTGGGACTGAACGTCCAGATCAGTTTGGTTCATCAGACACAGAGAATGATTATAGAGTTGTGACTTACAGATGCTAAGCCACTCATAAAAGCCACTGGTTTAATAAAAGAGAACATTTTTCAAACCTGCTTGCACAATTTTCAGAAAACTCATAGCCAAGCAAATTCCAGCTTATTAATTAAGCTTATTAATTAAGACAGTTTTTCTTCCTTATGCTCTGATTATTTTGAGCATAAAAATGAAATTAATGCTTCATGTTTATGTTTTCTGTCCTGGTTTTGGCTGGGATAGAGTACATTTTCTTCACAGTAACTGCAACAGCGTTGTGTTTTTTGGATTTAATATGAGAATTTTGTTGATAACATACTGATATTCTAGTTTTTGCTCAGTAGTTTTTATCTTAAGTCAAGGACTTTTCAGTTTCTCATGCTCTGCCAGTGAGAAGGTGCACAAGAAGTTGTGAGGGAGCATGGCTGGGACAGGTGGCTCACACTGGTCAGCAAGAGGTTCCATACCATAGAACAGCATGCATAGACTGGGGAGAGCTGCTATGGAGTGGCCAGTTGTTGCTCAGGGAAGGGTAGGGCATTGGTTAGTGGGTTGTGAGCAGTTGTATTGTCATGGAATGTTACTTCTCTCTCTTTCCTCTCTCTCTCAATCTCTCCCTCTTTCATGATCATAATTTTACTTTATTTTAGTTATTAAACTGTACTTATTGCAACCCATGAGTTATCCCTGTTATAGATTCTGTTCCCAATTCCCGTGGGGCAAAGGAGAGAAGGGTGAGGGTTTGATTGCATGATTATACCACAACTTCTCTCTCTCAGACCTTTGGAGTCCAAGGCAGAAAAAAGGCTCAGGGAAACTTTCCACAGTACACCTTTAAGGATAGAATAGTTGTAGCCATTAAATTGCTTCTCTAGGATCTCTTGTTCATGTGGTAGAAAGTAATTTGTTTCAAAGGTCAAACATTACTGCAGGCAGGGACCATAACATGTATCTCTCACTTAGTTAGGATGGAGGTACCTTAATTGAAAGGCTGAAACCACATTCATTTCAGTGTTTTCTCTCTAGTCTGATAGATCTTCATTCCTATCTGCAGGAATGCCTCCGGTTCCACTGAAAGAAATGTGGAAAATACCTGATTAGATCCAGTTTCTAGTGATGAATTGGACTACCTTCTATTGATTCACAGGTCAAACCTCAGAGAAAGTCTACAGAGACGAGTAAAGATTTCCATATGCCCAGTTTATATTACTTCTTGAAACTACAATTACTGATCCCCTTACTTTTCATGCAACTTCTTTTGTTTTCCTTCTAATTATTTAAATGACATCTTACAGAAAACCTGGGTTTATACCTCTTTTATTCTTTTAATTCAGTTTTCAAGTACAATTTCAGTTTCACATTGGGATTGTTTTCACATATCTCTGAATTAAAATGTTTCCATTTACTCATATCTATACCTGCCATATTTCATTTTCCTTCAGTCACTTTTTTTTTGAGCCGACTCCTAGGTGTTTGTTGGGAGTCGGCCCAACCAACTTTGTTGGGTTTTTTTCTTTCCATCTGTGTAGTTTGTTTCTCTGGGTCTTAACTACTAGCATCCTATTCACGATCTCCAACTGGAGTAATTTCTTCTTCTAGTAATTTCTACGTTTTTACATATTTCATGAAGCCTCAGGTGCACTGTTTGTGCTGCTGCCCAAAAGGTTTCTGATTTTATTGCAAGAAAAAGAAATGCTTTTTTTTTTCTAATCTTCATCTTTTCTGTTGAAATATTTTTTCTTTTCTTTCTTCTAAAAAAAACTAGATGCAATATGCAGCAGTGTTAGTGTGTTGAAGAATCATTCCCTCTTTGTTCTTGGCATTTTTACTTATTGTTTAGCTGGATAATTTATGGAAAACGGGATTTGGTCTAATGTATGTGTACATTATTCATGTGTAATGTACTGATATAGAAAGTATTATTTGTCTTCCAATTTTATATCATATATAAGTTATCAATTCCTCTTGCTTTCCAGGGTTTTCACTTTTCTGTCTTAGAGTTGACTGCTCATTACACTGCTCCCTATTTACTGCTATCCATACTTCTCTGCTTTTGTTCTATTATTTAGTATTGTTGTGTCAAATCATAGATTTAAGGCAAAATTTGAAGAAAACTGTACTTCTGGAAGTACATCCACTGTGTTTCCAGATACGCAGCTGTAAATGTAATATTTTAACATTTCCACCTTCAGGAACTTCTGAAATACTTGCTCAGCTTATATGGCAAAATATTAACTGCAGATATTATTCATTTAACTTGGCGCCTGTGTTGTTACCTATATCTTGTGAAACCACCCTGACACTTCTGAATTTGATGCTTTTTACATATAAAATAAAGTTTTGGTCCACAGTCTTAAATATCTATCAGTAACAAACGTTCTCAACCAGTTTTTAGATGTTAGTTTAGCTGATGATTCGTGGTCCATTATTGCATTGCCTCTAGGTTTTTTGCAATGAAGAGCTAAACTTGTTTTTCAAAAATGATTTGTAGTTCTGGAAGTAGCACAGAATGTGTTAATTTAGCCAATTCTTTTTATGAATATACTTGGACTCTATCACAGTGCTGAATTGCTCTCTTCACAGGGGAAAAAAATATTTTCTGTTAATTAATATGTTGTGGAACAGGACATGTTGGATGGAAAAGTTTGAACGAGCTTTATTCTTAAAATAATTTGCTGTGATCCTGAATACTGAAAAATGGGGAGAATCCAAACATTCACAGTCCACTTTCTACCCATGTGTGGGTAAAGCGGAAGTCTGGCTAGACCACTTCTTTGTCACCAAGATATGGTTAGTCCTAAGCAAGTTAAGACTGTGGCTTCTTTATATTATAAAAATCAGCAAAATTATTTTAAGAGACCTGAATAAGTTCTGGTATTTCATTTGTTATTTGGAAAGTCAAGATGCCTCTATAGAATGAGAAAAGCCACATTTTTTTTTACAAGAAAGTGACGGCACAAATTTGTTGCAAAGAATTAAATAGAACCCAAGACTACTAACCTGGCTTGGCTTGATTTAGAACAGACACTTCCTTTCTAGAGGATTATCCATCCAGCAATAGTGGAGTGCATACTGAAAAAAAGGATATTTCCTATGCTTTTTGAAAGACTGTTAGCTACAGTGGAAGCTCAACTGCCATTCACTGCAATGAGCAAAACTAAAATTACATCTCCTAAGTTTTGCATTCTTTACAGAAGTGATGTGCAGCCAGGCTTGCAAAGGAAGTAAGGACCTCATAGAAGTTCAGTTCAGAGTTCTTCATTGTTGTATTGTTAAGTTGGGTTTTTTTGTTAGTTGGGGTCTTTTTAATATAATACATTTTTCTCTCTCATTTAATGAGATCTACTTAACTTCTGAGTTTCTGTAGTGAAACTCTAAATGTTACATGTCACAGAAAAATACATTATTATCTTTATTCAGACATGAACAAGAAAATATTTTAAGGATTTTAAATCCTTCAAATTAACACAACTGAAATTCACAGAATTTTTGAGATTTGGAAGTGACATCTTGAGATCACCTAGTTCACCCACCTTTTCCACCTCTCAGGAAGGGTCAGAGGATGAGATTTTCTGGGATATGCCCAATCAGTCTTTGAATATCTCCCAAAGTGGAGAATCCACAACTTCTCTGGACAAACTTATTTTTGTCTTTGACCATCCTCATAGTAAAAATATCTTTTTCTCATGAACAGGTGGAATATCGTGGAGGTTTTTTATTTGCATCCATTGTCCAATTTCATCTGTGAAGAAGTTAATGGAAGCCAAGGTAAAAAATTATTGCAAGGAAAGAAATTTAAAGACACTGATGATGTTTATCTGATATTTCCTCTAGGCTGAAGTCTCCTTTTAGACAGCAAATCTGGAGACAGAAATTAAGACTAGAATTACTAAATCCTAGTAAACTGCATTAGAGTTGCATTCATGCAACAAAAACATCAGTGCTAAAACTAGAGGTATTTCAGTATATTTACTCTTATAATAGGTATGAAGGGTTTCACACATCATCCATTCACTGACCCCTCTTTCATACTTTCTGAGGGAGAGGAATTCCAGAAATGCGTAAAACTTCTAGCTGAAGAACTACATTAAAACAATCTTCAAAATTACACACATGCTCTGAGTGCATCTGAGAAAGTATAAACCAAGTGGGTCTGATGTCTTCAAGTATGAATCAAAATCTTAGCAGAAAAATAAAAATAAAATTATTATAAAATAAGGACAGAATTATATATTTATTTTTGAACTTATGTTTCAAGATCAACAAGAGACCTATACCAAGGTAATACACATTTCGTTTTAGCTCTCAACCCCTACCCTGAGCTTTTAATCTTCATTCTCATAAATCACTCTGTTAGACTAAAATATTGAGAATTACTTTGGATATTTGTCTAGCCATACAGCACAGGTGGACAACTAAGAGACTTAGCAGTTAGCAGGTGTTGATTTATGCTACATTCAATGATATTGTCACAGGCTTACTGCTGTAGTTGTATTTAGGGTTAATTCTGGTAAAAATCTCTGTGTCTCCTTTTGTCAAGGCAAAGGTTCTCAACTGGTTTCTGAGGGAGTATAAGCCAATGCTGAGGTTTTCTAAATGCATAGACCTACCCAGTAGGTTATCTAAGATTAGCAGTACAACTTGAAGAAAAACATTGAAGGCAGCAGTGCATTTCATTCTCTGAAACCACACACACTCCATGTTTCTTTCCATTCATGCAGTGACTCGTTGGGGCACTGTAGTGGTTTAGTAGATCTTTGTGCTTCACAACATTAGCGAGTCAGGGCAGTAAAGACCATTCTGTTTCTTTTTACACATAATGTAGATCAATCACCTTCTCTATCAACCCTGGCAAAAAAGCATGTAATGTACACTTTTCTTGGTTTGTCACTCTGAGGGGTAATGAAGCTCTTCCATCTCTCTGTTCCTCAATATAATTAGCACTAATGTTTGGTGCTATGGTAAATATGAGGTCTGAAATCTCACAGGACACCAGCATTGGGTAGGAATCCCATTTTTTGCCTGGAATTAAAGGCTTGCACCTAATGCTTACTGGTGCTAGACTCTCTATGGCAATAGTAAGAATTACACATCTAGCACATATGTAGACTCAGAACTGTAGTTGTCCTAATAGTGGATGTGGTCCCATCCACAAACTGGCTCTCTGTTTTTACCTGTTTATATATGTGGCTTGCATATTGTGAATTTGGCTTATGACACAAATATGTGCATTACTTTCATATCATGTATCTCACTTAGGTTTTGGCTTTCTGAGGCAAAACTTTTTAACTTTTTCCTATTATATTATTGTGTAATGTCAAAATGCACTGTCATAGTTGCTGCTCAGCTGCAACAATAATTAATTAATAACCTGCTTTCACGACTTGGAAGAAAACTATTCACACACAATCTGTTCTTACTGCTTTTTTGGTCTTCTAACATCAAGATGAGTTCAGGTCAAAAGATAGAAATGGATACTGAAGGTTCAAAATCCAGAAGGAAATGAGTTGATACTCCTAAAAGCTATTTAAAAACAAAAATCTGTTGTATAAAATACCTGACATAAAATGGAAAAAGACTTCCTTGTGGGCTTAAAGTATAACTGTTGCTGTGGGAAATATATTTATAACTTGTTTTGAGGACACATGTTTTTGAACAAGGCAGATAGGAAAAAATGAAAACTCCATTTTTTACAAGTTGGCTTGAGATACTGAACACATTTTATTAAGTAAAGATAACTTCAGATAAAAAGAACTTCTTGATTTAATGTAAAGTTCGCAGTTCTTTCAAATTTCCACATGTGGAAAATAAGGAGACATGCAATTTTGATGATCCTTTTAGATCCATTCCAACTCAAGGTATTCTGCGATTCTCAATAACTGCTTTTAAACAACTTAGGAACAAAATGCCATCAAATTTGTATAATATCAATTTCCACATATTTTATTCACCTCAGTAATCTCTTAACCACCTGACCACTCTTGAATATGACTAATCTGCATATAGATAGTCTAAATTAACATGCTTAAAATATCTAAGAGCTGGTTTCAAAGGAATCATTCTGGAGCTAGGCACCCAGCCTTGAATAGTTTTCATGGGTTGATTTGGAAATGCAAGTGATACATTTTTCCTTTAGATTATGGTAAAAGAGGTAGCCTTCTTCCATGAAAAATAGCTCCTGTATATAATGGTATTTCTCAGATACTGTTTCTTTCTGCACAAGCCCATGAGATAACATGACCTTTAGTTCCTAATCAATAAATCAAAACTGCTTTCAGACATCTTATGTTTTGTGACATTCAAAAAAAATGGCAAGATGAACATTAACAGTGATTTCTCAGTATCATTTCTATACTCACCAGAATGTCTTCTCTTAGAAAGGAAGAGAGATTGCCTTTATTTCTGTTTCAGAATTTAATTTTCTGTTCACCCCTGTTTCAGTTGTAAGAAGGGCAAAATTATGATGTGCTTTGAAGTCCCAAGTACCCTCATTTATGTCAAAGGCAAGTTTAACTCTATTAAGACTTCATTATGTTTGAAGCCACTGAAACACAATCCAAACAATTAAATCTATGGTATCAAAGACATGTGCCTTTGAGAAAGATGTAGTTCTGTCTGTAGCTCTGAATGCAACCCAAAGGCTTGACCTTTCTTAGAAACATACTACATTATACAGACTTGTCTGTGTGTTTCCCACTGAGAGCTTTAAATAGAAGGCAACTAATTTTCAGTTTCCTTTTTTAATTATTCAATGCTGCAAATTAGATTCTTGTGCCATAATGTCAATTAATAGGAAATAAGTGAACTACACACTTTTGACACTGCAAGAATTTTTCCTCTGTCCTCTGAGAGTTTTGGTAAGCACTGTAAAACATTTCTGTCATTTAGCTTTGCTTGTGCCATTTTTCCCTTTGACAAACTTAAACTAGGAAAAGTCTGTGGTTTCTTTTTAATGCACAGCAAAGACATGTCAAAAATAATGTTTAGATGTTGTGTTTTTTATTTAGATTAGATTTATTTAGATTTTTATTCTAAAAATGTCAATCAGGCACACAAACCTGTTAAGAAACAGCTAAGTAAATCACGTGTTATATTCTACATGCAGTGAGCTATTCTGACATACCAACATCATCTGACATCACAGATTTGCATTGTTAGGGACCTCTTGAAATCATCTGGTCCAACTCCCCTGATTAAGCAGGGTCAGCTAAAGCTGGTTGTCCAGGATAATGTCCAGCTGGATTTTGATTATATCCACAGGTGGAGACAGCACAACTTTTCTGGGCAGTCTGCATGTACTGGTGCATGGGAATATTCCTCCACAGGAAGACTGGACAATTCATGTCACATCACTAGAGGTAATATAGACTTTATACTCAAAACTGAAGACATCAAGCAATCAATATAACTTTTATTTTGATGTTTCCCCAGAGACCCAGATTAAAAGGTTGGGTGGTTTGTTTCCTCATCATTCAAAAGAAAACAGAATACGCCACTGCCTGGAATCTTGGGCACTTAAAGAGGTTTTATAGATACCTTTTTTATTGTGTTTTCGGTATAATATGTCATCTTGTTCATATAATAAATGCTTTAGGTCAAAATACATATTCTTTAGGAATGGGCTGCTTTCAGCCAAGCCATTGTCTAGTAGGCAAGGTGGTGTTAGGTCAAAGGTTGGACCTGATGATCTCAGAGGTCTTTTCCAACCTAGCTGATTCTACGATTCTATGTTAGGTAACTGTGGAGAAAAAAAAAATATTTAAAAAAGATTCAGTTCTGTTACTAATGTTTGCTTTGGTTGGGTTACATTCAGTTAGCATTACTAGCAAGTGACTGGATGTACTTTTAGATTCACCTTATTCTGTAAAAGTGAAATCATGTGCAATATATATCATAGAGGGAGGTGTGCAGGAATATTTGTATTGTCCCAGAAACAATTAGAGGATGTGGTATACAGCTGTGCTATCAGCCTGCTGTTTGGGATAACCTGTCATATCTGCTCTCATGCATGGTGCTTCATCATGCAGTTCAGCAACAGCCTTTCTTTCTGTCCTCTAGCTGAAAAAGTCTTTTAAATGACATTCAGTAAAAAGCCAGGATTGGGGAAAATAGAAGTTTTTTTTTGTTGTTGTCTTTGTTTTTGTTCTGGTTTCTCATTCCTCTGGGGAAAGTCTTGTGAGGTCTGAATTTTTGAATCCTTAAAAACACATTTTCATATAGGGCTTGTTTTCTTGAGAGAACAGTTCTTTTTCTTGGACTGGTACCGAAGAGCAAATCAATCATTGCGTTTAATGGACAAGTGTGTTCACTTAAAAAGGACTGTTATCTTTTGTTCTCTTCCAAACTGGAAATGCATTGTGCATTTTAGTGTAGGTTAGGTGTGAGCAGTAGAAATTAAGTACTTAGTTATTCCTCTTAAAGCAATATATAATTAAGCCCGAAACGTAGACCATATTTCAGACTAATTTGTATAATTAATTGATATTTCAGACCTTTCAAAATAAGGATTTAATTGGTAATATTGAGGATTAGAATGAACTTTCATTCATTTCCATCACTATCATTACTGTTTACAGTAACAAAACAGTGGAAATCTGCATGAGCATTTGTAATCTTTGACTTCCATGGTATGTTCACTTTCACTCTGAACATCTGTTAAGAAGATAATATAGTTAAATATGTCCTCTTATCCACTTTTCTAAGCTCCTTTCCTTCTGAACATTCATACATGCAGAGTGTATAGGTAGGTATAAAAGGCAGCAGTTGCTGTCAATAGATTGTAGCATATGATCATCACATAGTGTATGAATTATAAATATACTTAAAATGCTGGTGACAGCTTGAAAGAGTTTTCAGATATTTACTGAATATCCATGTTCTGTCATTTCATCTTTTATTTTCCACATTTGGTTTTTGAAAACTTGCAAACTTAACGTCCAAATAAAACTACCGGCTATAACCTTTTAATAAACTGATTCCACTGCAAACTTGGTTCATATGTGTGTCTTATGTAAAGACTACAATAAAATGGAATGAAAGTGCATCTTGCAAAATAATTTGTAGTTTTGAGGATGCATCTGAAATAATAACATAAAAAAATTTAAAAAGTCAGAACATTTGCATACAAGTCAAATACAATGAAAAGAAAGATAAATTTAATTTATAGGTAAAAACTGTCCTTAGTGAAAGGATGTCTTTGGTACTGGACAACATTAATGCGGTCATAATTTACCTGTTTCTATTTTAGGTTATTTTCTGTCTTCATTGTGTTTGATTTGACTAAATGGTGTGATCAGGTGACACAGCTTTGAGCTGGCTTTTGTTTTGCCACTCCACTCTAAGGAAGGCACTGAGTATGTTTGGCATTGAGCACGAAGTAGACCAATAGCCCTGTCTAGACTTCTATGTTTTGATTCTGAATCCAAACCAGATACAGAGAAGTGGTCGTCTGCCTTTCAATAGAACACTGATACAAAAATATAGTTCAAGAGCCAGAAATTCATTTTAAGACCAGGGAGTGGGGGAGAGAAGAACTGGAAACTTTACTGGAAATTCAACTGAAAGTGCACAGTACCCTCTTCACCAAAGATTTAATTGGATTAATATCTCTGGTGAAGTCATAGATGTCAGTATTTCTGCTTTGTCAAGAATTTCACAGGAAGATAAGCACAACAGTTACTATGTCCTGATATAGTCCATACTTCAAAATAACAATAGTATAATACTGTTAGTCAAACATAAGGGCATTAACAATTATTTCTACAATACAGAGGTTATATTTGAAGACAACCTATGTAGTTATATGACTGCCTGATTCCTTTTATATCAATAGTAAACTGGGGGGAAAAAGTATTTCTTTAGTGGGTTGAACTTATTTGAAGTTATCTTTGATGGAAAATAGCAGGAAATTGTGAGAAACAAAGTGCAAAGGGAGACCACTATCCAATTTTCAACAATTCCTCAAGCTTAATATGTGAAATATAGACTAAAAATAAACTATTAATTACCTGTCTACCTATGTTACCTATAAAAATTAAAGCAGTATTTTGATTAGTGTTCATATACACAAATAATAGTGTTTGTAAAAATGTTAATATAAATTTAAAATTGAAGTATTTGTCAATTTGCTGTCATAATGAGACAGTTTTTCTCTAAATTTGTGGGAAAATTTCCATTAATATTTGTGAAGTAATATGTTAGTATTAAGGTGTTAATTAAATTTAATTTTTTATCCCTCTTAAATGTCACCTCTAATTTACTGTCAAAAACAGTGAGAGTAATAGTCACTTCTCTGTGACTATTCTTTGAATTCTTCAGACTTAGAAATGTGTTTTATGCACATTTTTCACCATAAAGTAATCAAAATTTAGGATTAAAAATTCCTGCAGGATTCTAACCTCTCTACTACAAGAAGAGTCACCTCTCCTCTGTCAGAGTTCCAGGCAAATATTATCACCCTCTGTGGTAACAGAGGTACGTTTTGTATTATCATCTACCTCTTTGTTAGAATGTTCTCCCTCAGTGTAGCAACTGACACCTTTGAGAGCACCAAAGACAATAGAAAGGAGTAATGAATCTCACCGGCATAGTAAGTTTTACTTTAAAAACTTTGATGTTGAAACTAATAGTTTCATTTATTGTGACTCAGTTCTGGAAGAAATGCAGGTAACTCAGCCTTGTAAGGTATCAGATATTTTCAATTGATACTGTACTTAGAAGGGGGTAACATTTTATGGACTAATGTAACCTGTATACAATTCTTCTGTATGTTTTGGAAAAGCACAGCCATAAATAAATAACCTAAGGCATCAGTCCCAGCTGATTAGCTAAATGCAAATGAAGAAACTCTATCCTTGGTACCGATTATGCACTGATCACAACCAGTACAAATATTGCAGCGTGTTTGACATTCTGTCATCAGCTTTCTACTCTCTCTGAAAGCAAGTCCTAATCAATTCTGATAATTAGACAATGCCAACTTAAGCAAAGTAAGTGTCAGGACTTTGCTAAGTTAAATCATTTTGACTGAAATAGCTTAATATATGAGAACCACAGCTGGCAAAACCACCAGGAGCTTGGGGTGTAAGGGCGACAGCAATCAGCTGGTCTCAGGCTGGAGGCAGCTGACAGAAGATATACGATTGTGGCCCAGCTATAAATACAGGTTATGGTTTTCTTTCAGGTTCCTTTCCTTCTCAAACATTGCTTACAGGCATCTAAGGTGTTTAATCTAACCTCTAATTCAGTTTTCCTAGACATAATTCACATCCACTTGCCTTGAATTTTTTACCCTGGTTTTATTTGTTTTGTTTAGAAGCAAATGCAAGGTTTCATTAATAATACCAGAAGATTTTTTTTTTTTTAAATCTATATGGGAATAATTGTACACATTTTACAATGAAAAAAAAACAATTGTGTGTTTCAAACTGTTACTTGGAAGTAATTTGACTAGATTTTTAATTTTTCTTTTCCCTTCCTGACATTTGAAAATGCAGATAAAGAATTTGGTTAATACTATTATTAAATAATGTGTTTGCAAGAACTATTTTGGACAAAAAATTGCTCTTTTCCACAGAGTAGAGAATGTGAACAGGTCCTGAGATCATAATCTATATTTTACCCTTGCATTATATGATTAATTGACTCTCATGCAACAATTCTAATCCTCTCTATGGCTAATTTTGTAAGTGGCCTGTGCAAAATATAAAAAAATTAAAAAAAGGGTAATATATCTTGAGATGGTTTTTTGAGGTTTTTGGGATTCTTTTGTTCATCAGTTGGTTTTCAGGTCTATCTCTAGCAGTGTGAATTCTGTACCATAGGAAAAAAAAAATTCATGTGAGTTTTCACAGCTAACAACAAAATATGTGTGTGTTCTCCAATGATTGCTAGGACATGAAAATTCATTGAGATATAATGTCTAAGTAGCATCAATAATTCCAGTGTTCTCAGACAAAGCAAAGCACATTTAACCAGCAGAAAGGCAGAAAAATTGAATTCAGAAGGCTATATTTTTCCAGTTTTGTGGTTGAAGGAAAGGCTGTCTCACCAAGCTGGTGAGAAATACATATTATAATATTATCAAATAAAATATATTGTTTTAAGACAGTTATTCTTGTAGAGGCTTTAAAGAAAAAGAAAATAAGACATTCAAATCTCATCTTAGTGGTAAAATATATATTGATAGAGTGTACTCAGCCAAATCTAACACCAGAAATGGTCAGGGCAGACAACTTAAAAAACCCAAACCCTGTGTCTGTAGTGACTTTTTATCTTTTATTAACAGTATTCAAAGTGACCCTTAAGTAGTTGTACGCAGATTGCTTGTAGGAAACAGGTTTGAGTAATTGTCAATCCATTTATTTTTTTCTATTTTCCTAACACCATTAAGACCTGAAATAAAAAGGCGAGGCTCTGTACAGGTTGTGTGGAAAGCTCAAGAGTTTTGAGCCTGAATATTGTATCAGGCTCTGAGCTAAAACACCAGTGTAGATCTACTCACAGAAATCAGGATCAAGACAAGTGCTCAGTCAGTCTTGTAAGACTGACAACCTGACAAAATCAGACTTGAGAAGCAATTTGTAAAAATTCAGATCTAAAACTGGATTTGTTCCTGATGGTTTTCTTAAAGAGCAAAAGTTTTCATCCCCTGATATTATGGCTTTAGAGAGAGAAATTCAGGTTTTCACTTGTATACCTTTACACCTTGATAATTGAGAAGAAAATCTGCCTTGGGCTTTTGTTTGGATATCACCTGGATACGAATATAATCCCAGTCCTGAAAGCTGATGCACATTTTGCTTTCCCCTGAATTGCAGCACTTATAGCCATCTGTTAGACTGGCATTACTCCTAAACCAAAATTCTTCTGCCAATTTAAAAATGGCATAAAGGAGAAACTAGTGGAAAGAAGCAATTTTTATCTCTTCTACCTCGTGTGGTAACCTTCATCAAATATTGTTCTAAAATTTATCCTTTTTTAAGTTGTTTTAAGTGTTTCTAGTTAACAACAAAGCTAATTGCAGAAAGTTAATTGCCCATATAACTCTTTAACTACTATTAATCTTGGGCCTCCACTAATTCAATTTTTTTCAGATTATGTTTGATCTTTATAAAAGTAAAAATAAAAATAAAAAAAAAGCCCGAAAACAAGAGGATGAAGTGAAAAAAAAAAAGGCAATAAGGAAAGCATGAAGAAGCCCATGAAATGTGGGTTATTTTTTTTTTTTTTGAAGGCTCAAGTTGTGTGACAGAATAAGATTTTTTTTCTCTTTGAAGTAAATTAATAAGTCATTGTATATTAAGCCACTCTGCGGGAAGCATGGCCCTCATTTTTACTTCCAAGAAAGACCAGAACCTTTAGCAGTGTTCTTCCAGCTGAGCCTGGAATATTACATATAGTATACATTCTAAGTGAGTAAGCACAGTGATTATTGAAGCATCCAAAAGAGTTTACATTTCTGTGATTATCTGGAAAGAGGTATGCAAATAAATTTTCTCCAGACTTTGCCCTGAAAAAATATGTTTATTTTAGACCTGTAGTGTTGCAGCACTTCAGCTATAAAGTTTTCAGCTATTTTAAACATTTCCAGAAATTGTTATGATTATTCTCTAATGTGGGAATCCTTCAAATGGTCATATATGGGGTACAGTGCTAAAAAATACCAGTCAGGAATGTACTATTTGCTGGCTGGCTTAGCACTTAAAAGTAATGAATGTCTGCTATGCACAGCAGTCAAAGTATGCCTCAGACTCTGGGCAGACAGACAGTCACCTTTGATTCTTCTACAGTGGGCATACTGACGAGAAAACTTATAAGCCAGTATTGAAGGAAATGCCGGAAACACAAGCAACCAAACAATGGGTGGCTACTGCTGATGAAACAGTAATTCAATTTAGAAAATGCTTCCACTCTGAGAAACTTTTGGATCTGTGAGTAGAAAAATGTAGCACCTCTCTTTGTCTTCAATTAATGATAGGCTCTTGTGATTTTCTTTCTGCAGGACTCAATTCTACTCCAAATTAACTACTCTATTTGAAGAGTTTCTGTTTTCAGTTGCATTGAATGCATCTTTTGGGAATGCCTTTATTTTAAACTGTTACGGTTTCCTGGTTTTATTTTTACAGAGAGCTGTTCTGCATTCTTAAAACTTTCATTTTCAGACTGTTATGTTTGTTCACTAACATTTTTAATGTCCCTTGTTGAATCACTGTTGCAATTTTACTGTCTAACACACACCAAGCTCTCACAGCTTGGAATTTATCCAACTATAATGAAAATTTGTGACTGTGATCTAAATTGTACTGTTACAAATCAATCTGCTGTTATCTTGTACACACTGGCATTAATTGATAGGTTTGTTGGTATTCCTTTAATTGCTTGAGTAATGCAATTATGACAGATCTGGTGAAATAGCAGTGGGCTTAAGCAGGCCGATTAGGAAAAGAATTTCATTCTGAATAAAATCAGGAAAAAAAGTCCTACCTACAGGATATTTTGTAGTTTGACACTCCTAAAAAAAAAAAAAAATCAGAATCTTGTTAACTTTGTTAAGTTATAATAATTAAGTAGTTGTCCTGTGATAACTTTGTATGTCTTTAATTCAGTCAGAATTGTTTAGGGTTTTTTTCAGGCAATGAATTATTTATTGAGTAAAATTAATTTTTATTCTAAGTTACTATTTCTCTTTTGATACAATCCATTTTAAAGTACAAATGACAGAAATTATCTTCCAGCTAAAAGAAATAATTTTCTGTTATCTATTTTTTACCAAGGGTGATTAAACATGTTTCCCGTGAGACTTGTACTGGGACTAAAGGGTTGAAAATGAAGTAAGCATAAAGGATGGACCAGAGAGAAACAAAGTCATTACTAAAATTAGTATTGTTTTCAATGAAAAAGATGTGTGGAGCCTGGGAGAAAGATTAGAGAGGGACCTAGATGAGGTGGCAACTAAGGAAGCTAGACGCAAATATTGTTGGATGTATATATAACAAAATACTGATACATATAAGAAGTTCTGTCTGCAAGACAGCACAAATTCACAGTTCAGAAATCACAATAGGATGAGGATCGGCTCAGTCAAATGTGATGGACTACTAATTCTTGTGGACTGTGCTTATGTTACTGTATACTTATTTCAAGAGATTATTTAAAAAAAAAAAAAAGTTGTTCTATCCGAACAAACAAAAACTCCAGGATGCTTAGCTGGAGAGATCTATAGGGAGATCTATAGGGAGTCTGCACTTTCTCAGGTATATTCTTAACATGTCTGTTTTTTACTGTTTCTCAAATGTGTATGCACACATTTGTATGCCATTATACGTTCTCAGAATAGGAGCAAAGTAAAACACTTTAATTTTTTATACGATCGAAACCAGGAACAGACGATGTGTAATTCTGGTCTTCATTTCACTCAAAGGAAAGACAAGAATGCAGTAGGTTGAGCTTGTCTCTCATATCTGTATCCTCAGACATCTTGTGTATCAAAGGTTTCCAGGAGATCTAAAGAAACAAAAACGAGTCTTGCCTTCTGGAGTATTGTAAAAAAAAAAAAAAAAAGTGTGAGACTTCTACTAATATTGTATGTTACTGTATCTGAAGTCTGGATGTATAGAGGCAAAAAATACTCAGGAGGTCCAAGTATAGTTAAAAATGTTGGAATACAATTTTACTTATAGTTTCCCTATTAAGAGAAGGTGAAAGTAGAATTATTGATGTGAGAAGGTTCACTGTGGCAGAAAGCAGCCAAGAAAATTTGTGAATGAATGCTATTTTCTTTAAGAATACCTGTGTCAATTTAACAAACTCAAAGATTCCCCTAAGGATTCAGTGTGTATGTAATTCTGCTTTGGAGTAGCTAATTTCATAAATCCCTTCCCTTCCCTTCCCTTCCCTTCCCTTCCCTTCCCGT
>JAWWMP010000132.1:32809383-32839659 GCA_035047865.1 Dendrocincla tyrannina | reverse complement strand
AACTTCTGTCTTCTTCAAGCTGACTTCCAGCCCAAAGAGCTCAGCAGCCTCTGCAAAGCAGGATATTAAGTGCTGCAGAGCTGCTTCTGTGTGAGCAACCGGGGCGTTTTCAGGTATGGGGCATATAAAAAGCCTGACTGCATTGTATTCGGCTGGCTTCTAGGTACTGTACAATCACTGACGTAAGAATAGAAATTACATTTATACTTTTTCACATTAAAATGTTAAGCATAGTTAGGATAAGCTAAGAGAAGGAAGATTTTAAAGGAATCCTGACTAAATTTTTTTGTTGTGTTTTGTTTTGTTTTCCACTTTCCTCCCCTTTAAAGCCAATAATAAAAATATCTGTTCTGGAAGAGAAATCTAGTGATTATAATAAGACTAAGATTTATAGATAAATATTTTTGGGACTCAATTTGTTTTGGTTTTGGTTTTCTGTTGGTTTGCATTTTTTCATTTTTGATACAAGCTGTGTTATGTAATTAATATGCTTGTGCACTATGCCAAAAATATAAAATAAGTGTATGTTTTTCATCTTTGAATATATTAACAGCCTAGAAAGTGACTGTGCCCAAAATGCAGGAAAAAACTCCCAGTATTACTTGGTCACGTTAGGATGTAACAGAAGGTTTAGTCCTTCATTTAATCTAAAGAATTAATGCTATTAGTTTATCTTTTTCTATTTAGTAAGTATTAGCAAACCAAACCATTATTATCTTTCTCTCACATACACAGTTATTATCTTCAATAGAATACTGAGCTGATTCTTCAAAAAATCCTGAAGTAGCTTCTTCCATCTGATGCCCTGCAGGGATCAGAGCTGGGGTAAGTGGGAGGGAATGGAAGTATTAAGTAAACTTCTTCCATTACTTATAGCATGTATTTCTGCTTAATGACTAGAACGTAACCTAACAAAGAGCTAATAGCTCTGTATGTAAAATGAACTACATGTGGTACTGTAAACAAAATGTTACATTCTTCAGAAATATGTTTTGTCTTAGAAATGGGACATGGTAAGTAGGTAAACTAGTTTAGTGGAAAAATAAAAAGGCAATTTTTTTTTTTTTTTTTTAGTAAGAGTGTCTGCAGTTTCCATTTCTGCAAAGATGTTACACATGATTTGCATTCACATCATTGTCATAGTTTCTTTTAAGTGAGGTGTTTTACTGAAGAAATTCTGTTAATACTCAAATTCAGAAAAGACTATAATTTTATCATTTCAGTGTATTGACTGAATCATTAGTGATTTAGAATTCTAATGCTTTTATTCTTGTACAGAGCCTCAACCTTACCATTAAAGAGAGGAGCAAAAACTCCATTTCAGAACAGAATAAAAATAGCTGTTCCTTTTATGTAATAATAACTCACCTTATCAAAATTTCATTCCACTGGTAGAAATACAAACAGTCCTACTGAAACTAATAGCTATTCTAGATTTATACCAGTGAAATGGTGTAAATCTCAGACCCTGAACCAGTGCTTCAAATTATCTTGTTAACATAAGCTTATACATGAATGTTCATAGCAAAAGGCTTGAGATGGGAAACAAGGCATCTGAAAACATATTTAAGGTTGTGCATACACTGCATAATGGGAGGCAGAAGTAGCACAAAATGTGAATTGCTGTTAAAATTATCTTTTGTCTTTCATGATCTGTTTTAAATTCAGGATTTTCTTTTTGTTTGTTTGGGGGTTTTTGGCTTTTTGTTTTTTCTTTTTCTCAAAGAACACAAATTGCAAGTGCTCGATGCAATGTAACAATTTGCTTTTAGACAGTGAACACACACACAGAGCACACAGTTAGAGAGAGGTATTCTGCCAAACATGGGCAATTTTTAACTCATTACATTTTACTGAGCTATTGCTTCTGTGTGTATTTAAAATTTCCAGCATGATTAAAAACTTATAAATATATTAATCACCATGTGCACACCTTGAAAGAGCATGAGATTAGAATTATGAAACTGAGGTCCTGATTCAAGGAAGTCATTAAACTTGTTTTATCTCATTAAAGTTCAAACCTAAAATTAAGCCTGTATTTGCATGTTTGTCAAGGTAAAGCTTAAATTAATATGACAAGTCCTCTTAGAAAGAGCAGAAGTGTGTTTGACTGCCACACACCAAAAAGATAAGCTCTTAGACTCAAAGCACAAAATTAGGAGTGAGAGAAAAGTAAAACTGGTTCACTGAAAAGAGAAGCCTGACAGACTAAATAAGGTAGTGAGAAAGCCGTGTGAATTATGGAAGAAGGAAAAAAAAAAAACAAAAAAAAAAAAACAAAACAACAGTGATCCTCAGAGACAGGGTTCAGCAGTCCATAGGGGAAAAATATTACAAAGAGTTTGGAGATCACTGTGGAATTGTCTCTAAATTGAGCTCTGGAAGGCAGAAAATTGTGGCTGGTGTCCTGACATCCTGTTTATTTTCCTCCAGACCTTCCTCATATATTCAGCCCAAGTTGTGCTCATTTTTCTGTTTTCTTCCTTTTTAGTTTTCTCTTTTTTTTTATTCTGTAAACCTTCCTCTCATTCTGTATGCGTCCTGTCCTTGCCATGTTTATTCTTTGAATTGTTTACATAATCTTTTCAGCCATTTTTTACCTATGCATACTTTCTGAACATCTATGATGTATTTAATACGGAGAAGGTTTCCTGGGTTCCTGGCAGTGGCAGAAGGGTTGTAACTAGATGATGGTTAAAACCATAAACACACTATAATTCTATTATTCTCTAAGGTTGTATGCAAAGAGGATGCAAGAGAATGTTACAAGTCATTGGCATTTATTAGGAAAAGGAAAGAAGGCAAGCTGCTTTCCTAAATGCAACTGCTGTTTTCTTAGCCAAAATTACTGAGGGGATTTTGGAAAGCTGAAGGGCTACATATAACTTCACAGAACAACAAAAATGCTTATTTAAAACTCCAAAACACACAAACAAAACTTTATCCATATCTCAGCTCAAATATACAGTCTAAGTACAAAGAAAATTATTAGGAAGGAACAAGGATCAACTAAAGCATGGGAAGTTCATGCTTTGGGTACTCTATCACCAGAAATTTCTAACCCTTAGTAAAACCTTTGTATTTAATTTCCCTTCCATTTCTAATTACAGGCAACAAAAATTGCTTACACCATCATTTACATGGTTATAACAGCACCAGAAAAAAACAGGTGTTAGTGATGCAAGTTTTCTTGCTAGGTTATCTTTATTTAAGATAGTGTCTAATTTCAGAAGTCCAAGGTAAACTTTGAAAATGGATGTTCTTCCTATGTCCAATGTAAATCTGCCTGACAAAGAGTCCTGGTCTCATTAGAACTGGGTGAAAAATATCTGGCCCATTAGTATCTGCCAAAATTACTACATTAAGTGTTGATTTAAATCCATCTATTTTTCCTAGGAGCTGATTGAATGCATTCCCTTGGACCCTTTTTCCTCCAAAGTTGCCCCTTTCTCTTTTCCCTCCTACTGCATCTATTTCATCAATGAAGAGAATGCACAAGGCATTTTTCCAAGCAAGAACAAATGAGTCTCTAACTTGAGCTAGAACCCCACCAACAAATATCTCTGAGAACTCTGAGCCTCCGGTTGTGATAAATGGTAAATTAGCTTCTCCAGCTGCAGCTGTAGACAGAAGTGTTTCCCCAGCACCTTGAGGACCTGTCATAATTGTCCCCTTTGTAATTTGTGCTCCCAGACCCTTATATTGTTTGGGATTTTTCAAAAGTTCACAAACTCTGTTATCTCCAATTTGTTATCCTCCTATCCAGCTACATCTTTGAATTTTACATCTCTTTCATCCTGAAGGACTTTGGCTGTGATTTCACCCACACTGAAATGTCTACCCATTCCACACTCTGTTAAACCTAAGCCTGCAGGACCCTTCTTAATGTGTACAGTGAAGAGCCAATAACCAGGATCGTGGTCAGCAAACTCCAGAGAAATGATCCATCATTCTCTGTTGATTATACTACAGACATTCTGTTCTCCACTTCTGTTGCAGATCTTTCTGCATGGTTTCAAGATTCTTTTCTAAAGTGTCCACACTACCTATACTAAACCAGAAGTACCATTCATGAGGAGACTTTCCAGAAACAAAGATCACACTAGGAAAGTGTCTGTTTATCACTCCAGGTTTGTCCACCACTCTTTTAGTAAGGTAGTTATTGACAAAGTCTTTCTAGGGGTTTTCTCTCCTGGGTACCCAGAAGTAGTGTACAGCTTTTGTATGAAAAACACAACAGCTTTCCCTTACACATAAACAAAATTCTGTGACATCCTTTGGAATGTCCCCCTTCTTTAATCTGGTCCATAAGTTAGTTTCTTCTTTCTTACCACATTTTTTTCAACCACTGCCACCTCCTCCACTACTAATCTGATTCTGGGCAGTAGTATGCTTTTTTTTTTTTTTTTTTAATATATACAGCTGTACCTCTAGTTCCATTAGCTTTCTTCCCATGGTGAAAATATTTTTTCAGAGTCTTAGAAGGACTGGATGGGGGAGCTGGAGTGGTTTAGCCTGGAGAAAAGGAGGCTCAGGGAAGACCTTATCAGTCTCTACAACTACCTGAAAGGAGGCTATAGTACTAACACTAAAGAGTGTCAGTCTCTTCTTCCAGGTAACAAGTGACAGGACAAAAGGAAATGGCCATAAGTTGTGTTAGGGGATATTTATATTAGATATTAAGAAAAAATCGCTTCATGGAAAGGGTTTTAAAGCATTGGAACAATCTACCCTGGAAATGATGGAGTCACCATCCCTGAAAGACTTGTGCTTGATTGATGATTGGGTTTCATGATCCTAAAGGTCCTCTCCAACCTTAAAAATTCTATGATTCTATGGCAACATAGCCACAACATGAAGAACATTCAAACAGAATTTATGCTGTGCTTGTCCAGTTGCCCTTAGTGGAAGTTTCCACAGTTCTGCCCCAGATCACAGGGACAGGCATACAGAAACTCTGCCAGAATGCAAAACTGTCAGGTAGAAAAAGATTAGAAGGCCCCAACACCCTGCCTGTTTTCCTGTTTTGTCTTTTTTTTTTTCTTTTTTCACAAAATGGTGAGAATTTATTCAATAGGTTCAAGATCTGGACTTCTTTTTTGTTGTTGTTGGGTGGGGTTTTTTTGGTTATTTTTGTGGTTTTTTTTTTTATACTGGGTTCTGGGTGTTTTTCATTATAAAAAAAAAAAAAACACACAAAAAACCAAAACAAGTTCAGTAAATGCATCAAAGAGTTCTCAATACACACATGTGCCTGCCCAGCAGTCCTCAGTGGGGATTTTGTCAGCCATTCCCAAGCTCAGAGATCTGAATGTGAATGAAGGCATGTCAGAGGAAGTTAGAAGGTCTTTTACAAAGTAATGACTATCACTTCTGATTTCCAGCTGGTAAAACCTAAATATTCACTTCCTGCTAGAATTGTCAGGATAATGAATAACCTGGGCAGATTGTGGGGCTTGTGGTAATTTTGTCTTAAACTTCTCTTGTGTGTTCTCAAGCATATACCCCCATTCACATATCTAGTACAATTTTTTTTTTATTTTTTTTTTTAAATCCCACCTGGTTAAAGAGTAAAGCTAAAGACACTGGCTTGGAGGCACAGTGTGTCAGGATAGCTAATGAAACAGCAGCTCCTTGTGGTAAAAAAAAAAAGGAGAGACAGTGAGGAAGTAAATCCTTGTGAGGTGTAGCAGAGCTCCTTGTTTGCAGAGTAACACCAAACTTTCTGAACCTCTCGTAGTACAGGTGCAATGATCACCAAACAAAGGCATACACAGGTTGCCTAATAGTTTCCAAAGGGAATAAGATTCATTTGCTCATGGAGTGGGATGCCCTTTTAATTCCCAAGAGTGAATGTTAATAGGCTTCCTCATTAAAGAGCCTCATTAAATTCAAAATCCCACTGAAAATTAACTGTGATATGATAATGCTGAGAAGGGAAGCTCATACAAAACCAGTAAATATATTTTGAATGTCCCGTTAATCTGCTGAAATTAGCTGCTGAGCACGATGTTTCAGACCTCCAATGGCCATAATAATAGGTTTTACTTTAATTCTATTTTCACCATTCTATTAATGGAGTAATATGAAAAAGTCATCCTGATATGTCTGCCTATTGCAGTTCTCTTTTTTTGGAGACTCTCTCACTCCTGATTAACAGTACTGTTTTGTTACAGATTTTTCATGTTTACTCTGTTTCTGTTCACATCAGCATTTCTGGTAACTTCATTTATTAGAAGATGTATGGTGCAACAGATTATTTCCTAATTATTAAAGTGTGTGAAAACAAGGCCAAGATATAGTAGGAGTAAAATATGAGAAAAGCAAGGAAAAAATCTAGCAATATTTAACTCAATTAAAGGCTGATTGATAAATGACCCAGTAATTTAACCATTGGTACATCTTTATTGCTCTTTATTTTTACTTTTGAAATAATTTTTTACTGTCTCCTTTTTCCAATTACTCAATTTCCTCAAAGGAAGATCTTGAGTCCCTCAAGAATATGGCTTCCCTCTGTGGTCCAGGCTCAGACAGATGGTGTATGCTACTCAGTTCTGTAGGATATGGCAATTCCTTTACATCAAGGAAACCTCTTCCCTAGAGAAAAGTGTGGAATTTGAAAGTGGTAATGGTTGCCTTACACTTGTGTGATCCCATAGAGAAGCTGTGTCTGGTTGTGAGGCAGAGAGAAGTGTTTGGGATGCATGAGTTTACACAAAAGGTTTGTAATTAGGATCTTTCTCTCCAGACACTTGCAAATCCAGTCATACTTGTGGACTGTTCTGTACATTTCAAAATCAGTCTTAATGTGCTTATATTGCAGCTAGTGTTAACTCTGCCCAGTGCACTGTGTTGTGATAGGAGGTGAGTTATAGCTGGAAGAGGCACAGCAGTTATATTTGTAGAGGACGATGACCACTTGTTAGGCAGGATAGCATTCTTCTAGCAGCAGACTTACTGCCGAGCAGGGCAGAAAGGAATGAGCTTTATAGGGGACATTACAGCACTTTGAAATAAACATGTCATTTTACTTTGCCCTAGTGGTAAGAAATGTATTCAAGGGGTCAGGTGAAAACGTCTTTAATCTGTTCCTTTGGGACAGTTGCAGGCTTTGCTTAAGTACATGTTGACTGACAAATGCTAGTTCCTGAATGAAAGAAGAGAAGGAATACCATGTCTTTTTGATTGTTAAAAAAGAGAGCATGATTTGGTGCCAGGATCTTACCATACCATTTTATATATAATCACACTTTACACTGGACAACAATGAAGACAATATGGTGTGGGTTGATGTGTGGGTACAGACAAGTAGCCAGAGCCTTTCTGATTTCAAAGATTCTACAGTCTGACCTTTTATTGCAATTAGGTCACCTATGATCAAATATTTGATTAAATATTTGATTAAGAGCCATGCTGGATTGAGATTTTGGACCTCTCCTTGAGGGCGAGCTCACCACATGAAGAACTCCATTTCCCTACCACTAAAATAATTATTAAAGAAGTCTTGTTGTGACTGCTATTATGTATTCTAATCCTTGTGGATGCATTAAAAATTGACAACAGTAAGTCCTGCATTAGAAATGGTCCCCGTACTGAGTAACCATGCTGCTAGCTAAAATGGTTTAATCTTCTGCCACAGTGATTTTTTTTCCTAACATTCTTGTTGTTTTTAGGTTCATAAGTGAGATGCAGAGATCACTTATACTTCTGTGGTTGATAATATGCCCCTCTCTGGGACATAATTGACATCACTGCAGTTACAAAACAAGGAATGAGAGGCTTTTATTCGTTCCAAGTGATTACTTCATGAGATTTTTTCAATCAGCTCTTTAAAAAATATAGAAATAATGAAGGAAACCAGGAAGCTTATGACAACAAATTTAAGTTCTAGTCTAATGAAACATTCTGTATAGATAACTAGTGGTATGATAGGGTTCATTTCCTAGTCTACACAGAGAGTCAAAGGGTCATTTATTTAGAAAGGAATCTTTAGAAAAACTCGTTTGAACTTGTCAGAAGGCTCACAAAAACTTACTGTTGCAAGTGTAGTTTGTCCATGTTTAGCCTGTTAATGTAGATGGGACAATGATTATAAATGACAATGATTCTCAGTTTCTCAGCACAAGTGAGACATGGACATACTGGACAGAGCCTAGCCAAGGGCTCATGATTGGGAGACTGAAGCATCTCTCTTGTGAGGAAAGAATGAGGGAGCTGGTATTGTTCAGTATGGAATAGAGAAGGCTCATCAGTGTATGCAAACACCTGAATGGAGGATACAAAGAGGATGAAGCAAGGGTCTTCTGTTGTGCCTGCTCTCAGGACACAAGATAAAATGGGCACAGAGAGGAAACACAGGATGCTACATCTCAACTTCAGGAAGCACTTGTTTTTAAATTGTGAGCACTGGCACAGATTGCCAAGAGAGGTTGTGCATCATTATCCTTGGATAAATATCAAAAGATGTCTGGTTATGGCTTAACTCAACTGGCTTTAAGAGGCCCTGCTTGAGAAGGGTTTGTAGGACCTACTTATCTCCAGAGGTCCCTTCCAAACTTACTTATTCTGTAACTGTGATAAAGGCACACATTAAATGAAACTCAAGGATGAGATCAGCTGATAAAGCCATTTAAGAAACCAGCCTTTGCTCTAATAGCACTTTTACAGATTATAGAGACATCACAGAGTTTATGATGTCTGGGTTGTTTTTTGGTTTTTGGGTTTTTTTTCCAGGGTGACTCTAGCCACTGTTGTCTTCTATGGTTTTACTCTTAAATAGCAATGGGAGCTCAAAGTAAATTCTGTTGTAATTTATGCCACTGGATCAACACAAATATTGAAAGCAATATTTGGCCGACACAGAATTAAATTCAATTTTAAGCTGCATCATTATTTTTACTGCTACTACTATAATAAGCCCTCAGATGTTTTCAGAGTTTAAAACATGTAGGACAGTTTACTCCCAAACAAGCTACATCTCCTGAAAGGGAATAAATAATTGCTCAAATTTCTTATACTGATTCTAACAGCACTACACAAATACAAGTGAAGGAAGGATTTGGCCCAAGGAGAGAGCTGTAACAGATGAATGAATTTAATAGATTTTTCAAAGGCTTATACTTGTGTGACAGCTTGTCTTTATTTAATTTTAACTCTGTAAATTTAAAGAGCAATTTAAATGAGAATGATAAAAGCTAGAGGGGAAAGACACCTATTAGATCATTGAGTTAATCTCATGCCACTGCACAAATGGTCTTTATTGGCATTTTCAAGTACTTTGTCCAGAATTGTTCTTAAAGTCAAAAGGAATAGGGCTTCTACCCCTTTGAGAGAATTAGGATTTTCTGGCCCTCAGGACATTTCTCAGTTATAGTACTTCTTTTTTCTTTTTATAGTTTAATTAATGTAGGTCTGATGTTTTGTGAGAAGAGGAGGAGTTTGAATAAAGAACCTTTTTTGCTTGCTTTTTGCTGACAGCCTACAAGGAAATGGGAACTACAGCTTTTGGAGTAATGCAGCTTTTCCTGATCCAACAGAGCTGTAGTGAAAGTTCAGCCCCACCCTCCCAGACACTCAACACACCTGTTCTTTCATGCCCAATTCTGGCATTTCTTTTTTTTCTTTTGGTCTCCGCTGAGACCTTCAGAAGCTCTTTCAGCTTATTTTTTTCTTTCACAGACAGAAATGTTCCTATTTTTTTCTTGCTGTTTAGTGAGAATGTCAAACCAAATAGTGAAGATGTCTCTCTTGTCTATTCCATAGTCAGATATCCCTGAAATTTTTATTTCTTTGCTCCTTTTCACACAGATAATTTTGCTCATGTACTGTCAGTTTTCTTTTCTCGAAGTCTTAGATACTTTCTTGTTGCATTTTTTCTTTTTCTGCTGTTTCTCTGCAGTGATCTGTTCATTATCTTGTCATTACCTTTCCAAATTCTCTTTTGCTCTTTGTTATTCTCCTATCCCCTTAATTCCCTTTATTTCCAGTCTCAAACTACTCATCCACATCTCCTCCTGCAGCTTGCAGAATTAGTTGTTTTCTTCTACACTTTGTTCATGCATAATGACTGTTGCAAACACTGAGGAATCAGGACATTATGTGTTGGAGATATTTATATTCAGACTGCTGTTTTGTTTTGTTTTTTTCTTATTTCGCAGGCTATTCTTCAACAGTGGTTAGATCTAAACTGGTATATGGGTTAAATCACCTGGTACACACGGTAGAATTGGGTTCTAGACCCAACACAAAAGATTATGAAATATAAAATATAACAGTATTCACAAAAATAATGAATTTTATGTAAATTTAGGAGTAAAACAGTGCCCTACTGCTAAATTGAGACTCATGTTGACAGTGCAGATTCTTAGGCTGTCCATTACAGTTGGAGCAGTTTGAAGAGGAGGAACTGACAGACTCAAAGGCCTTCTCTGCATAGAAACTGAAGAGCTCACATGGTGTTTGGGTAGAGTAATGAACGCTATCTGGATCTTAAATGGGTAAGATGGCAATCACTGCGACACTGGATTAGAAAGCATCCCTTTTAATGGGTTACCTCCTCCATAAAATCTTAGTATTCTGCACTGGCTAACTTTGGGGGCTGGCTGCTAATTGCCTTTTTTTTTTTTTTTAGTTGCTTACAAACAGAATATGGAAACCTGGCACTGGGTTTTGGGGGCTGTGTTATGTTCTGGAGAGCATATCATCTAAAAATTAATGCCACCATGCCGCATTTCTTACTGTCATGCATAATTTTTTTTCTGGGTCTGTACTTAGTTACTGCAAAGATGACAAAGATCCAAAACAAATCTGAGCAGAACTGGTGGGATAAGTATTGAAGAGGGAAAAATAAGAAAGTTGCGGTGGTGCAAGAACCCAAGAATTATGGTGCCTGAAGAGTAGAATATATTGATGGATGGATATCTCCAAAACCTGACGGACTGTTTTGAATACAGTATTTGTTGGTGAATCTAAGAAAGTGGCTTTAATCTGAAAATTTAAGAATATGATGTATATCTTAGTCAGATGGAGTATTCATCCCTGGTGTTAATGCTGAGTGGTTTGTCCCAGTTTGTCTTAAATTATTTTGTTTCATGTTTACCCTTCACCAAGTTCATGTATAAAAGACCATTATTTTTGTGTCATCAAGTCTTCTTTCTGTAGTTTACAAAACTGTAACATGATGATTATTTTAAAGAAAAGGACTAGAAAGATGAAAAGGAATAATTAATTAATGTTTAACGCATCTAGAAATGTACCTGATTTTTCTGCAGTTAAAATAGTAGAATACTCCACTTTTTCTCATGACTCAGAGGTACTACACTTTGCATTTAGTATACTGCAGACTGTCATGGTGCAGCTTTTTGAGTAAGACATTGAATTTGCTACTGACATACTACAAGCTAAATTAGATAAAATATAAATGGACAGATAACTGCTTTATAAACACCTAAGTATTTTTAAATGGTTCTCTAATCAGCTAGTGCAAGAATAAATAAAAACATAAAAGTTGTGCAACTGCAACATACAGCCAAAAAGCACACTTTTCATGACATAAGAAATGTTTTAATCTGATCTGAGAATATGAATAGACAGAGTGATTAGATTTCATTAGAAACTTAATAGAAAAAAAACCTGATTAAATCTGGAAAGATTTAGTTACTATGCAGAACTCAGTTCTCGGGGTGTCAGGCCCCTAGATTTCTTTGTAGATTGCATCTACAAACACTAATTGTCCTGAATAGTTTCAGTGTAATTATGTATCCTCTGTCTTTTGGTCCAGGAGTTTCTTTAAGCTCATGTTGTGCCCCTATTTGTTGCCTTACCTACGAAGAATGGAGTCTTATGTCCAGCCTGATTTCCTGCTGGTCCTGATGTTTTTATTGGACTTACAGTTTATCCTCAGCCCTGACTGTTACATCACATTTGTCTGATGATCACTGGGCTGAACTTGTTACTGCCACCAATCCTATTTTTTCCTGTGAAACTGCACCTTTGTTGATGAAGGCCCTGCCCCAGTCTGTGCCAAAGTCACCTTTAGCTCATCCTCCTTCATGTAGAAGTCTTGGTCTTGCTGCTCCATCATAGTTAATTCCAGCGGTCACTTCCCTGCAGCTGATGGCTAATGCAATCCAATAGATTTGTCTTCACTGTTGTGAACTTCTCTGGTGTGTTGCTGGCTTGTGCTCAATGTGTGGCCCTTAAAAAACTTTCAGATTATTTTGTACAGAGGCACTTTCTAACCACATTGTCCCCAGGCTGTACTATCCCAAGGGTTTATCTCATCACAGATACAACACATTTGCCTTTGTTCCATCTGCCTTTGTTGCACTTTGTAAAGATTCTTTATATATTCAGTCCACTTTTATCTTCATCCAGCACCTTTCTGAATGGCCTGCCAGACCTCCAGTGCAGACCAGTCCACCCAGTCTAATGTCATCTGAAAACATGATGCAAGACCCCTTTAAGGTTGTCCAGGCCATTAATGAAGACTTTAAACATCGGCTCCATTAAGAAAGCTTGAAGGACACTACTTGTTACTAGCTATCAAAATTCTTTTGCAACTGGAATTTTAAAAACTAAGAGTCTAACCTCATGCAGATATGAAGTATTTCCATGTATGAATCTAAATTTCTCATTTGTGACTTTAGGAGCCACAGCCACAGTCTGTGCTCCAAATAGCCTTGCAAATGGACAAAGGCAATGATTTCACAGTCTATAACTGCAGGGTTGGAAATCAGGCAACTCTGAATATCTCTCTGCCAAACTGAGACAGTACACATCTCTATTTTTCCTTGTTTCTCATTTAATATTTTTCAAAGGCACTGTGTGTGGGATGTAGTCAGACAGTCAGCAATTTTTTTCACACTAATAGCTTTGAAATGTCTTAGTCATACTTGTAAAGAGCTATTTCAACATTTCAAGCAAAGTAGCCACTTTTGAAAGTAGTTCTTTAACAGGAAAAGTACAAATACTTTTTTTTTCCATAAAAACAGAGAAATACATTTTTTGCCAAGATATTTCATTCAATTTCTTCAAATCTTTATTATCCTAAATGGCATTCTTCTCCAGCATGCACAAGTTTTTCAGAAGATAATGAATGGACACCTCAGTAAGATGCACTGAGGTGCTGTGTACTGCTACTTTCAGCTGAAAGGGAATACTCCCCTGCCTCTTTGACAATTATTTCTTTTAAAAGCCTGTCATACACTTCAAAAGAAGCCAAAGACATCCCATTATGCACTTGTTGAGTAGTTGTATCTGTCATTTATTGGTTATTTCTTACAACTAGCTCAGTAGAGAGTAGAATATGTGAGAGTAGATACAAGGAAGTTCTTTATCTTTGCTTACTTCATTTTCTTTGGTTACTTCATTTGATAGCAGATCCCTTCTGTGTCAACCCGGAGAAGTCAAGCAGGCTGCAGCAAGTGGTTCCTTGAGGACCATGCATTAAATGTAAAGCTGAATCTCTGAAAATAGATAGAGAGACTCCTGGTAAAAGTAATGTTCAAAATAATTATAAGTAACGTTAGATATTACTTTTAGCTGAGAAACAGGTAGATGCTGCCTAAACTCATCTAAAGGATACATCTGAAGATATTTGAGACCACTGAATAAGAATGGCAAGTTTCCAGGAGCTTTTGAGTCTTTGTGGTATTGGTTCTTTATCCATTGCAAGTTTGAATTCTTCTTGGACCTCAGGTAGATTCAAGCCAAAACCTTTTAGCCTTTTTTTTTTTTTTTACCTTTTTTTGTCTGATTTTTGTGGCTTGGATCAGTTCTCATTTCCTGAATACACCTTATGTGATTGTCAATCTAGAAAGTACATTATTTTATGAAATACATAGAATAATAAAACTAATATGATCTTTTTGTACTGTAGGTGACTCACTGACACCTTAAAGTAGTTGTTTGAAAAAATAAAGTGAAACAAAATTCTTCAAGTAGTGAAAAAAAAATAACATTGAAAAAGAATGTGCCTTTGAATAACATACAAATTACTATTTACTTCCCGTTAGTTTCCTTTTTTTTAGTTGATTTTCCTTTGAAGTGCTATGTATTCAATGTAAACAAATGCAAAGGGGAAACAGAATTCTATTGCTTTTCTTGTGGTTGTCCTTGTATTTGAGCAGACTCAAGATGTGTAAAACTGTTTGTTGGTCTGCTACCTTTCAGAATTTTATGCATTTATCAAAAATACCTTATTTAATTTCAACAGATGCATATAACAATTATCTTTGTAGCTGTCATTTCTAAGAATGATTGGTGGAAAAAGTGACTTGAAGCATGAGTACACATCCAAGTGGTTACAAATCAAATGCAAATAAAATTTAACAATCATGCAAACAATGAATTTAACTAACCAGACAAAATAATGATCTCACTGTTGAGGTAAGTGTCCTTCAAGGAATAGATGTGTATGAATCAAGCTGCATTTAAAAATGGAATAAATTTTATTAATATATCCTTTTAATTTCATTTTAAACCCCAAGAAGCTATGTGATTCTTTTTCCTTATGCATATATCCGTATTTACATTTTAATTGACTTTTTTGCTTATCAGGTCACAGAGAATTTTGCAGCTTTTTTTAGTGGAGTGTGGTTTTTTTTTTGGAGTTTAAACAGACAATAAAGCCTAGTTTTAATTAAAGCCTTCTAAGTGTTATAAACCTGCACAAAGTGATAGAAATGTGGGGGGAAAAAAAAAAAGAGAGAGAAGGAAGGTATTGATTGAGATGATTCAGGAGTTTTGATTGAAACATTCTTTTAAGTGCTTTTTTGGACATATGCCAGAGCACTTAATTGTTCTTTTACTGGTAACTCTTCAGTAAAGCAGATCTCTCAGACTGTTGTTGACAGAAGTCCTTGCTACAGTTGATCATGGTAACTTGAGTTGGTAGAAACCCAAAGTTTTTAATTATCAGTAAATTTGGGGAGAATTCAAAACAGAAATAGGATTTGAACTTTGCTGTTTAGCTCACCCTGTATCCTGAGAACTGCTGAGACACCCTGATGGACTGGCTCCCCTTCCTGCCTACTGCACCATCCATACGATCTGCAGAACAGCACAATATTTCCTTATCTGAGTGGAAGTGCAGCTTTTGGTTACATTGTGGTGATTTTTATTTTGCTCACCTACAATATAATTTTTTATAACCTTATGGACTGATGGAGTTTGAGTATGAACTATTTTTCACTTAAGCATTTAAGAAACATGTAAAATTCTGTATGCTTCAATTAAATGTGAAAAGATGGTGAAAAAGTCTTACATCAGAAAAATAATTTATATAAAACTGGTAGCTTTTAAAAGTCCAAGGTATAACTTCAGTTTTTTCCCGAATAAAGGGAACTTGAACTTAAACAAAGGAGCTTGAGTAGAAGCTCTAAAAATTGAATATGTGACATCTTCAAAAGCAACAGAGAAAACTCTTGAACACCTGTCAAATGAAACAGAAAGTGTACTCCACTCCAAGTATGACTGAAACGTTTTAGAGAGATGCGAGCTGAGATTGTGTGCATGTGTGTATAAGATTTTTTTCCCTTTTAAATTTCTTTACCACTTCCTTTAATCAGTAAGTGGTAAGATATTTTCCCTAACTCTGCAAGAGCTGACAGATTCTTTTCTATGTGTCTGAAAATATGTGCTTCTATCTGTTTTGCCTTTGCCTCAGCTGTGCTATTTTTCCTTCAGTGTTCTAAATTCTGATTTATAAAAAATTAAAAGTCTACCAGAATTTAAATCATAACCTCATAGAAATACTCCACAACTTAACAGAAAAAAATATTCAAAAATCCTACTTTAGGAGGCTAATAATTTTCAATAACCATGAAAATTATGCAAAATACTCATACAGTGAAATGCATGGAAATGCAAATCATGATAATGTATTTTTTCTACTAGAAAGCACAAGTTGTTTGTTTATATTTGCTTTAAATGCCCTTAAAATCTATTCCTCTTCAAGGAACACCTTCTCTATTTCCATGGAAAGAGAAAATTTTTTTTTTCATTTTAAAATATGCTGCCATCCTTGCCATAATACGTAAAATTTTACTGTAAAATTACTTGTTTCATGGCAGTGTTTTTTGTTTTGTTTTTTATCTTTGCAAAGTCAGACTCCTGAATGCTCCTGAATGTTGCAAAAACTTAGATCTAACACATTTCAGATATGACATTTCCAAAAGAACTCTTCAGCTCTGTCATTTCTATAGTAGTCTTTAAATTAATCTATAAAGTTCATAGGTGAGATCAGTATGTTCAAGATAGCAGAAGTGAAGAATTGTTCATTCATTATTAAGTAACTTGCAAGTTAGTACTGCATAAATGTAAATCCTTAACAAGTATTTTTCACATTTAAAATTTTCTTCTTTTCCTGTTCTGAAAAATATGATTTTATCTTGCTGATATATAGCTTGATTAGTATTGGGATTAACACAATTTTAACAGGACAAGATATTCCTAAACCATCTTAAAATAAATATGCATATGCTGGTCTGGATGTTATGAAATATTCAGCATGTGACAAGAAATACTTCTTGTCACATATGTGCTGGCACTCCAGTAATTGGGTTCATGAATTCCTTCCAATAGAAATATGAAAGTTGCTTTTCCTCTTTACAACTAATTTCACTAGTGCTTATGAAAAAAAAGAAGTGATTTTTAAAGACAGTTTAAGAAAATGAATCTGCTCACACAAGTTGAAGTACTGATTACTGACCTTTTTATCCCCCAGTGATCCAGGTATTTAGTGACACTTGCAGTTTTTTCACTATTAATCTAAAATACATACAATCCTAGGAGGTATACTACGAATATTTTCCAAGAGAAAACCCACAACTATGTTTGTCTTCATTTATGGTAAACACTTGTAGAAGGAAATCGAGGACTTCTTGTGAGGGAAGAGAAGATAAAGAGGAAATAACTTCACTTTTTTCCTCCAGCGAACTGAAATGTTTTTACATAATTGAGAGAATAGCACTACTTGGTAATGAATGCCTATTAAATGCATCCTCTCCAAGTATTCCTTATTTTTGAACAAAATTATACCAGTTTCTCAATTGTTGCAGATGAGACACCAGCAGAGATTAAAGTATCATAAGCAGAGTTTCCATTAACAAATTATGAATCAAACAGCAGAGATTCCCAGGACATATCAAAGAGTTCTGAAGGAACATGGTGAAGGAGGCTGAATTCCTATAAAACAAACAACTTGCCAGACCACAAAATTCCAAACTCAGCTATTCATTACAATGAAATTCTGTAGCAGAACTTACTTTATCTACCTCTATAAGAGGACCAATTTAGATCCTAGAAATCACTGATCTTCAGTAAATAATTTAGATCAAGTGACAATTTAAAAAAATGAAATTATGAAATGCTTAATGGATCATAATTTTACAAGGAGATCGGCTTCTATATGTGCCTCTAATTTAATAGAGTAAAATTCCTTAAGGGTGTCAATGAAATGGTGATTGAAGTAGTTGGTAGATGTGTTTGTCTAAACTTTCAAAAAATCTTTTGCAAAATCTTTCATAAGAAGCCATAAAAAATGATCAGTCCTAAGAGGAGATCTAATGTTCTGTCAGAGGTCAGAAGCTGGATGAGACTTGGAAAACAATGAGCCTGAATTACTCCTCATTTTTGAAAAGGGTGAAATGTTAATGGTGGCATGTTTGGATATTGAAAGAACTATCCTGGTCAAATGTACTGTTTGCATTAATGATCTGGAAAAGATATGAAATGAGCCAACTCCTGATTAGTTAGGATAGAACTAAATACATAATTTGGAGAAATTCCAGGAGGATTTAGCAGAATAAAGTCATCAATGTGTGACAGGTGTAAAGTAAGGCTGATCAGGGAAGACAGTGCTGAAAATTTGCTAAATGTTCCTGAGTATCTTTGAATCTATAATTAATATAGATCTTCATTAAAGAAAAAAAGAAAACAAACAAGCAAACTCTGATACGTATTTCTCAGTGATAGCTCAACTCCCTGCCATTTCCCCAGAGAAAAAGAGGAGGAAGAAGATGAAGAACAAGAAGTGGTAGAAGAAGAAGAAATTAGAGATGACTGTGGCAGCAGCATTTGGAAAATGGACCTAAATTAGTATATAATACCACAGAGCTGATATTTGATTAGCTCTGATGGCAATGGTCCATGCCAATAGTAGCCATCAAGGCAGTCAGTCTGCAGAGCTTTCCTGTGAGAAGAGGAGCAGAAGCCAAAGCAGACACCTGCTTTTTCTCGCCCAACGTACAAGATCTGGCCTTTTAAAAGAAAGTTGAGTTTCTAGGCAGTTTGCAGCTCTTGGTCTCCTGGGCTAAGTGTTTTCAAGGGTGTTACTTTGTCAGGGCTGTTGTTTTATACTGTTTCTCAGCTATTATTTTCCTTGCTGAGCTGCTGCTTCTTTAACCAGCCCTAGTCCTGCCCTGGCTCTCAAGGCTGGCCTTCTTCAGTGACTTATAGCTGACTATTAGTGAATTGCTTGCAGCATTGGGGCCTCCACTTCTAAGATGTACCCACTTTGTCAAAGCTTTTGCTATTATCCTGTGGTTAAAGTGCACATCATAACAAGAGACAGCCAGTATCATATTCAGACTCACACAGCCAGGTCTCATAACAAGTTGATGGGAAGCCTGCAGGTCAGCATTGGCATCTTGCACTGTGAGCTGGAAACATACTAGTGCAGAGCTCCTGACCTCATAATGGCAGATTCTATAACATTTTTACAGGGCATTGTATGCACACATACAAAGTATAAAAAGTTTTGCAATCTCTGTGTGCTCATGTTTGGGTTCAGAAAAAAACCTCAAAATCTGCACAGTGTGCTTCTGCTTTTGTGGGGAAAATGAGTTTCTGTTTTAGTTCATAGGATACAGATTTCCTAAAATAATATGTTACTTTAATGATGAATATGCACCCTGGAAGGAAAATAGGTCTGGATTTTAGTCCCTGTTATAAGAAGCAATTATGCTTTTTCAGTGACAAGACCGTTACATCAAATGCAAGAACTGTTCTGATGTTACTAACTGATTAAATTAAAGAATGAAGGCTTCCTTTGGTATGCACAATTATTTTGGGAACAAGGTGATAGCGACTAAAATTACTGTGAAAAATGGAGCTTTCAGAAAATTATTTAACTTTCCTCCAAACTGCTGCCTATTTTCAGTATAATATATTGAACTACATTGATGACTAATTTGTATTGATGTGACCATTTCTTTCCTGCAGTACTCTGTCTCAGGGGGATGGTTAGCAATATAATTTTCTACAGCACTGTTGACAACTTTCCTTTTTTAATGCTGATATATTCATTTATTATTTAAATCAATTCAGGTAACATCAATTAGCGTATAAGTCTCTGTTGAGTATTAAACCTATAGTAGTGACCTGTCAAAACCTTAAGAACTATATTATAATCGAATTATTCTAAAAACCTTCAGTTTCTGAGTCAAAAAATAAGTACACATATGTATCCATATTATAATCAGTGGTCATTTGATGAACTGTAAATTATCTGAATACTAACCTTTTCCTGTAGAATTTTTTGGCTCATCTTTTTCCCTGACAGGACAAATAGAGAAATCTGTAAAAATGATAGGAGCACAATTCATGGAGAAACCTTTCAGTTCATGTGATTTTTGTACAATGTCACAGCAACAATCTCAAGCAGAATATCCATACAAAAAAAAAAAAGAAAAGTTTAAAAAGTCACTGGAGCTCCTAATAAGCTAATAAAAGTGATTTTCCGTCTTGATTGAGGCAATATATTAACTAAAATTTAAATTCCCAGCTAAAGAGAAATATTACTTGATCTACAACTGCATGGCAAGATGTGATAAAATTCCTTGGCCTATTAGCATACTCCAGAAGCTAAATGTAACATAAATAAAGAAGGTAGCTAACTATAATGAATATGCAATGGTAAAAATCACAGTTTACATAGTGCTGGATTCTCACACACTTGCATTCGTTCAGTATCTTGCCTTGCAAACAGTTTTACTGAAGAGAATTTTGGTGCCAATCTCCATGAAAAGCAGTTGAGAGTCTCCTCTTGCCATTTTTAGTGTGAGCTGTGTGGGATTAACTCACTGTTCACTTGTAAGTAAAGGGTTTGCATCTGGGTCTACAGGAGTCCTGTCACTGAGACAAAATTACTTGGAGCACAGGAGAACTTGAGTGCCTCTCACCTGCTTTAAGTGAGAAGTAACAACCTTTGTTTCTTCTCAGTTTGTAGTAAAAAAGAAAAATTATTGTTACTTAAAAAAAAGGCATTTTAATTTGTTCAAACAAGGCTTTGTACAGTGCATGACATGGGATTTTGTACAGTAGAGAGGGAAAGACAAGCTATGGAAAATGATTTCTAATGATGCTTATATAGGAGTAAATTTTATAGCTGAAATCCAACTATTCCTTCTTTTTTTTAATTTTATTTTTAATGTTTTCTTTTATAATAAGTTCTGGTATCTATGCCTTTGAACCCATATATGTGTATGATAATGATAGAGATGTTATGCAAATTTCTGATTCCAAATTAAATGTGGAAATTCAGAGAGTCATATTATTTGTAATTGAATAAGATGTACATTATGACCATTTTAAATGAGCAACTTCATTTTGAGTGCTCAGCATGTTTTAAATAAGGAAAATATGGAGGTCCTATCCTTAATCGCTAAATGAATATTTTTCATTATTATTATTTAATTAATTACTTATTTCTATAAGCAGAAAGCGAACTCCACTGTTATATATGATTAGCCTTCAGTCTTCTCGGATCTTTCTTCATCTGACAGAGTCTTTCACATCTGTCTGCAAGAGAAACCCTCTCAGAGGTGACTTTTCTGCTAGAAGTGGCATATGCAATGAGTCAGAATTGCACTATTAAATACTCTAAGTCACATCTTTCTTGGACAGTCAAATCACACATTTGCCAAGGAATGGCATGCACACGGATAAGTATGGCTGAGAAGGGTGAGTTAAAATGCTCCTTGCTGGAAGATGTGTCAGTACTGACTTTTTTCCAAGTCAGTGCTCTTTTACTTTCTAAAGCATTTTAACTCTTTGTTGTTGTTGTTGTTTTTAATTTCACTTTGACTTCAGCTTCTTGCACTCTCCTGTTGTAACTTTGATGATTCCTTTTATGTAAGATAAATATATTATAAGTTTTCTATTTTTGAGGGTGATGACTTGGGTTTTTTCACCTTGTGGAGTAAACTGCTAACAGTAGTAGATAGAAAATTTCTGAGAAGGGCAAGGCACCTAAAGATAAGGAGAACTTTTCATTTCAATGAGTATTGATCTTTGCAAGCTGGACAGATGTGCTCTGCAGATGTTCTACTGTACATATAAAAATTTATTTGTTAAAACTGATCAACATGTCATCATAATATCATTAAAGAGCCAGTACTTTGTAGTAAGATTAGTGTTTTGCCCCTAGTAAAAGCCAAAGCAAACAATACCAGTACAGATGTAGAAATGCTCAGTAATTATCATCCCTCTGGTTCCGTAAGCAAAAGAAAGGGGAGAAAAAAAAAAAAAAGACAAGCATTTGAAGCTTGACAGCTTCTCTAGCATCTGTTTATGACGACATTTGAATAACGCCAGATGTATGAGAAAAAGCAAAAGTTAGAGACCCAGTAGCTCATGTCATCAGCTAGGCCAATGAGTGGCAGAAGTGAGAACACACACACACTAAGACCCCAAAAAAAAAGATCCAAATCAAGCTCAGTCTCATGTATAATTTATCAAGCTGTTTTTCAAAATTCAGCTTAGATGACATTTCTAGAACAGTCCTTGTCTTTTCAAACAGAAGGGGTTTTTTTGTATTTTGTCTGACTGAAAGGAGGAAGATGTGCTTTTTTATTATTTTTGAAATTAGAGTTTAGTTTCTATTGAAGTGCAACCTTGATTGAACTGATGTTAGAAGAGGGACCATAGCACCCTGATTCCTCATGCTAAACTACGTCTTTTCCAACTAGAGCAAGATTTAAAGGATACCCAAAGGTTTTCCATTATTAGAGCAGGGAAAAGGTTAGCATTTTTCTCAATTGAACTTTTTCTTTTATTACACCCAAACACTTTGATCACTTTTACTGGTCATCCACAAAATAAGAAGTCTGGGTTTTTTTTGGCTCTGCCTCAACATCTGCCCTTTCCTCCAGTGCAAATGACTGGAGAGGCTGGATGATGACAGATGTGTTCTAGCTATTTTAAGGATAATTTATACACCAGATAATTCTGTCACTTTTACCTCGACACCCGAGGAGAAACACTCTCTTGAAGGAAATCAGCAGCTCAATTTATAGTATTTCTTCTAATAACAATTCCAGCAAGCAGGCATAAAATCATAGCATGGTTTGGGTTGGAAGGGAGTTGCATTTGGGAGTTTTCTTCATCCATTGCTATTTAAAAAAAATATATGCCTCTGCTTCCCTAAAAGCCTTTTCCTTTACAAAGCATCAGCTTTGCTTACTGAAGCTGAAAATTAAGCATCAGGATGAAAAAGAGGACATTAACAGTAAAATTTGGGTTTGCGTCTCTCCTTCAGTATCTCTGTAATGGAGAAATATCCCTGCAGTGAACTCCTTATCTGAATGTGAATAGCTTTATTGTCAGCTGTATACCTACTTCATATACTAAATGGCAGCTTTTCTGGTACTCTCTCCTTTCTACCCTCAATTGCCCATTGGAAGCATTTGTACTGATATGTTAAACTAGTATACTATTAAGATTTTGCTAGTTACGATGCAGCAATGAAGCAAGCAATTCTTCCTATTTTCCCCAGAGACTTCTGTTAGCATCTGTCATACATGATAAATAGGAAATATTTTATTAGGTGGCTGTTCTTCCACCTCAAGTTATCATTAATTCACTAAGATAACAAAAGAGAAATTGATCTGCAACAGAAGAGTCAATTAAAGGAAATGTTTTGATAATGCTGGTACAAGGCACAGTCAAAGCCCCAAAAGTTGTACATGGTAGATAGAATGAGGGGAAAAAAAACCCCAAACACAAATAGTTGGCTTCACTTGAAGTGGTTTCAACAATTTCCTTGATTTAGGGGGATTTAGCTCTTTTAAATGACAATAAATGGCAAATTTATGTAATACACAATTTGTAACTCTGTAGTCTTCTACAATGGTGCCATATCTAGTGCTCTACGGTACATTCTAGCCCATACACTCATATGACAAGTACACACAGTTCTTCTGTATATGGTTGCAAATATATTATTTCAATTTGCTCTTTCCTGGGGATTTTCTTAATTTTAGCTTGTTTTAGCCTTCTATAATATTTGTTCCTTTGCTAGTTTTACAAGATTTGTCAGTAATTTCTGTTTTACTTGCATACATGCCTTTGTAGGAACTTCAGATACTTGTTTGATACTAGTTTAAACATTCTGTGTAACTTATCAGTGATATTGGTCTGAGCTGTTCTGCAGCACCTAAAGCTATGGAAGAAGCAGTTAAACCTTTTCAGTGCATACTGCATTCATACAGAAAATCTCTTCTGGGCAGTTATAAAGGCTGTTGCAGACCAACACTATGAGTGTTCTATTGTGTGCTGAAAATCAGTCATGCAGTTCCCACTTCTACTAATTGCAACCACTAGGATTTTTTTATTTTTTTTTGGCCATATTTGCTGCTGAAAGCATAATTTTTAAAAATGCAATCATTTCTTTGAAAAAGCCCTTATGGATATGAAAAACATCCATCTTAGAAAATCTTAGAAAATTACACCGTCTCATGGAATACTCTGAAAACTCCTAGAGCACAATTTTATTACGTCATAGACTAGTATACTCTTTTCTACCGATTGAAAATTTTTTCAGACACAGTAAATTTTAAGAGACTTTTCAAAAAGGAACAGTTAAAGGATTAGCTGTGATTATGTTGCAAGAACCTCAGAGGATTTACTGTGCATTGGTTACTCCCTCCCATGGAGTTCCTTTTGGAACCGGTCATTGTGTTTTGTATTAAGCGATGTGGTTCATGAAACATTTCAGATGGCCTTTTCTTCAAGGGCAAAATTCAATATTTCTGTGCTAATCTTGACAGGGATTTGATGTATCCGGCTGCATATCTCCATGCAATGTCTTCATTTTCTAAACCACGAAGAAACAAAACATTTGCATTAAAATAACTCACAAAGAATCTGCCCTAATTACATTTGTTTGAACACTTATTGTAAATCTAGTTTCTACTGAAGTACTGGTATGGTCAATTCATTGAAAGAAGAACTTGCGATGATTTAATCACAGCAGTAGCCAACCACCATGCTCTCTTGTGAGACATGCTTTCAAGTAACACAGAAAACAGCAGTAATTACAGCCATAACTCAGTGAAGAAATAAAAACAATGTAGTCTGTCTCCTTCAGCAGCACCATTTAAATCAGAGAAACTACATAGCTGCTTTGCCCACACTTTGGGACATCTCTTCATAGTTGATTGCACCTGTATAGCCATTATGGGTTATGATTATCTCTACATAAAAGCCTTATTCACCTCTATAGATTACCTTTTCAAAAGATTAAAGACTAATGTTTTCATCTTATTCAAGCCTGGGGAGAGATGGCATTGGTACTGTAGTCACGCATGATGAAGAGTAGAAGTACAAAGAAAAGGTAATCCTTTGAATAAACTACATTTGCCCTGGAATTACTGTTTTAATAACTTGGCTTTTTCCAGTCAATCATGAACAAAGATTTAGGTGCTCCTCTATTTCTTTCTGATGATCACTACAGTTACATATCAAGTTAACTATTCTTGCTAGTATTTGTGTTTGCTGTTTATATGGACCATGGCTTGAAATGGTTTTGTCATTTTAAGGGTAATTTTATATTTTTTAATGACATGTATGTGGGTTTTTTTTAATTCAGTACCAGATATTGAGTGCTGACTGCATGAGAAATGAATGACTTTGCCAACTTGTTCAAAAGTGAAGCTGACTGGCAGAAGCTATGATGGGGTAAGTGAGAAAAATATAATATTGTCTGCCTACCTCAGATTTATCTATTTATTTATTTAACTTTTCCATGGGTCCAGAGTGTGCTAATCTACCTTGACAGGACTTTGTCATGGTAATTTTTATAAGGGCCAGACTTAATCCATTACTTTGTATGTTCTAGAGTAAGATTCCATTCTGCTGGTATTATAAATTAAAAGCATTTTCCCCCGTGTTTTTAGAATATTTTTTAAAAATTAAGGTTCATAAATTTACATAATAGAATGTAGGTTTGGATACAACAACTTTTAGTTCATATTCTTAATATTTATGTATAGAGATTAAACCAGAAGAAACCTTGTTTCAGTTGATCTTTGCCAGTAGTAGGCATACTAAGATGTCTCTATGATTGAGAAGCATGCTTATGTTTGAGGTACCTTGTTGCATTGTGATATTAAAGCTCCCAAATAAACACCAAAAAAATGCCCTAAAAGAAAAAAACACACAATGAAAAAAATCATGCTCATTAGTTTTCAATATTGTGTTCAAACATCTGCCTTCTGCAAAACTAAAAGGGCGCCACTTTTTCTTTTGCTCTTGCGAATGGGTATTCAATTAAGATCTGACAAAATAAATTAAAAATAAATAAATAAATAAGCCATTTAAAGAACATTTATATAGAATAGATCCATTTGCTCTTCTATAATTAATCAGACATGGTGACTAAAAATGCATTTATTATGTAGGGTTTGTGAAATAGTTTTCTTTAAAGATATGAAAAAGTAAGATTTTGCCTTAAAACTAACAGAGGACAGTTAAAAGGACAGTACTAAGGTGAAAACTAAGAGTTTTGTGAAAACAAGTTTCAAATGTAGAATTTTAAACATTACTTGATATTTCTAAAGTCATCCATTTTTATGGGCTAAAGATGAAGGGTTTTTATCTTTGTGAATTTGCAGTCAGAATGTTTATGGTTTCTGTTTTCTTAGTTAATGGCATAGGTTCTTGAGTTTTCAGATCTACTTAAAATGTTATATAACTTATTATCATAGGGAATCCTAAAGTCTTCAACTGGAGGAGTACACAGCAAGTCAATCATAGCTCTGCATTAGTAGAAGGATGGGTGCTTGTCTGAGAGCACTAGGCTCCTCTAACCCAGTCTGACGGCTTCAGTGCTGCAGTCATGTAAACTAAACTAACACACTCAAATACAATGGCAACCTCAGCTAACATTTAGTTTACAAGCCTGCATGACTGAAGGTAGCATTACTATTTTTAATGCTATAAATAAATAAACTTCCAACTGAAAAGTTCTAGAGATTAATACCCACTGACGTCACTTCCAAATTATCTTAAATCACAAAAGTACTCGATCCTGGTATTTGTCATGTTTCTTGACATATGCCTGTATTATGTACACATGCTTGTGTGCTTTCTGTCATATAAATATTAATATATATAATATTACTATATAACACCTTAAAAAATTTCTATTAGCAATTCTACTACCATTGTTCTGTAGGTAAAGTATAAAGAAGTGATAATAAAGTATAATTTACTGACGTGATTTTTGCTTTATACAATTAAAAAAAAATCAATTTATGGTCAAAGCATTTCTGAAATCATTTCCTAACATAAAACAGAAATTTATGAAGCATTCATCACCATTACAAATTTAGGCTATGTACAGCAGGACATTTCTCCAGTTACTCTGAAGTAAATCTGGAATGATGTCAAAAGCCAGTCCCTTTGTATTTATAAATGCTTACCCTGCTGCCATAGGCATCTCACTCGTGAATTTTCCCATCAGCATAAAAAAGGCTCGCAATGATTCAATGGCTTCTTGTCATTATTTACAAGGGCTGGGTGTCTCAGTGGTTCAGAGGTGTGTGGCTGCCAGCCTTCTCTTCCTGTTGAAGACCTGGAAGATGAATGGTCTTTCTCTCCTAGGGCAGCCCTGGACTCATAGGAACACGATACAAAGAAAACGTTTTGTGCAGGAAGATGAGTTTTTATCTCTGAGCAGTCACCATTCTTGTTTGTATTTTTTCTGCATTTGATAAAATTAATTGTCCCTTTTTATTGTTTTTTCTCCCTTCAACAACTTAAAACTCCCAAATTATAAGTTTTATGTCCCTATAATGACTGCACAGAATATATTTGTCCAATTCTGTGTTTCTCAAACACAATTAGCACTTTTGTTCCGTGTTAAATATTCATAAATCTGACTTCAAGCAACTGGTGACTCTTAACCAACATAGAGATTGATAACAGTCCTCAGTTCAGAAAGTTGATGAGATCTTTCCTCTTTTGCAAGATGCAAATTGCCTTTTTTTCTTAATATCATTTTGTTTTGCTCAAGTATTTCTTTCTTGAAACAGAAAAAGGAAACAACTTTCTATAAATATTTCTAATATTTCTAAGCTTTCATAAGAGAGCAAAATTGCTCTGAGTAACACAGTACTGCATGATTAGATAGCATAAGTGGTTTTGTCCATTCCTTGCCAGAACACTCCTTGCCACCAAAGTCACTTGATTAATTAATATTGAAATATCTGTTCAAATGTTAATTTCCGATACATGAAGTCTGGTTTTTATATCAGAAAATGCAGTAAGTAGCAATAAATCTAGAGAACCCAGTGATCCTGACCAATTCTTAAAAAATTTGAGAGGCTTCATTTTCTTTGGCTCAGGGAAATCAGATTGTAACTCAGGAAATGTCAGAGGGGTGGGAACCATCCTCTTCTACTCTTTCACATGAAAAAGTGCTTACTGAGACTACTTCCCATGTGCTGAAGGGTTTTCTAATATATCTACTCTCTCATTATGACCATACTTAGCAACATAGATTGAGGAAGCAGAGTGGGGTAGGGGACAAAGAAGAGCAGATTTGAATTTTCTAAGCTAGAAGTTTCAGCTGGAAAAGGTCTCCTGTGGTTTTTTTGGTCTTATATCCTGGGTTAGTTGGTTGGTAGGTTGGTTGGTTGGTTGGGTAGTTGATTGAGATTTTTTGTTTGTTTTTTTTTGGTTTGGTTTCGTAAGATTTGAAGCAACTAATTTATTGAGTAGAGACCATCAAAATAGTTCCTGGGTATAACCTGTGTTCTCAGCAGTAAAAGAAATGAGTATGCATTTTGGGCTCAATTATAGTCCTAATTTTCTGAAAATTATGGACAGAAGATAGAATTAGTTCAATGTTTTCCCAAATGACATACAGGATACAGGTCAAATAGAATCATTCCAGTGTCAAACTTCTGATACTGAAGGTATTCTGCTAGGGTGCCAGCATTAGAGGGCAAGGAAAAGGTATTCTTGGTTTCTTTCTTAACTGTTTTTGAGCCATTTTGAGTTGGAGATATTTGTAAGATTTTTACCTGCATGGGATGAGACTGGGAGCTCTGAACATTCTTTCAAAAAGCTCCCTAGGCCAATCTGTAGTGAAACTAAATAACTAACTAGTTAGGTAAGAACAGATTTACACGATAATCATGTCTTCAGGGTTGTACAAAGATGTAAAAGGAGTCATAATAAAGAGCTTTCATTTGAGAAGGATGCAGTTGAAGATTACAAGAAGATATTGCTAGTTTTTCTCTATTTTATTTTATATTTTCATTAGATATTGATATTTTTTATTTATTAGATATTAATATTGTTTAGCAGTTGCAAACTCAGAGTAAATTTCTGAGCTAAAATGTCTTCATGAAACTGGCAAACTGAACCCAATGTGTATTTAAAAATATATTATTATATAATATCAGAAAAGAGATGCATGATAAGTGTGAGGAATTTTCTTGAGAGAAGCTGCTGACTCCCTCAAAGGCAGGAAGATCCTGCAGAGAGACCTTAACAAATTAGAGGGCTGGGCAATCACCAACCATAGAAAGCATAGGGGAAATGCTGTATTCAGCACCCGGAAAGAGGCAACACTGGATGTACAGACAGATGGGAATGAGATGCTGCACAGCAGTTCCTTGGACAGGGACCTGGAGGTCCTGGTCAGTGGCAAGTTGAATCTGGGTCAGCAGTGCCCTGGCAGCCAGGAGGGCCAGCCACGTCCTTGGGGGCATCAGACAAAGCATCGTCAGCCAGTCAAGGGAGGGGATTGTCCTGCCCTGCTTTGCACTGGGGCAGCCTCACCTGGAATACTGTGTGCAGTTTGGGGCACCGCAATATAAGACAGATATCAAGCTATTGGAGCATGTCCAAAGGAGGGCTACAAAGATCGTAAAGGGTCTAGAGGGAAGCCCATACAAGGAATGGCTGAGGCCTGTTCAGCCTGGAGAAGAGGAGACTGAGGGGAGACCTCATTGCAGTTACAACTTCCTTGTGAGAGGAACAGAAGGGGAAGGCACTGATTTCTTCCCTGTGGTGACCAGGGACAGGACCCAAGGGAATGGCCAGAAGTTGTGTCAGGAGAGGTTTAGGCTGAATATTAGAAAGAGGTTCCTCACCCAGAGGGTGTTTGGGCACTGGAACAGGCTCCACAGGGTAATGGTCACAGCACCAAGCCTGACAGAGTTCAAGAGGTGTTTTGACAATGCTCTCAGGCACATGGTGTGATCCTTGGGGCTGTCCTGTGCGAGGCTAAGAGTTTGACTTGGTGTCCCCTGTGGGTTCCTTCCAACTCAGCACATTCTTTGATCCTGTGAAATACAGACAGTTTGCTTGGTTGACTAGAATTTTCTGGAATGTCTTAGGAATAAGGAATTTCATAATTAATTGACTATAGGCATGAGCACGCCCTCAATAGTGTATTAAAAGAAGTAGCGTACTACTGGACATAGTCTGAGTCCTCTACAAAACCAGTTATGCAAACAGGCATTACTGGAGTCCTGACTGCTATAACTTTGTACTAGGAAAAGAAAAAGGCCAAAGAGAATCCAAGTGTGTTACTATCTCATTTTGCTACAGCTGAAAACAGAATGCATGTGAAAATGAAATAATGCTTGAGATAACAGAAGGGACTCTCTTCACCGTTAATGTTCTTTTGAAAAAAACCACATTTCCCATTACCTCCTAGTTTGCTTAACTGGTTGTATCTATCAAAGCTATTTTATGTGAAGGTGAATCAAAATCCTAATTAATACAAGGTACAGACAAAGGATAGTTATTTAATGGAGTTAAGTGCACTGATGGTTTATTTTCCTTTTTTGTTTTCTTAATTCTAGGAAGTGAATGTATATGCATTATCTGACTTGAAAAATACTTAGAATTTCTGGATCACTTATGATGCTGTAAGGAAAGGGAAAAAAACTTTCCAAGCCAACTTTATATGGGTAAAGCAGAGAAGAGTTCTTTTACTTATAGGGTTTTGGGGTACAGAATATAAAGGAGTATAAA
>JAWWMP010000132.1:32781581-32803205 GCA_035047865.1 Dendrocincla tyrannina | reverse complement strand
AGTAGTTTTCAAATTCACAGCATCATTTTGAAAAAAAACATATATGGATTTGTCAAGGCAGGGCAAAAAAGAAAAATGCAGACATCCTTATCATCAGCGCATTAGCAGTCAAATAGTTGAAGATTCCCTGAATAACTGAGTTCTTGAATTATTAAAACATCATCTTACTTTCCTTCAGAAGATGATATACTTAATTTAAAAAGAGATATTAAATTTGAAGTGATAGTTCTTAACATCTTTTGTTCTACATTAATATGATTTAGTGATATTCATTCTTTCTACTATAGCATGTTATCTTGCTTAAACTATATGGAAAGAAAATTGCTTAATTCAAAAATTGTTCAAATTTCCAAACCCTTCTGATTTTAGGGGTCTCCATATCTGCCCAGGAGATTTGTCTTCCTGGGTTTCCCCTATACTTAGAGGAATGGAAAGGCTTTACAAGAGGGTGATTTGTGTGTTCCAATTTGTCCTCTAAAATAATGTCTCTCATTTTACTACTAGCAAAAAGAGCCTCAGCAAGCCAGATTAGATTTAGCCTCTGTGAATAACCACCACAACCAAAAAATCATATCATCAAAGGAGTTCAGACAATTAACAGACTGATTTTAGTAAAATGTACTTATTGAACTGCTTTTAATGTTTTGTTAAGCATTTCACATCTTAAGAGGAAAAATTCTTGAGTTAGTGAGATGAGTTTCCCTCAATGTTTCGCTCAGATTGGAATGTGGCCTGTGTAATGAATGATGAAGATTATTTTTAATAAAACAACTCAGATTGTTTCATTTAAAATTATAAAAATGCTTTAAGATTTAAGATTATTCTAATAACTCCAGGAATTATCTGTAAGAGAATAAAAAAGTAAGCAGAAACCTCACATTTTTTTTCTTAACAGCTAATGTTAGCTAGGCTTTTCTTTTATCCTAAGTTTAGTGTTTGTATATAGATTCTAAAGGTTTTGGTTTTGTTTTGATACATGTGGAACAAACATGTATCCAAACATAAGTGATCTCTGTCAAAAAGAGAGCTTAAAAATTTACAAAAAAACCACAGAAAAAATTCTGTGCTGCTTCTACGACAGCAATCATTGAACTAAATATAAAATAATTTTCCACCTCTAAACCAAAGAGAAGATTTAAATATATATATATAACATGTTATATATATATAATATAACATGTTATATACACATAGTGGATGTGTATATATCAGTAAACATTTTCACAGAGTAGTGACCTAAAGATAATATAAAATATTGTAATATTATAGGTCATATTAAAGAAAGTAAAATTGCTATCCAGTAATAGATAGAAAATTAAACCAAGCATGTCTGTGTCCTTTTGTTCAAGAAATTCTATGAGAATATTGAACAAATATGAAAATATAAACAGCAGGGTCATAGCTTCATACATTTTTCCAAATGTCTGGAACATATAGTAATAAGAGTATTACTTATAAGTTTAAAGTTTCAGCAAAGGTAGAATGACAGCCCCAGTATACAGTTGGATCCATTTCTTAAAAACCCCTGACAAAACAAACAAAAAACCAAAAGAATGATAATAATAAAAAAATGTAACACAGATGAAATTTAGCAAAGGATGTGACTGCATAATATATTGAGGGTATTTTGTAGTCATGCCATGAACTCATGGCAATTTTCTTATGGGAAAAATTTTGCTCCTTTAAGTAATTTTGTGCTGCCATAGACAGTGACTAGTAGCAGACACAAGGAGTAGAAACTGGGGAGAGAAAACAGCGGACCATAGGCCTTTGCAGTCTTTCATCTGTGACTGCTAAAGACAGCAGCTAGAATTCATTTTTTTCCAGTAGCACAAGCAGAAGATGCCTCCCTGCCCCGCCTCGATGTGCCTGGGTTGTGCTGGTTAAGAGATTGCACAAGTGGTGAATGTCTTTGCGTGTCCTTAAACAGACCCATCATTATAACACAGAATTTTTGAGTACTTAGATCATATTGAACTTTAATGATTTGTACCAGCACTTACCATCCAATTATAGAAATCCAGAGGAGAGAGAATGAACGGGGTGAAGGAACAGGCCGATGCTTCCAAGGAATACTAACCTACCTATCAGGGTTCAGAACATTTTTCAGAGGTAGTATTTCTCTATTTAATAGTCACTAATGTGTTTTTTCTCCAGGTATTTGTCAAGTCACTTTTTCAGGTCATGTAAATGGCGGTATCCAAAGTATTCTGTAGCAAACATCACTCCATAGAGGGAATAGGTAACTTAGGGCAACTGTCTTCTCTTTGCTTGCTTTGAACTTCCTGACTGATGATTTTGTTTGCTGCTTCCTCTTTTTCCAAGAGAAAAGAGTGAGGATTTATTTCTTCTAAGTCCCTACTAAGAAAATCAAAACAAAGGGAATTCATATAATAGAGAAAAATTGTCAAGAAGGTTGAATACCTGGGTCTGAAAGATCAATTGTAAAGAAATTTTAAAGAAATTGTAAAGAAATAAGATGTAAGTTCCATTTAGGACTATATACATACACTGAAATATCACAGTTCTCATTCTGGGCAATTTAAGTAGCCTTGTGAAGAATATAATTGTGAATGCAATTTTCTGAGAATGAAACTGAGAATGAATTTAATTGAACTCAGGTTAAATTACTTCAACTGAAATAAGATGAATGTTGATTGACAGAGAAAAATGCCAAGTCAATTAAAGTAATTCAAACTTAACAAGAAAACATTTGTGACATATTTATCAAGGTAAAGTCTCTTGAAACAAGATTACATGTGTTATTTTACAGTACTGAAGTTCAGGTGTGTTCAGGACTTAAGGTGAGCGGGAATTGCTGACAAAAATACAGAGCTTAAAATTAATCTTTCCTTAGTGTTCATGGAGTTAGAATCTTAAATTGTACCTACAAATTCAATAAAGTTAAAATGTACAGGCTGTTATCCTCTAGTTTTTGATGTAAAAATGGAAATGCAAACATTGAAAGAGTAAGTGTGGTCTGCAAAAAGAAATTTGTTTGTGTTACTGGTTCTTTAATAACAACAAAAAGGTGTTTTTTAAGATTATATCATGTACTTTGTATTCATTCTACAGACTGCCAAAGCAAAGCTCAATCTGCAATAAAATAAAAGCTACCATTAAAATGAATAACTCTTGAAATTAAAAAGATGGCAAAAGGTTCTATTTTCAGTGTATCAACCCACTGAGAAGTCTACAGGGGAAGAAGGAAGCAGAAGGAGAGGAAAGCAACACAACATAGTTGCACTTTACCATGCAACTAACATACACACTGCCCAGAGGAAAAGCTTCTGAGCTCTTGAAGGTGAAATATGCTCATTTAAACTCTGGCCTTATATTAAAGTTGTGAAAATCTATTACCATACAACAAAATCAGAATGTATCAAATTCCTGTTTGTAGGGATGAACCTTTTCTAGAAAAAAATAAGCTGTTATATTGAAGGTTTGTGAAGGTGCTTAAAGAACACCACAGATTTTAAAAAGAGAAATAGAGATTAATTTTATTGGCTGAAAAAAAAGTCTTTCTCAGATTTTTTTTTTCCTCATACACTGGAGTTATGTTAGTTTAATAAATTTTCCTTCTTATTCCTCCATCTGTCAGCAGTAGAGTCTATTTGAATGTGGTACTTAACACTGAGAAAAGGTTCTCAGTGTTAACAGATTAACAGGTTAATTAAAAGGTTAACAGATTAAGCAAGAGTGTTTGAAGGCTGTATCTCATGCTGATGAAATAGTCAGCAAAGAAATAAATGAAAATAGAGGACAGAATGGCTCTCACAGAATGTTACTAATGGAGTGGACAATGAGGAAGGGGTGGATTAAAAGAAACAATTTGATTAAAAAAAATGTTTTAAAGAAAGGTGATAGAAAAAGATCTCCTTGAATATTGTGTGGACTACATGTTCTTCATTCACAGAAGTTCTAAACAGCTGGCCTCTGAAACTGGCAGTTATTAGCAGGGATTTGTAATGAATCTGCCAAGTTCAAGTGGTACCATATGACAGGAAAATACAATATCTAGCTTATAGGAAAGAAAACCATGCAGCTGCAAGCTGATTAATCTATCTTCAGTTGCTTTCATGACTTATGAATAAATTCTGCAAGTAAGTATTCAAGTCATGACTGTAAATGAATAATTGTTGGAAAATAATGCATCAGTTCATCAAAAGTAGATTGTGTCAGACTAACCTTGTACCTATCTTTGATAAAACAACTGATTGACTGTCTAGACAGGTAAAGTCAATAGTTTTAATCTAATTTCAGTAAAAGATTTGATATAATACTGTACCATAATACCATCGAGACAGTGATGCAAGCTGGCTAAGGAAGTTTTGTTGGTGAGACAGTTCTTGGATTTATAGAAGGCTGGTAGTGAAACTCAAAGAGAAGTAGTGGGGAAAATCTAGTGTAATACTTTTCACTGATGTACTCACCTGGGTAGTGGAAATTTGTCGATGTAATGAATCTGGCAATCAGTACAGTGGAGGATTGAAATACAGTAAGAATTAGACTCCTTAAGTAGCACAAGTAGAATAAAAATCACTCGTTTGAAATTCAAAATGTTCTTCTATCAATAGTGTAGGCTCTACAATGGAAACACTACAAGTAGAAATGGAGAAAACATTTGGAATGTTCAAGTTGTGAATTGGTCAGGTTGAATGGGGCTTTGAATAACTTCATCTATTGGAAGGTGTCCCTGGTAGGTAGGTAGGTAGGATGTTGGACTTAGATGATCTTAAAGGTACCTCCCAGCCCAACACATTCTATGACTGCTTGAAACTGTAAAAGTAGAGAAGTTTTAGAAAATGGTTACGCAAAATTAGGAAGCATCAGACAAGCATTTTAAAGAAGGAATTGCTGTTATTATGCAGAACACTTCTAAGTCTTCCTGTGGAATACTATGTACAAGGGAGAGAAATCTTTATTTTCAGAATGAGTATGGGAATGGGAAATATATTTAATAAGAGAAAACTGGAGAAGTTTGTCTGAAATAGCATAGTAAAAGAAATTCCGAGTGTTTATAAATATAGTGAAAGAAGATAATAGTTAACAGCAGCTAGGGGAAAAACACCTAAAAGTATATAAATGCCTGAACAGAGGGTTGTAAACTTCTCGCTAATTAAAATAGCCTAGAAAAGGGAAGACATTTTCTTACCACAACAGAAGGAATGGGACAAAGATATTGCCTGATTTTTAAAACAGAGTATTATTTTTTTAGAAAGGATTATGTAACATTGGTAACTAATTCAATTGGCTCCTTCAGGTCTGTGCTCCTTGAAAAGTCATTATGTTTGTTAAATAGATTAATCATTGTTATTAATTATCCCTTGGTCTAAACTCAGAAATCTTTTATGCAGGCCTGCATATGGACGCAAGGAAAAGTAAGGTTAAAGATCAATATTGAAACATATTGAACAGAAAGTGTAGTACATTCTTTCAGGATAATTTTTTGTCTTTCTGCTTCATCTTCACCTTTTTTAAATCGTAGGAATCACTACCATTACTCTGCTTAGTGCCAAATGAGTTCCATGTGTTTTACTGGTAAATAAAATAATAAGGAGATTAAAATGTAATAAATAAAATATTAAGGAGATTAAAATGAATATTCTGGCAATCAGGGCTGATTTGTAAAGGTTTACTTATAAGCAACTTTGAAGTCACTTGAGGATCTGCATAGTAAAGATGGCTATATCTGTGAAAAAGTCTGCAGGATCCCACAATGATTTCAGACCTTACTTAGTGTCAGTCATTGTAATCAGCATATGGGTCTCAATAAGAGCACTTAACTTGAAACTTTTTTGTGAGTCCTCTGTAATTTATAGATTTTTTTGATATTATGGGATCGAAATTAGTCCAGACTCAAAGAGGCAAAGCTGCATAAAATGCAAAACTAAACTAGCAAGGCTTATTGTATAGAATGCTCTTTTTAGGCATAGATTTAAACTACGTTCAATTTTTTAATTATTTATTTTTATTCCATTACAGTGCTAACCAATCTAAACATTTTGTTCTTAGAGCAATAAGAATTTCTTAGAGAAACTGCTAAATCAAGTGTGCAGAAAATAGAATCAATTTTGTCTTCAATTTTACCTATATTGGAAGTAAAAATTACTGCCTATTAATGTATGATCAATTGTAGGAATTGTCAGAATATTCCTAACTACTGAAACAAAACAAAACCAAATTAAGAGAAAAAAAAGAAAAGGCAGCCAAGAAACATACACAAGTTTTCTGTCAGTTTTGTGGCTTATGTCTCTGGTCTCCAATTCATCACGTAGTCATACACTAGCCATACACTACACATATACTATTTCATATGGTTATGTGTGACCATAAAGTTGAATCATGTAGAATAAAGCTAAAATATAACATCATTAATAGATTACAGAATCATTTGGCTTGGGAAAAAAGCCTTCAAGATCATTGAGTCCAACCAGTAACAGAGCATATCCAAGTCAGTAAGCACCATGTCTATAACACTTTTTCAAATACCTCCAGGAATGGTAACTCCACCACTTTCCTGGATAGCCTATCCCAGTGATTGTCAACCCTTTCAGTGAAGAAACTTTTCATAATATCCAGTCTAAATCTCCCCTGATCTCCCCTGGCCCAGCTTGAGGCCATATCCTCTTGTTCTGTCACTTGTTACCCAGGAGAAGAGACTCATCTTCCCTCAACCTCCTTTCAGGTAGTTGTAGAGAGTGTCCTATGACCCTCCTTTTCTCCAGGCTAAACAACCCCACCTCCCTCATCTGCTTCTCAAAAGACCTGTGCTCCAGACCCTGCACCATCTCCATTGCCATTTTTTGGATACGCTCGAGCACCTCACTACAGTCTTTGTTGTAGTGAGGGGCACAAAACTGAACACAAGATTCAAAGTGCAGCCTCAAGTACAGGGGAGTGATTGCTGCCCTGGTCCTGCTGGCCACACTATATCTGTTACAAGTCAGGATGCCTTTGTCATTCTTGTCGATCTCACCCCATTTATTATGAATTTAAAAAAAAAAAAAAAACAACAAATAAAATATTATTATTTAAAGAAATTTAAATAGGGTGTAGATTCACTTGTGCATAGTTATTAACTAATTGTTATTAATTGTCATTAGGCTGTCAGGATGACCAGCTGGGCACAGGAACAAAGAATAGACATTTCTTGCAATGGTAGAAATAAAAAACTTATACCAACACTCAATGCAGTTAGAAACTTTTATTTACACTATAGGACACTTTTGTCCAACTATTAGACATTCCAAAATGGGATCCAGAGACTTTTCTAAAATCTGTCCAACTATTTACAAGTTTTTTTTCAAGACGTTACCAGGCTGTGGGTTTTCTGAGTTTCTATTTCAACATTCCAGAAATATATGATTGGTCTGGCAATAGCAGTTCTTGTTTGTAACTCCTTCCTTGTGCAATGTGCTCAAGGAAGTAACATAAAATGAAAATAAAATAATAAAAAAAAAATCCTTATGGAATTTCCACTCTATATCAAAAGAGAAACAAATCCATTCCATAGTTGCCTTTATTCCACATTAGTATTAAAAAATTGTTTCATGATAACTGACACAGTCATTAAAATCCATAGCATAAAAATAAGATTTGTATAAGGTTAGCCCATATGAACAAATTAGTTTAACTTCCCTCAGCTGTCACAAATGGAAAATTGAGTTATTTTTATACAACGGATATAATGATTCAGACAAACATATTTTCTCATTGATAATACTTATCTGATGTATGTAGGTGGGTCATTTTCTCTGTGGTCTAATATTATTCAAAGGTTACTCATTCGTGGAAAATATGGAGATGAATCTTCACCTACAAAGAAATTCTGCCTGTTCTCTGGATTCTGAAGTCTTCCTGGTATGAACTGTTTCAGGACTAGGCTTAATTCTAATTCTAGTCTACTTCTCTATTCTAAGCAAAAAAAATCTTGACTTTTCAAAATCCCCAGAGTCAATGGAAATATTTGCTGTCTCTATATGAAGTACTCTAACATCGCTTTACAACAACATATTGTTCAACAGCATACAAAAATTTGTCCTCCCTCGAAAGTCATCAGAACGAAATGTCATTCTATAGATAAAGCCTCCTTTAAAATTGTCATTTTACCAGGAGATGTAGAGGACTGAGTGGCATAGAATATGTGTGATCATACAGTCATATCATATATAATAAAGTTAAAAATAATGTCTTTATTATGAGTAAAAAAGAAATATAATTTAATGTAGGAGGAACATCCACAGAAAATTCTGTTTATGTGACTCTTGCAGCATTATCTGATTATGCTTTCTCAAAATACTATGACAACAAAATTGAACATACTGAGGGCATAAAATTGTTGTGGTCTGAGCCTGTGTAGAATTTGCTGAGAGCTTAAATATATTACACTGTTTTGTTGACAAAGTCATATTAGGCAATCAAAAAGGGGTGACTCTATGTCAGAATTAATCCCTATAAATTTGTGTGGCAGAAAAATCAAAACAGTATTCTGAAATAGAACAAGGGAATAGTTTTATATTGAAATATAACAAGGGAATAAAATCTGAATTTTTTCACCTGTCCAGGTTTCTCAGCAGCCCTTGCAGACCATTTTTGTGACCTAGTAAAAACGTTTTGATGAAGAAAATGGTGGCTTTTTATAAGGTACGCAAAAGCATCAAATGAAAATGTTAATAGTTCTGATAAAGCATTCAGATAGTACTAAACCTGTACTACACTACAGTATGGTTTACCCTACTGCTGAAAAAACAAACTGAAAAGCTTCCTGAGTAAAGGAAGAGAAAAAATCTGAGAGTTGCAAAGAAAGATAAAAGTGACTAAACCTATAACTGGGATAACTTCCTGTTGAGTTTGCTTACCTAGATCATAATAAAAGGGAACATGATAGTGTTCTCCATGGTAAACATTAAAGTTAGGTCGAATAGCAGGACAAATCCCAACTCCTGACAGCATGATGGAAAGGCCTTGGATTTCACAATGCTTCTTTTTTGAGACTGAAAACGTCATTATTGTAGCTTCTTGTGTTTCAGATAAGTCTATTCTTACTGTGATAGAAAACACTTGTAGGTCTTCTCTCAGGCACAGCTATCCTAGTAGGATGGAAAGGTAACTCAGGTCTCCTGTAGGGAATAATTACGTCCTTTAAATAAATGATAGAGAAGATTGAATAGACTGTCAACAACATGCTAATCACCCTCAATTCTGCTGCCAGTAACTGTTCCCCACAGACCATAAAAGATATCCTGATTTGACTTTTAGATGCCTGGCCATCTGTTTCCTGAACATCTTGTATTAATTGTCTGAAGGGATAGATATTTGGCAGGCACATGTAGCCTACCTAACCTGTCCATTCATTCACATGAGATGCATCATTAGCAGTACACTATCAGTAGTCCACAGTTGTCTCTCCCTTTGACAAGTCAGAAGTAATTATGTGTGTGTTACATGCAGCCTGTCACACCAGGAAAGTCAGTTGTCAATGCTGTCTCGTATTTATGTAAACTGTCTGTCAAATGATTACTCATTACAAAAAGGGACAGAATAAGCATAAGTAGGGTCAGCTTGACAAATAATGAAACTACACAATATCTTAGGTGATGGTTATGTTTTTCCATATGTAGGGACCCCTAATGTCTTCAGCAATGCTGGCTTTTATAATAGAAGAAATACTACTGTTGCTATTGGTGTAGTTAGCTTAGCATTGTGGAGTCCTGGCCATTGATTTCATGTCCTAGGTATTACTGTGATAGGAATAATCAGTAACAAGATCTTGTTATCCTCCTGGACTATTTCAGGAGAGTTTGATGCTGCAGTTAGATATAAGATATAAAACCACACTGAGATGAACACACTCAATAGTTTTTGTTGGAGTTCCTCTCTTTTAAATAAAATTATTCACTTCTGTGAGTGGTTATGTGGACCATAAACCTTCATTTATGAGTTCAACAAAGCATTTAGTAGAATTATACATTTACTTTTAGAAAAGGAAACAAATCAGGAAAGCTTGAAGCCCTGAAATGTCACCATCATAACTGTATTTGGTAAATTTCATGGCATTCAGATCAAGGATACATTAAGGTATGACAAATAATGTATAATCATGAACTAAATTAATTCCTCTTTCTTGAGTGGATCAATGTTAGAAGACTTCCAAAGTGCGTAATTCAGGTGGAGAAGTCTGGCAACAGACTTTTTGTTAGCATTATTAGTAGTACACCAGGTTTCTCACAGCTAAAATAAAACTTAAGGAAAAAAGATCAGTCAGGTATATTTCACAAATGTCTCCTGAGAACTGAGGTATAACAATAGAAGTGAAGATAGTGAAAAGATTTTATAAGATCATAGGATTTGTTTAATACTTCAGGACAAGAGGATTGCTTCTATGTTTTTCTTGTTGTCAATGAACATTTGTACCAGTTTTAAATGAGGATCATTTAAAAGAAAGGAAAGAAAAAAACAAAAAACTGCAAACTGGATAAAAATGCACTGCAGATGAAAACCGGTGCAAACATAATGTCTCTCTTCTTCATATTATTAGTGACTATCTTAAAAATTTTTTATACAATTTATTTTATTTCTTTAGAATTTGAGGACAGAGTTTTTTTTAAAATGCATGAAAAGGACACATCATAACCTAATCTCATAAATGACGAGATGGCATAAAAAGTTTGTGAAAGTTCTGAATTCCCCATTAGTAGCTTTGTGCATAAGCACTAACACTACTTCTGTGCCCTTTTTTGTCATCATATGTGAGCAAAATATTACTTGATTGGTTTGACCTTGAGATGTGATTTTTAAAAGCATGGTGTGTAACACTCCACATGAAAAATCCGTAACCACTACTAATAATTGAAATGAAGGCTATTGCAAGTGTTGAACACAATTCTGACCTGAGAAAATGTGTGGTGATAAATGCGTATTTTGAGTTTTCCTTCCAATGTTTATTTGATTAAGATACTCTTCCAAAGGCCACACTTGATATTTAATCTTGGTCTGTACTTTGTACACCTACAGTCATGCCATTTGTACACATCTTATTGTCTATTAATGTTATGTTGTATTATTTTTTAAATACTTAACATTTTAAAATAAGGACTCAACACTGATCAAGTAACCTTAAAATAGTTTTTGACCACTCTTTTGCAAAGATACTGGATAATTTTCTTATTTCCTCTGGTTTCTCTTCCTCATCCGTCTTTCTCTGTGACCTGGGATCAGCTTCAAAGCAAAAGATTTCTGAGGGACTGAACAATGGTGCTATGCTACTACAGGTGTACCTGACCTCTTTTATTTCAGCTGAAATACATCCGTGGCTGTGCAGAGGGGAAGGCAGGCTTGCTCTAAGCAAGCCTTTCTCTTTTATCTTCTTTGAAGTAACTTCTGTAGGCAAAGCAATGCAGCCGAGGTAGCAAACTGTGCTTCATGGGTGAAAATAGTCTTGAACACTTGGCCAACAAATGCTGTCAGAATTTCACAGCATCTGAAGACAAAGACACTGTCCATGCTGTGTTCACAAAACCAGTGTGGCATTGGCATGAGAGATCTCTTCAGCATGGCAAAACCTGTGATTCTTTTAGGTAGTTAGTCATCACCAGGTAAAAATAAAACCTTTAAACAAATTTCAGAAAAAGATATAAACAAAAATATAAATTTAGAGATGGAATTTGAGGATAAGCATTCTAAATTTTAATGCACTATGTTACTGGAGGAAAACACATACTTTAAAGAGAGTGTTTCCTTCCACTCTGCTTCTTTTGATGGACATCTAAAAAAAAAAAAATCTTAAAACATTTTAATTTGTAGATAGTAGCAGACAATACCATATTAAAAGAGTTCACAATGCCCAGAAAGAGTATTTGTATCTCCTTCAAAAACACAGCTATTTGTGAATTTTCTGCTCTTTATTCTATTTTCTTATTTCATGTTTTCATTTTCTTCTTCCAGATATAGATAGAATTGTTTAAAATTATGTTGACCTTTCCTTCTTACACGGATGAGCTGGCATCCACTGAATGATAGCATCTTTGTGCTAGTTTCAGCAACAGAGGTATAGAAAGAAAGACAGTAAGAGAAGAGAAGGACATAATCTTTTTTTATTACTGTAGTCTCCATACAAATTGTTACACTTTTTTGCTGATTTACAAGTTCCATGTTATACCTTCCAGTTTCTTGAGGTAGTTTGAATAGATAAACGGTGAAGGATGAAAAGCAGGCAGGGAACATGGATCAGGAGCAAAAGATTAGTACCAACTATGTTTCCCTTATGCTCTAGAAGGTGTGGAGGCTTGCTTAAGCAAGCAATTGACTTCCTGGAATGAAGCTTGGGGTGCTCTCATATCACTCACAGCCCAAAAGAAGCCAAGAATGACTATACTGGACCATAGAAGTCCAAAGCTACACAGGGTACTGGCAAAAGAATCTTGGCAGAAAATTTGCCTCAGGAATGCATCCACATTTAGTTCAATGGTGGAAAACATCCCACATCTCAGTGAAATTGCTTTTCATTAGGGCCAGAAAAAAATTTTCAAAGGCTAAATGACACACAGAAATATTTTGCCTGTGGGTTTAACAGTGTTCTGGCATAGAAGAACTCAAAATGACCCTCTGCAGTCTAGAACTGTAAAGAAAGCCCAAACATGTCAGAAATACTTGTTTTGAAAAGCATATGCTTAACTTGTTATAACCACTTAACTAAATCCATTTTTTTTCCACATGTTTAGGACTCCACAGAAGCCCAGTAGGAAGACCAGAATTAAAGTACAGTATGCATATATATTATGTTTTGAATTGGTATGTATTTTCTGTTCTGGTCCTATCTTGCCTTGTTACTTCAAACGGATAATACAGTTTAATTCTTAAGATATTACTAAACCCCCAAATTTTCTGTTATTTTAGAGCTGAAAGCCAGTCTCAACAGTAGTTAAAGTATTTTCTTCAAGTCAAGTATAGACATTCACTCAGAATTTCCCAGGTTCACCTTGGAAAACTCCAATGCATGTCAGGCTATCAATCTATTATACAAGAATCACTATAAAAAATAGATAAAAATGCTATTATATTTTTTGAAACCCCAAATATCTACTGTTGCAGTAAGTTTTAAAAAGAAGATGCTTTTTTTTTTCTTTCACAAAATGTAACAAAAATTTAAGATTATAATTTTAGTTTGGGAAAAGGAGAAACTAGAATTTATGTGGCATTTGTAAGATGTTCCTTTTTGCACTGATTTCTCACTTTGTTCTTGAAGAGCGTTAGGAGCAGTTATCCTTATGTTTGGATGAAGGAATATATAGAAAATCTATCTCAAGGTAAAAGTGAGAAAAAAGCTGTAGAAAAAAGGTTTAAAATTCCAACTTTGATTTCACTTTAGTACCATTTTCTTTCTCTTCTTCCAGACTTTGGGGTTCAGATCAAATGTATAAATCCCTTTCATATCTTCCACATAATTAACATCTGAGTACTTTTTCTTTATTTTCAGGTTGCTTTCTTGTATTAGTTACAAATACACAATTCTGAGATAAGGCTGAAATAAGTTCATTACCTCTTACTCAGAAGCATGGCATCTAGTAAAAAAGATGCTTAGAACTTTAAATATGGAGAAAAATTCCTTTACATTTTTGGGTTGAATGCTATGCTACGTTTGAACACTATGCTATATATTTGTATTTTTCTAGTAGTTACTACAGCAAATTTAAAATTACAACCATCTCAAGCAAGTTTTGTTGATTTTGAGTTTATTAAAGAACTATTATTTTTCTATGTATTACCATTAGTTGTGTCAACTTGTTTCTACTTAAATGGATAGATTTTTAAAGTCTTTGAAGTACCTAATACTATTTGCATGACATAGTTAGCAATATATTTTTTTTTTGTCACTAATTTGCTACTCTTTGTAGCCTCTCAGTGGCTTACAGATGGCATGAATGAATCGTGTGATCTGAGGGAGTTTGGTTTGAAATCTCATAATATAAAATGCAAAGGAATTTAATAAGAAAAAACCCCATGAAACTAGGGTGCCTGCACTCTGCTGTTCATTGTTCTGGAGAATAACTGACAAAACAGAGGATACCTGACTAATGGCTGTTCATAAAGGTGGATAGGATGTATTAGGGGAAACTTGGAGAGGGGTAGAGAGGGGTATGGTGGCTTTGGATTATTTGAGGATTGCACAGAAAGTATTATTGAATGTTTAACCAGAGGAAAAAATCCTTCAAAGTGAAGAGATAGGGGTGAATTGGGATGGAATAAATGCAGAGCAACGAAGGGAAAGGGGCATAAAAGAGTCTAGGGATGTGTAAACAGTCTCTTGGTCAGTATGCTTATCGCACCAGCCCTGCAGCTGATTATCACCTCTCGTTTCCTGGTTAACTTCCATTTTTAACCATTTTCTTTTGAGTGTGCTCTCTGTTCTGCAAGTGTGACCCAGTAGCAAAGTTCAAGGCAAACTATCTGGCAGGCACAAGAAGTCTTTGTGATGGTTAGCAGGGAGACCAAGGGTCTTGTAGCTGGCTAACTGGAAACTTTGGATCTGATAGCAGGACCCCAAAGAGATAGAGCACTTGGAACTCTAACACTGCTGAGATTTGGGAAGGGTTTTTTTACCACAGAGTCCTTAGAAAGAACTGGCTGATTATTTGTGCAGTCCCTGGTTTAAGTGGGTGCCTGTGCCAATACTCTTCTCCTGTCTGTAAATCTGTTTGCAAGTAGTTGTGTCTGCATAGACCTTCTATGTGTCCATGAGGGGCTGGTGTTCAGCTTCATTCCTGGTGGGGTCTGGAAATGGAACTGAAGCTGATCCTCTCAGTCAGATCTGGAGGGGATGGACCATCTGCATCCTTCAATCCACTGGATTTGGCTCTATATTATATGTGGGTTAAATACTCCAAGTTTACCTATTAATCTTAATATTTCAAAACTGTAGGGTGAAAACCCTAGGAGCTCTTTCTCCCAGGGGGTGTGTGAGGGTAGGTAGGGTGTGGAGTTTGTGTACTTTTGGAGGGGAGGAGTATTTTTCCACTTGTCGTATCATTAGCTTGGACCATAACTGGAGTGTGGGTAAGAGAGGAAGAGTTATTTAAAGGTGTTAAACACAGATGTGCAACTGTCTGTTTTGTTGTTCCAGTGGAAAATTCATGTTACAGCTGGACTCAATACAAATCTTGATTGTCAGGCAGTGACCTGAGATATCCTGACTCATCTCTTTTGCAGGTCATGGTTTGGCTGGCTTTGATGTTTAGGATATCCAGACTGCAAACCTGAACTGAAATTTTGCCTTTGGAAAAGAGATTCTCTTTCAGGATTCCTTTACTTTTTCAATAATTCATGGTTCACACATTACGGTGTCATGTCTTATACCACAAGTCTGAGGTGCAATTTTGTTCCCATGAAAAGTTGCACAACAAAGCACTTTCTTTCATGACTGTGATAAAGATAAAATACTGCAGGGCAGGTTATCAAGGTATTGAAAGGATTAAATGAGGTTAGAAATAGCTTTGGGGTTTACTTTGTGCAGGAAAAAAAACTTCTACGAAGAAAAGAGACTAACAAGTTGTATCACCTGCAGGAGAGCACATTCTTTTTTGAGTCTCTTGAGGCTATCATAGAACCTTACTAGAGCAAAATAATAAAGATAGAGAAAAAATATTATTGATTTAGATGTAAGGGAAGCATAGCACTTGAAAATATTGTATATCAATGTTTTTTTTAAATGCTACTACCAAAAATTTTGGCACAGAAAATAGTTTTTATTACACTAATATTTTTGGTTTTGCCTGTTGATAACATTCTTCCCTTTGTAGCTGGTCAGCTAAACAACTTGTGGGTTTTTTGTTTTGTTTTGGGTTTTTTTTGTGTAAACATTTGAAATTACTTGTAAATTAGTGATTTCAAGAGATTTACAAAGTAGAATTAAATTTCCAGCAATAAAATTCTAACTCAAACACTTACTGTAATAACAATATATTTTATTTAACTAGCTGCCAACACAATGAGAGTTTAGAAAATGTATTCTCCAGGTTTGCGTTTTGCCCAGATAGACATTGTGAGAGAGGGTACTACATAATCAGAGATGTCCTCCTGGGAAGAAATCCTGACTAAGATTACTGTTATGTACCATTTTATGACACAAACAGAAAGCACCTCAATTTTATTTAGATACAAATTCTCAAATGGAGAAAAGCATAAAGCAGCATTCAGGCACAAAACAGTGATCTAACAAGATGTACCATCATCTGATCTTGTCTTATTAATCTTTATTTAATACTTTTCCCTGGCGTCCCTTCCTGTGAACCAATTCACTTTTAAACAACTACATTTCCAGTACATCTCAAAGCGTTGAGATGTATATACACCCCTCAGAAATCCAGAATTTTCTGGATCCAGAATTCTCTAACTTCAGTACTTTCAAATATTGTTGTTGTCTAAGAAAATGTGTAGTCCTGAACAACTATTTCTCGTGGTCATATAGTCCCTTCTTCACTCTTTGCTGTATGCAGACATGACTATATTATTTGAGGCATAGAAAATTGTTATTGATTTCAGAGATTTCTCTGTTACTGTTTAAGAAAAAAAAATCACAGTTGATAAATATTTTTTTTAATTCAATATCTCCTGCTATGTCTTGTGTTAATCTAAGTTACAATGCAGGAGGTCTTACTGCATAATCTTGCAGCATATTCCTTTACTTGCAAAGAACGGTCTTATCTAAAAGACTAAGATCTCAGTTCTGTGTGACTTCTAAAATAAGTTTTAAAACTCCCGTCAGTGATGATCTTTCTCAGCGGCAAATCGTTATGGTTGTACATGGAGCTTTATAAATATTATCTGAAATGTGAGGGGTTTTTAATTATGGAAGAAGATATTAAATCAAAATGGAAATTGAATTTTAGTGGAAGCAATTGAAAAGAACACAAAAGGCCTTATGTATAAGAATAATTAGACAATTAGAGTGAAATATTATAGATGAACAAACCAAGTGACAAAACAAATCATGTAAAAATGTCACATATCAGTGTAAGTTTACTCTAGATTCCTCTATTATCTCCTCACTTGCCTTCATTACTGTTACCTGGGACATAATGTCATGTAACACAAGGTCACCAAGTTTTTGCCTACTCAATCCTCACAAACTAGGAAGTACACATCACGCAAGGTTTAGTAAAAAGAGGCAATATCTGCAACACCAGGCAACACTGCCAGAATATTGCAGGGGAGAGAAGAGCATTTAAGATAAATAAAATTATCTGAAATATTCTTTTTCATAAATGAAGGCTATTTAGAATAGAGAAGAACTAATGAACTGTAACAGGTCTGAAATTAGCAGTCATGTCACACTGTCACTGGTTGTGGTTCAACTAAACCAAAGATGTTACTGAAATACTAGCAGTAAATATAATTGAAAATCAGTGATAAAGGACTAAAGGTAACAAGAAATTTTGACGAGAATAAAACATGTTTTCATATGGTAATAGTTCTCAAACAGTAGCGTGGTGACACTTGACACTAGGCAAGCTGGTACACAAGGAAGTCTTGACACACCATGTAGTGTGAGCTATCCTGTTTCTGACTGCTGTATCCCCTAGGGCAGCTAAAAATACTTTCTTCCTACCACTTTTCTATGTAAACAGCTGCTATAATTGCTAGTGATGACAGCTGAGTTTGGAATATTCACAAGAAGTTTTCTATTTAAGAGTTAATCTATGTTGCTTCTAAGTACATCTATTCCTGCAGCTCTAAGTTAGCTTTCTTGGTAGTATGCTGATTGCAGGAACATCTTGAAAAGCTTGAGAAACAAAGTTCTGCTTCTTAGGTATTTTTTGTCCTTTGGAGTTTGTGAGAATAATCACCTGTGACTTGTTCTGTGGCTTTCCAGTGAACAAGCTGCATTGTAATTTGCCAGTAGAGACCTTACCTAAAAAAAGGAGGAAAAAAGTAGTTAAGTTATCAGCATTGTGCTTAGCCCTCTATGGTTCAGGTTCAAAATAACAGTAAATTGTAGGAATTTCATCTTCTTTCAGTGTCTCTGTTGCTTTCTGATAATTGCCAATACCTTTATACAGGAAATCTGTATGCCTGAAATATTGGGAGGATCTATCCTTGCCTGAAGCCTTTCTGATGGATGTAACAGGAATCTGAAGTATAATAGCAACATTTTCTCATAATATACTATTCTCTCTCTTTTTTTCAGCTAGTTTCCCCAGCCTAGTAGTTTCTGATATTACTGCTAAGCCTTGGGATATTTTACCCGTACAAAATGATAGCTGCTGGAGAAAGAAAAGCAGGTCGGCTTACTTCCAGTTGAATTTGAGAGGAGGGGACAGGAGCAATACATTTCCTAGTGCTTTCATTGAAGTATATTAATTAAATGTTGCAAATTATATAAGTTCCTCAGGTTTCTTCAAGAGATTGTTTCAAAGTTAAATATTTTGCACTATCGTCTTCACATGAACCTCTTAACCTCTTTGTTTCCCTTGAGCAGTGACTTCCTTCAATAACAGTTTGTTATTGTCCTAAGCCATTGCTTTCTAATTTCTATTTTAGCTGAAGTATATGTCTTCCTTTTTCCAGTTTCTAAAGTAGCATTTATATGTTGGCTTAATGTAATTTCTTGAGTTCTCTTTGAACTGCTAATGACTTATTGTCAAGGCAATAATAGGACTGTGCATGGGATCCTTGCCATGCCATATATGCAATTACTGTCATAATCTGCACTTTATATTAAAATCTGAGAGATTTATCTGACTTCTATTCAACAAAAGAGGCCCATTGCCAGTTCTATTACAAGCCTTTCTAAGTATCTTCTTTCTGTTAAATAGCTATTTATATTGGATCTGTATAGTGGATCAGTTCTTACAACATTAGAGAATTCATGACTAATGGAGTGAGCCTTGTGAAAAGATCATTTATTCAGGTTTTACAGGGAATGTTTTTTTGGTGTGTAAAAAATTTTAAAATAAAAATAAATATTAGGAAGCTAGAAGAGATTATTTTCAGGACTCATTAAATTTTTCTGATGATATAATCACAAAACCTCTCACTAAAGACACTGGATCTGCAATTTCTGAGTAGAATTGTTAGAGGTTAGAATCAAGTATTTATTTTAAACCTTTTGTACCTAATAATCTTATTTTCCTAATTATCACTCTTTGTGGTATATTCAAAACACTTGAAAATGCTTGCAGCATTCATTACTTAGTATTCCATATGTATTCAAATTTTTATCTAATCACTTAATAGTTTTACATTACATGAAAATTACCATAATTACATATTTTTTTCCTCTTTTTGATACAAACAAAGCAATGTGGTCTTCAACACCTGCCTCACTTCAAATACGGTTCAGTTGCACTGATTTTCATGCATTTTATTGATACTAGGTGAGTACTTTTACTCTTTATAAGATGGATTTACTTGCATTTTAAAAAATAATTAAATAAATGTAATCGATTTTGTTGCAGATCTCTTGCAATTCTACTTTACTATTCTATTCTACTTTATTATAACTATTCTACTTTATTATAAATAAACAAATATTTCCTGGGTCAGTAGCATTTTACAGAAACAACTGTATCTGGTTCCATACCAGTTCCTGGAAAAATCTGATTTATTAAGACCATTTTAAAAGAATAAGGTCCTTAGACCAAGATTCAGGTTGAGAGTTTAAAAAGAAAATATTTTTTGAAGGATCATTCATGGATTTTTTGTGAGTTTAAGATGTACTCTTTGGATTGAACTGTGTAGAAACGTTGACTCTGTACATTTGTGAAATTTAAGGGAGAGCTAAAGAGAATTTTTTTATTTGCGAAGGAGACCTTTCATGATAACTGTGGTAGTCTGTGAACAAAAGTTACAAAGTTGCTCCTAATGATCCTAGTCGTCTTCATAAAACTGCAGATATTAAAGGCAAAGAGAACATGAGATTCTTTTATATTTATAATGTCAAGAAGGGAGACATCTAATGATATGGAGTAATAGATTTAAAAGGTTAATCTTGGTCCAGAAATCCAAGTAGCACAGTAAAAGCCATGACTCCTTACTTTAAGCATTTCTGAAAATATGTACTTCAGAACCTGCTCGTAATCTTCATCTTCTTGCAGTGCTTAGTAGAGGAGGCAGCAATTTTCTGTCTTGGTTAAAGTAACTGGAAATATTTCATGGTGAACTACAGAATAATTAATCATACTGCAGGATTTGGAGTTCTCAAAGGTGTATTTCTGAACCAATAACATAAAAGGGGTTTCTGTGGTCTTTTTCGTCTCATAAACTTGGTTCCAATACCTCACAACCGCATTTTTGGCACGTGGTTTTTGGGGGGTTTGTTTGCTTGGGGTTTTTTTGTTTTGGTTTGGTTTTTTTTTTATTATTATTATTTATTTATTTTTGGTTTGTTTTCTTTTTTTTTTTCTTGAAGGCTTAAAGTCTGGTCCAGTGTCTTTAATATGTATCTTTCTAAAGATATCCCTATGGGTTCATCCAGGCTTTTAGGTATTCTTTACTTTCAGAATTTTTTAAATTGCAATTTTAAACCTTCTTAGATCTCCTAGAAATCAAGAATGACTGTGATAATGGCTTTACTTTATTTGTCACTCTTAACTGTGTGGTGGGCATAGTTACCAGTAAAATAGCATATAACTCAGAGGAAATTAATCGGAACTAAATAAGAAAGAGAGTACTCTATAATCAGTGGCATCAGATTTCAACAAAGTAATACAAGAGACTGTAATACATGTATGGCACCTCTTGTCTGTTCTATTTGCAGGGCAGCACTGGAGGGAGTGAACACTGACTTATGACTTGCTATTTCCTTAAAACTTTGAACCTTGTAATATAAAGGAAAAAACCTTATTTCTTTATTTTATGTGCTCAGTATATCCAACTTTTATCCATTCAGCCTTCACCAGAAATGTTCACCAGTTGATGCACTTACTATAAAATGTGAGAATGTAGTAACATCCACCAAAGCAAAAGCTCTGATCCCTTCACTCTGTAATGGGTTGTTGTACTCAAGTACTGTAAAAAGTTGTTTGTTTTTTTTCTCTCTAAAAGTAATCACATCCCTTGTAACTGAAGAAAAAAAAAATACAACTTATGTGACAAACAAGCATAACTTCAAAAATGCACTTCGGTCTGTAAGCCCAAAACTGCAATGGGACTCTAAATGGGACATCAGAGGACTAGTGAAATAAGGTTAGAAGCTTTTTTGTGATAAAAAATAATTTCAATCTTTTTTTTTTTTCATTTTATGTATTCTTTTTTTAAAAAATACATGCATGCACATTTTTTTAAAAAAAAAATCCACAACACATTTTCCACTCAATAGATCTGAGTTTAAATCATTTCACTACTGTACTGGATGAGATTTAAAAAGCAGCCTTACCAGAATAATAGAAGTGCTTATGCTCTCTAGCAATTTTTTTTTAAAAAAATACAGTATAAAGGAAAACTGTAATTTCAGAAGGTTCTTGTGAAAATAGCTTAGGTTTGCTTTATGTCTTTACTGTTTCTATAAAATGCTTATAATTGTTTATCTCTTGTTTCTGTAGTTTAAAGAGCAAAAAATTAATACAAATTAGCAACATTTTTTTTTGGGGGGGGGGGGGGGGGTGGGGGTGGGGAGCAATCTCTGGA
>JAWWMP010000132.1:32763544-32781481 GCA_035047865.1 Dendrocincla tyrannina | reverse complement strand
AAGGTGGGGATGGGGAGCAATATCTGGAATACTTCCATGGAAAGAAATTCAATTGTTATGGAAGAAATCACAAGGTAACTGCAGAAACACTGGCTAATTGGGAATGTGGAGATCAGAGGAGCAATCACATATCTCTAAGCCTTCAGGGACATGAAAGTGTTATGGTATTCACACAGCCCCAAAAAACTGAAATTAGGAACTGGCTGAACTGCAGATCCCAGTGAGTCGTGATCTGGGGCACAGGGTCTAGTCGGAGGCTTGTCACTAGTGATGTCCCCCAAGGCTCAATACTGGGCCCAGCAGTATACCTTAAACTGCAGAGGAAACTACATATACTTTATAGGTTTTTAACATCACGGAGTGATAATTAGGTTTTAATGTAATGGATTCTGTAAAAAAATAAGAATCTTAGACTGAAACTTGGATTTAAACTTAGATTGAAACAACAGTCATAAATGCTGCCAGACTTCACTGAAATAAAAGTAGAGTGTTTCCTCTCTAGGACAAATTTGAGACAAGTTTAAAATCTTTTTTTTAGCTCGGTTGATTTTTTTTCCCTCCCCGGTTTGTTCAAGTTGCTACCAGTTTCCTCTATTAAGGAAATAGAGGAAACTTTCATTTTTTCCCTCCTTTCATTTTTTTTTTTTTTTAATAAAAATTCCATTTCAAATAGAAGTCCATTAGAATATGATAAGAAAAAGTTCACAAAACATTTTAAAATTAACCTTTTTAAATTGATCTTTGTAACTCTGATTTATATCTGGAGCTATTTTCCTCTGTGTGTCTAAGGTATACCTTGTACCTATTACCTTTATGCACAGCAGGTATTTCTTGTTCTCTTAGGGAAACAAGACAATTTTTAAAAAAATTTATTTTTACATTTAGAACCTTCATCTTTCCCACCACATGCAACCACTTACCTGCTCTGTAATTATTGGCTTTACTGGAGAGATTACTAAATACTCTTTCTCTCCCTCACATTTTTGGTTGTGTAACTTAAATTGTATCTCTTCTTGGCTGTTAGTCTATTAGGAGAAACTGAAAGTTTGTGGAATTTCAAATTATAATTGATTTAGTTTCAGTTCATGTCTTACTACATTGGTTGTCCTTAGATGTTATGGTGAAGGTAGATAAAATATTAATCTCATACAAAAGGGAAGAAAGGTAGATCATGGTATGCATGACCCTGTTGCCTATTTTTCTTTCTGTTTTTAATTTGTATTACTGTTGCAGAAAGTTTTATCTTCACCTTCTATCGGTTCTCAACCTCTCTGCTTTAGCAGCATTATTCAAATAACTAAGATTTTTTACTTCTATATTCATTAAGTTTTTCTAAAAATAATAAAATTATTTCTTAAATTACACTTTTGTCCAAATTTTCATCAATGCCAAATCAGTGTCTTCAGCAAAATTCAGGGGAATTTCTCTTTAATACACCTGTGCTTGATATGGTAATCTAAGGCATAGACCTAAAGGCCAATTAAGAAGTGAAGATATTTAACTCAATTGAATAAAGCTACTTATATATGTTTATACTCAACTATAAATATGGAAGTAAAGATATTCCACTGACAAAAGTCATTCAGTGAGAAAGCTTTATTTGAGTGAAAATATAGCCATTTGACTGGGGATAAATTATTCTAAGAACAATGAAAGAAGAGAAGAATACAGGCAGGTTCAGTCTTTCCATGTACTGCACCTAACAATGATGGTGGGGTAGCAATTGATAGCACTTCCCACAACTCATCAACAAGGAAATAATAACCTAATCTAACCTTTACTAAAGGAACAAATGGTCAAAGTTAGCTTTGTTACAAGAAAGCAGTAAACCAGACAATTAGAGAAGTATGTCATGGTAAATTTTTAGGTTGCTAAATTTTAAGGTGATCAATTTTAATTATCAAGATTATGAAAGTTTCATTTCCATAGGGAAGGTGCAATATTGAATACAAAAAGATTGCCCAGCTAAATCACTTAATTGTGGATGACTTGGTTTTAAGTTTGCGTTAGAATATTCCTGAATATTTGAAAAGAAAAAAAAGAAGCGGAAAGGGAGGTTTTTCTCTGCAGAGGTCAGCAGTTCAAAGTAAAAACCTTTCTTCAAAAACTAAGAAAAAGTAGACAGGATTTTCCTTAATTCTTTAACAAGAAGTGGCAGGGAGCTCAGCTGACACATGCATATTTTAACTTTTCTAAAGAGAGAAAAAGAAGGAATTTTTAGTGATAAGATGTAAAAGAAGATTGAAATCAAGAACAAGCATGTACACAGCAGCAAGTAGCTTTCTTCTAATGTGTTTTATTTATGTCTTTGTTGTTAAACCAAATTCTGGATTTTTTCTGTTTGTGCACAGAAAGGAAACACAGATAAAAATGATATTGTGCTTGTTGGGGAAGATGAAAGGATAAGAACATGTAGCAGAAAATGGATGGATAAAAATGAATTTTACTGTGGACAAAAACATAGACAAGAAACAGGTATGATCCAGGCTTAGCAACTTCATTGAACATGAAATGAAGTTATTAGAAAAGGATAAGAAGGAAAATAATGGAAAGCAGACAATACCAAAGAAAGTGAGGTTAGCAAGCTAAAGAATAACATCAAAGGCATAAAAGATTTAAGGAGGAATATCTGTTCAAGAAGTTGAAAGCAGTAAGGTATTAAAGGGACTACTATTGTAGCATTTATAGCAAAGTGATAGTTCCAAAAAATATATTTGCAGGGCAATGAAAGCGCTAGCAGTGCTATTTCCAGTATGGAGAGTAGAAAAACATTGCAAATTATATTTTAGCCACCCAGAAAAAAACATGAGTGAGATGGAAGCAATAAAAGAGCTGGAGGAGTAAGATAATTTTTATTCTGTCTCCTTGTTCTGTGACATCAAGGTGAAATTGTCATTTTACCTGAGTATCACATCACCCAGAGAAACGTTTTGATAGTCACTATCTTCTTAGTGATCATTTCATAAGGGATGTGATTTTTCTTTTTTTACTCCTTTGTGAGCACATTGCTGCAGCTGTAGCCTTGCTGTATACCTGTGTACATATGAACTATGAAAGTGATTCAGCCAGTGCTGCAGAACAGATGTGTGCTTAAACTTCCTCCTACAGAAACTCCTCAAAGGGACCAAAAGGACTTAGATTCACAAATAACTTTCTTACATTTATGTTTTGGACAGTAATGATTTTTTTGAAAGTCAAAGCAATGAAGAAACAGTAAAGAAATAGCGATTAGTTCATTAATCTGCTGCCCCTGCAGACTGCAACATACTTCTGTGTTTCAGTTCCATTAGTTTGTTACTTTCTGAACAGCAGCAAAATTTGGCCATTTGCCCTCTGTCATAGAGAAGCTCTTTCCTTTGTGTTTGTGGTCTTGCTGCCAGACTGATCCTCTCTGCTGCCTCTTAGCCTCTGCGTGAGCTCCAGCCTTTGGGCTGGATCTTGTTTGCCAGCTCAGCAACTTTTCCTTCCCTGAAGACATTCAACAGCTCCCTGGTGACATGAGTGGCCCTTCCAAAGGGCTCTTTTGGAGGCAGCCTCTCCTTATGGATGGGATAGACATATGCTTGGGAACACTAAGATATAGATTTTAGCAAAGATGATCAAGTGAACAAGTAGAGTTGTCTACTATACATTAAAACACCATGTATCTCCTGGTGGATACTTCATGTATTTTTATTGATTTATTTTTGTTTAATTCTTCAATTACCTTAAAATCACATTAACACACCTTTTACAGATTGAACAAGGCTTGATTTGAATTACTGGGAGGCTATACTGTATTAATAAAATGTAGTTAGTTAAATAATTCAAATTCATTTTAGCTTCTGGCTAACGTAACCTGATTTCACTGTGGTAGTTTTGCATACAGTAGTATAGAAATTCTCCTCCTTAGTGGAAATATTTTCTAGGACATGTAACATAGAATTAAAATTTAGATGTCTGGGCAGGTTTTCTAATGGAGGATCAATACTGTACACTTTTATTTCTTTAGCTTGCTCTTTCATCCTTTCTTGTGCTACTTTGTAAGTCTTTTATCAAATGCATTAGTGCTAATCCCCTTCCAATATGTCCTTCACAGTTTTGAGTGCTTTACTTGTTTTGTGCTCTTGCAGCTTCTCTTCCTACAAATTAAGCCCATTATGTAGAAGCAGTTGATCCCTGATGATGATGGTGGGAGGACTCAGAAGAAAGGAGCATTTGGTAAAGCTCAGAATCTCAGGCAAGAATGTAATTTCACTGTTGAAAAAACACCAGCACAACAACCCAAACCCACAAAGCAAAACCAGATGAAGAAACGGTAGCCAACTCAACAAACCAGTGTTAATCTAGATGGATAAAGAATTAACACCACCTAGACTTAGAACAGTAACCCTTTTATAAATTCATAAACTAAATTCCTTAATTCACTTTTAAAATTTCGTTTGATGTATTCCTAAAAATGGTTCCCCATTTAAGTTCACTGGTCTGTAAATGTTTGGCATAAATTACCTCTTTCCATGGTTCTACAGCATGGTTTAGCTGAATGGTGAAAGACAGAGAATTTCAGTTGTTTCATGGAACAATCTCCATGTAAAATGACAGAGAGTATAGTTATAGAAAATAAGAAATAGAGGTAAATAAAAACTGAATTGAGTTATCATTGCTGTTAAAGCTGTTGCAGATAATATTTATTGGAATAATAAAAATATTTCAAAGGATTATATTTCATTGTATATTAAGATACAGTCCAATGACAATAAGAGGGACATGAGAGCATGATTTAATTTTTATAGAATGAATAATTCCCTAAAACAAGTAGAAATTATAAATCTGTCTCAGCAATATGTTTTGTATCTTGTAGATCAGAAAATGTTTTTTAGTTGGATCACTTTGGTGCTAAAGAAGCTGTAAATAACCAAACTAAAGAACAGGCGTTGGGGAGTAGAAGAAAATAATAAATAGGGAAAGCTCATCATTTTTCCTTCTAATCCCTGAATGACGGTTGGTGTCTGCGTAGGAGTCAAGGTGCTCTAATTCCCTTGAGGAAAAAGAGAGCAAATTGCAGGTATCAGACAATGTGAATGCAATTGTAACGAGATGGGTTAATAGGGGAATCTCTTTGTGATTGCTTTGTTTCTAAACCATCAAGAGGGTCGGGAATAGGGCAGCCAATGGGTACATTTTGCACTTTACACATTCTGTTTGTGACTGTGTCATTGTCATATAAAATCATGATATTTTATAATCAATCTTTTTGTTCATTTTTTTAAGCTTTCTATTGAATTTTTTCAGGGGGGTTATTATTTTATTAATTTTCTTTCTCTGAGGGAGGATTTTTCGGAGTACGGTTGCTCTCTGCTCTTAGTCCTGACAAAAATGGGAAAATTGCAAGTGTTGCCCAAATAGTACATTTCCCTTGGTCACCTGCATGTTTAAACTGCCAAAGTCTCCAGTCTGCTCTACAGCCTTGTAGAATTTCTGCAAGGTTTGTAAACTTAGAAAACGTATGCTGTTGTTTCCAAATTCAAATATGAAATGTAGATCACATTCTAATCTTAATTAATAGTGTTTAAAGAGCTGTAATGTTTATTTGTAGAAAATCTAGTTCACTTTCACTTGTTCATTTTCTTCTTTTTCTTGGACCAACTGTTCCTGGAGGTTTAGAGGAATTAATGAAATTTAAATTGGAGTTACTATACTTGATTAAGCAAAAAAGAATATGTATGCTTTCTGTGAATTAAAGACAATTGCTGTAAATATATTTTCACCTAGCTGATCCAACTTTGAGCAATGCCTTTTAACCTGTTCATGTTTTTTTTCTCTGAAATTAGGCAAGCATAAGATCCTAAGGACAAATAAAACATTGCCATAAAAATGGAACTACAGTTTACACTTCTACACAATTTTAGTCTGCTCCATAATAATTTGGAAGGAAAATTTGTAGCATAACTATAATAACACTGGGGAGGAAAAAAGATCTAACCTGGTTCACAAATTACAATGTGAACCTATCATTAGATTTTATAAAATACTGCTACTATGTTTTATTTAGCTCAGTTCTTAAGGAAAATTGTAGACAGTGATTTGGAAAAGCTCTCCTTCAACAGCATAAACATAATCAGTTCTCTCCTAAACAGAAACAATAAGAGCTGTTAAATATGTTGTCAATGCATAATTTGCATTTTAATAGTGAAAGTACTCTGATAAATTACAGTCTTCTGCCTTTTTAAAGTAGGTATATAACACTTGAATGTTGTATAGTATTATTGCTGAATCATAAAGATTTTTAGTTTTCTCTAATATCATTTGTTATGGGCATTAAAACTGTGATTCCAGCTCTTGCTGATTAACAGACAGTCATACTTTTTTCCTTTCTACAGCTAATGTCACTACAAAAATAAACTTATTTAAAATAAGTATCATTTTGAAAAGAAAAGAAAAGAAGTATTTCACTTTGACATATTATTTTCTTCTTGCAAATTTTCCTAGTTGTTTCCTTCATGGAACATTCTGCTCTCTCTCTCAGCACAAAGCCTAACATTTTTCTACTTAATAATTCACTCTGTAACATACAATTAAAACGTATCGAGAAAATAGAATGCATTCTTCATGACTAAACATTGTCTCTCTCATCCGAGACTTACTCCCTTTATTCAAATCTGTGCATTTGAGATGCCTTTGATGGAGCCTATTATGACAGTATAAGATAGTGTAAGTGGTACAAGCACAGATTAAAGGCATTATAGCTGGCTACACAGGCAGTCCTTTCACCTGTTTTACTAACACTTAACTTGAAAAAATACAAAAGAGTAGAGGATCATTACTTTAGACTTAATGCAAATGAAAAACACCTCTTCATCTAGAAAAGGTCAAAGCAGATAAAGTGGTGAATGTTTGGAGAGAGTGAAAGAACAGTTGCCTCTCCCACAAGGTCTGACATATTTTGTGCTCACTCAGGAGAAACATGTAAGTGTATTCAAGCTGCTTTTAGTGAGAAGGTAATTTTCTATGAAAGTTTCTTTTGACTCAGTTTGCTTACAAAAAGGTTTTTTGGTTTTTGTTTTTTCCTCTGGCTGTCTGGGAGAGGAAGATTGTAACTGCTGTAAAATGTAGTATCAGCTCCATGCTCTAAGGCTAAAATAGTCGCTAGTTGCTCTGTAGAAACCTCTAAATACAATACTGTGTCCATCAACATGTAGCTCAGGAAATCAGTGGCACAGCCATACCTGAGCTTTCACGTATTTGTGACGCAATGGGTTTTCTCATCCTTATTGCTTTTTGGAAAGGTAATAATAGAGTTTGAGAGAATTCAAAATATTGAATTCAAAATATTGGTAGCTGGGCAGTTATGCAAGAGTAGGATTAATGTTTTCAAGCAGGAAGTGACATTACAGAAGTTAAGATATACCACTGTGTGTGGTTTCAGATCCTGTATGAATTAAAACCCAACCAAATTAAAAAAAAAATAATATCAAAAATCATATTTCTTGATTAGAAAAGTAAAGCCTACTTTTGGAATAGTTAACAGCACTTGAGTAAAAGTGCTTCTTAATCCAAAGAAAAGATCAACCAGAGACTATGATATAAGACCTTGAATGGCACATAAAAACTGATTTATTCTTACCTGCTTCTGAAAACCTTGCAGCTATGGTTCTATAGCAGAAATATTAGTTCATTTTTATTCAAGGAATGACACCTCTGCACTTCACTTTATCCCCAGGCTTAAACATCTTATGCTTTAACTACCATTACACTGGCTCTTTCATCCCACGGCAGACATTACACTTTCATTTTATTTAGTTTTACTGAGTTGTTATTTAATGTCAGGTTTCTGTTTTGTTTGGATTTTGGAAGGAGGGTAGTGCTCAAAGGAGGGAAGGAGCAAGTGGTGAGGGTGTTCTCACCTGCATTCAGACTGCTCTGTACTTTGTAAAAGTGAAGTTACATTCCCTTTAAAGAAACACCATTTTCAACTACAAATAAACAGTATTCCCTGTGACAAAAGAATTTTCCACCTAGGGTAATAAAAGAACATTTGTGATAGTGGGCTGCCCTAGGATGAAATATTTCCATTTCTTACTATAAATCTGTGCGTATGTTTTAAAATATATGGGCTCATTATAATAATGGCACAAGCGTTCACATTTTTATACAGAAATTGACAGATATATTTGTGTGTGTAAACAAATACATTCATTCATCTATGCACGGAAACATTTCAGATGAATACTTGTATCATCCTTTGGCTTGTTACAAACACAGACATCTGTGTATGTATAGAAAAACAGAGGACTGAATATTTAATTGTATGTTTTAACAGATAATTCTATGTTAGCCCAAAATCATATGTAATACATTGCACTGGGGCTATGGTCAGCAAAACTTTATTGTAATTGACTTTAAAGGTTTAAGCCCAAGGATGCTTGTCAGTGCAGGCTGAAAATCACTATTTTCATTTTAATGATAATTTGTCTACCATCTTGTAAATGCTTTCAGATGTCACTTTAACAGGCACTGCCTCCGGGTAAAAAGATACTCTGAAGATTTATGGTAACCCAGAATCTTTATTTCCTAATACTTTTAATTTAACATGTTGAAGTGGATATGGTAAACAAGGACTCTAGCTAATTGTATGTATGTAATACTTTTACCGTGATATAAATACAGTTGAAGCTGCCTTATCCTTGTTGAAAAACAAAATTATAGAAGGCAGTCCAAAAAATAATATGTTGATAATCTTTGCCACAACACCTAAGAATTCAAACATTATTCTCCTAAAGTCTCTGACACAAATAATATTTATCAGAAATCAATTTTCTTATAGACAAGAACAATTATCTAAAAATTCTAGGCTGCATTCTCTATGAGCTTGGTAACAAACAAGCAGTATTTATCTTTGCTATATATAAAACCTTATAGAAATAGAAAGAAAAATCATGCTCCCCTTTTAAAGGCTCTAATCTGTCTCCTACTTAAGTCTTATCCCAAAAGTACATCAATCCTGCAATGAATAAGAAAAATAGCAGTGCAATTTTGCTTGGTAAAATATATGAAACAAGCAGCAAAGTGGAAAAAAAAGTGGAAGTATTGTTTCATATGACACAAAGTCAAGGTGCAGGATTGATTGTTTTAGGGAGCAGTAAAGTTCCAAATGGATAGGGGCTAAGAAGTATGAAACCCTCTCAGTGACTATCAGACACGACAGCGTGGATGAACCTTCCAGCTTTAGAGAGCTTTGCAAACTGCTCATAACGAGTCGAGAGGTTGAGATTATATGTTGATCTATGTTGCTGTCTACTTTTTTTTATATATTAACAGATGATTTGGAAAATATTAGACAGATTAATGGGCAGTATAGTAAGCACAGACTATAGTTTAAAAGAAATTATAATGTAAATTTTAGTCCAGGAGATAATGGACTACCAAAGAATTTTTCTGGAGTTCTAAAATTCCTTCTAAACTCAAATATGAAAATGCACCAAAAGCTGCAAAATTTCTTCACAAAAGTGATATGCATGTGGCATACTAAAGGAAGAAATTCATCCCTAAAGAACAGAATAACAGACTGCAGCAGGTTTTACACTGGTGCTAATACTATGGGTGAACCTGTGCTCCATTTCATTTGAAACCAAACTCTCTCTATGAATAGGAATACATTCAGTATTGTATATGTGTGTAAAGTGTACATATATTGCTTTAGAGGATATTAGTTTTTATATAGAATACATAGATAATTAAATCAATTTTTGCAAAAATGTTTAATATCTATTTGATTGTGCAAATTTAATTTCTTGCATGGACTTGAGCAAACTACAGCAATCTGCACTTGTGATCCCTTCAAAATGACTGGAAGAAACATGTAGTGAACAATTCCTTCTTCTAAAGATTTAGTTTCTTTTTGCAGAAGTAACAGAAAAATTTGAGGGGCTGACCAGTATTTGCACGTTGGAATGCTTAATTTGATTTTTTAATTTACTTACATCTCTTACAGTCTGCTTATTCCTGTCTATTTAACCTACTCTTAAGAGAATAACTTTGCTTTCCCTGCAGATTAGAATGAAGCAAGGTATTGGGAACATTACATAAGAGAAACAGAAAATAAGAGCAAAGCAGGGATAATATACAGTGTTTCAAAAGTTATGTTTCTAAAGAATGTTTCTTAGACATAAAATCATCATACCTACATGCAACCTGTGCCACCTATGCATTAGGATCCTTGTTCACTGATTGAAGTTTTCTGGTTGAAATGGCAAATTAAGGTATGAAACATCATTTTCCTTCAGACACTTTCTTGGGAGAAAATTTCATTGCATATTACAAGTAGTTTTCTGAGTTTAATAGTTTATCCCTATGCTAATTCAAACCCAATATTTCTCTCCATACTGCTACAATGCCTGAAACAGCACACATTTTAAGTGATTGAAATTAATTTCAGTATCAAACTTTCATGAATAAACCAAGGGGAAAATATAACACGCACAAAAAAAAATTGGTTATAATAGAATTCAAAGAGAATAGAGGAAATTACACAGATTTAATAAGGATACATGTTCATAAAAAGATAAAAATTAAAAAGTTGACTAACTGGGAACAAACAGTATTTTATAATTAAAAATAATAAGCAATGAAAAATATCTCATACTGCTTTGTCCATGAAACATATTTTACATTTGTACTTTTCTTCTTCCTCCTGTCTTTCATATCAAAAGAAATTCTGTGAATATAGTCAGGGTACATTTCTTAGTTGTTTTAAAAAGGGTGGAATTTCTGACTTACACTATTCAGAAAATACCCTGGAAAAAGTTTTCTTGATCAAAATTTTAAACAGTTGCATTTTCATCTTCATTTATCACTACATTTCTTGTAATCTCGGAAAAAATTGATCCACCGCATAACATTCAGAGTTGATTAAATGTGTTAACTACCCACAGCTTGTTTCCGTTGGCCCTCATTTGGAGGTTTTGGCACCACCACTCAGCTGGAAGAAGGGTTATAAACCTGCTATCATGCAGTTGGCCAAGTTGCTTGAGAACACTTTTAGTGTCTGTTCATACTTACTCCACTGCTCTTAAAATTAGGTAATAACATAGTGACAGGTTATGGATAGGATGGTGGAAGATAGTCTTTTAAAATGTCAGAGTTGTTTTTACCACTTATCTCATCAAATTTGTTCATCTTCTACAACACATAGTAATATTCAAAACAGAAATTCCTAAGCAGACCAGAAACGTATATTTCTATTTATATAATTCACTGCAGGGCTCTATACACTGGAATCTTCTCAGCTTACACAATTTCACAAGGTCTTCCTTACAAGAATACAATTCTTATTTCTAGGATGCATCAGGCACAGTATCACCAGGTGGTTGGAGGGATGTGATTGTCCCACTCTGCTCTGCACTGGTGCAGCCTCACCTGGAATATTGTGGGCAGTTTTGGGTGCTACAGTGTAAGACATAAAACTATTAGGGAGTTTCCAAAGGAGGGCTACAAAGATGGTAAAGGGTCTAGAGGGAAGTCCATACAAGGAATGGCTGGGGTCTGTTCAGCCTGGAGAAGAGGAGACTGAGGGAAGACCTCTTTGCGGTTACAACTTCCTTGTGAGAGGAACAGATGGGGCAGGCACTGATCTCTTCCCTGTGGTGACCAGGGACAGGACCCAAGGGAATGGCCTCAAATTATGTCACGGGAGGTTTAGGCTGAATATTAGAAAAAGGTTCTTCACCCAGAGGGTGGTTGGGCACTGGAACAGGCTCCCCAGGGAAATGGTCACAGCACCAAGCTTGAGAGAGTTCAAGAAGTGTTTGAACAATGCTCTCAGGCACATGGTGTGATCCTTGGGGCTGTGTCGTGCAGGGCCAGGAGTTGGAGTTCAGTGATCAGTATAAGACCTTTCTAATTCAGGATATTCTATGACTCTATATTATTAATTTCTTAGTTAATTATTTCTTCAAAATACCCTACAAAACATAACTATCACACTCTGTTTCATTTTTACATAGTACAATTGCTTTTTCTTTAATTTCAGATTTACTTGTTCAATGTATTTTCAGTCCTAGGAAGATGCTGCAACTATCATAATAAGATGCAAAAAATATCCATGTCAACTGGAAATAGTGACATTATGAATAAAATAATTTTATTCATACTTCTGTATGATTTTAAACCTCAGATTTGAAATCGTTATATTCATATTGCATGTCATTTGGATCAGGTGGACTTAAAGTAATAGTTTACATATTTGCAGACATCTGTGAGATATAAGAGTGGATTTTATGATTATTTAAAGCTTTTCCAAGCACACAGAAGTAGATATGTAACTTATGACATTATGAACGATGATAAAAGGATAATGAAGCCTATGTCCATCAGTCCAAAGATTACAGTCAAACATCATGTAAAGTCTAAATTTTCTCATCCACATTTATGAAGTATACTGACAAAAGTATGAATAAGCTGAGAAGGAGAGAATATATTTACAATTTTTTGCCAGTTTGATAGGTCTTAATCTTCTAGAATATGTCTCTTTAATTCTAAATAATTTAAATATGATTACAGCTTGAAATAAAACTCTCAGAGATAATGAGTAATGCATAATTTGGGAGGCCAGTCATTGGTGAGAATGACTTACAGAGAAGTTCAGTTATCAAAAATATCTCATGTCCCTGTTGTAGACAGAAGCAAAGTTAAATTAAAATTATTATTTTTCCAGCAGTCTAAATATTGTCCACATTACTGTTAACTTCTGTGCTAAGGCTGCCTATCAGGTATTCTGTGTGACAATTTTCATGCCACTATATAAATCTTCTCTTATTTGTGGAAAATATATGAGCCCATCAGAGAAAAGAATAAAAAAGAGGCTTGCAAGTAACGACATATGAGACAAGAGACATTGTTCTGCATCTCCTGACTATACAAGAGTGGCTTCAGAAGTTACAGTTGTAGCATCTTGGATATTACATCTGCTCAAAACTTTGAGCAGAAGTGAGCTTTTCCATTGATAATCTTTTTTTCCATTTTCAAAGGTAAAGCAAAAATCAGAGATTGCTGACATTTTGTAGGAAAGGGAAAGAAAGGAGAAACAGAAAGGGAAGGGGGTAACATCAGGGATTCAGATAACAGTTTTACCATGGCAACTACTGTACCACATAAAAGGTCGATTTACATAAAGCTGAAGACTAGGATGGAATGATAGTGGTGTCACTAACTCTCTTCTTCCCTTCCTCCAAGGAAGTATAAGGGCTAACCAATAGTTGCCACTGATAGATACCTTTTTCCTCAGGAAAGATGAAGATGACCAAGAGAGACAGAACATTTCATTATTTGCTCTCTATCAAAATACAGAGAACTTTATTCATACTGTCCCTGTGATGGTACTTCAGTCACTCAATTTACTCTCTGCAGGATATGTTAATAGGAGTTCTGCAATGTCCTGTTTCTGTGAGCTATAAACTTTGACAACCTTCTGAAGGTTTGTGTAGTAAAGGAAAAGTTCTAGATGAAATCATCTTGAAGACTTATCTTGTCCTGAAATGTTCCAAAGTTTCATTCAATCAGGTAAGTAGTTTGGGTTTTTTTGTTTGTTTTCAAGACAGAAATAACCTTCAAATAAGAATATATTTTGGTTCTTTAGAAGAGTTTGCTAGAAATAATTATGTCATACCCAACCCTTACTGCAGGCTTTCTGTTGAGACTTAGATTTGTTTATGGTGATGACAGTTTAAACATGTTCTTCTATTTTTAAGAATTTAAAACGTTGATGTAAAACTAAATCTACATAATAGTCAATGAATAATATATTTTCACTATGATCACAAATTAATGAAAATATCTTTGATGCTGATAAATGCAAATGTAACTAACATGTCCTGGTAGTTTATTCATTTAAATAGATTATTTATTACAGCAGCTGTAGGGACACATCACACACTCAGAAGTGTTCTAGTTGCAGTGAAGGGTATGGCGGTGGATCTAGTGGAAGGTGTCCCTGTCCACAGCAGAGGGGTTGGAAGTAGATGATCTTTGAGGTCCTTTCCAACCCAAGCTATTCTATGATTCTACGATTAAAAGTGTCTTGGTTGTTTTACACCAGCATTTTAGATACATATCCATAGTTCTGCTCTGATCCCCTCATCCCTGATGCAGGCTTTTTAATGATCACAGTTTGCACAATTCTGAATCAAGTTTACTGATACGGACCTAGCTCCTAAATATTAGGTATTTAAGTCTATTTAGCTTTATGTTTTCAAAGTGTAACTTATAGTGTTCTGTATATTAAAGCATGAAATATCAATTTTCTCATACTTCTAGTAAAAAAAAAAAAAGAAGAGCAAATTCCAATAGACTGAAAAAAAGCAGCAGGGTGGAGAATAAATATTTTAGGACTCAGAGGCTTCAGTTGGATACTGCAAGAATTTTGGCAGAGGTCAGATATACAGAAGCTGCAGTACTCTGCTGATTACAATACTTTCTTTTCTGACCCTACAAAATGTATTTTCTAAGCTCTTTTTTACACTGAAGTGCATCTGACCTATCTCTCCCCCTAAGTGCAGAAAGTAATTCTCTATAGAAAGCCGTAAGCTATACAAGTACATGGAACAGAATGTAGATGATAAAATACAATGTTCCCAGTGGGCCTCTGGGGATAAAAAGAGCACAAAAAAACCCCCAAAAACCCAAATAGCTTTCCAGTCCTGGAAATCAATAACAAAAATTGATAACTTTAGTTAACAAAACTAAAGTAAGCATTGAGCAGAAAGATTGTACAAAAAATTGTAGGTTTACTGAAATTACATGATTTCATATGCAAAGGTTCATTTCGTGCTGCCACTGCAGATGCGAAATAGAAGTGAAGGCACAGTTATAAAAATAAGCTCCCATCCTGAAATCATATCCATGCTGTTCAATTTGTCATAAGCCACCAAAGCAGGTGCCCTGCTGCTACCCTATGCTTAGGCTTATGTACAGCATCAAAGAGTACTAGGCTTATGTATAGCATCAATCAAGATTGATGCTCAGGGAAAGAGACTCTGGAAGGGGTCTTGAATTCTTATTCAGCCTCTCACCTTGTTGTTGATTGTTTCATCGGATGGATAGGGTAGCTGAAGGCAAAATTGTGTTTGCTTTTCATCCAACTCTGAGAAAAAGCTCTGTCCACTCTTGTTTCCTCAGACAAGGATGACTTACAAGGGCTCCAAACCAAAATGAGCCATGTTCAAACTGTGTTAAATCTTCTCTAAACTGGATTAGGAATCCAAGTGAAAAGATAACCTGATAAATTTTCTGCTGTCATTTTCAGCAAAACAACATCCCCTTCCCCAGATTCTAAAAGGTTTGAAGGACTAAAATGTTAACTGAATTATTTTTTCTGTACTTTTATTTTATCTCAACGCTAACTCTTGTGCCATAGTATACTGAAATCCTTTCCAGGCTTCAGAGTTACATAAGAACAGCAACAATGATTGCAAAGTGTTTTATTTTATTTTTTTCTAAGAGCCATTTCACTGAGGATGGCTAGTGATCGTATGGACTCCTGCTGTGACCAAAAGACCTGCATTGAAATGAGGTACATTCATGAAGTCTGAACAAAGATGGACTCTGTGATACAGGCAGGAAAAATTTCACTAATATAATAGCAAAATAGAGCCATGCTTCTCATAGCATATATATCCAGGAGATACTCATAGTCAGTCATGTGATGAAGCCATTCTGAGTCAGCTCAAGGTGGTTAATTGATATGGATGTATTTCAGAGTGGAATGATACGGATTTCAGCATGAGTACCTGGCTGTGGTGGGTTGACCTTAGCTGAATGTCAGGTGCCTGCCAAAATTGCTTTGTCACTCCCCTCTTCAAATGGACAGGGGAGATAAAATACAACAAAATCCTCATGGGTAGAGATAAAGACACAGAGAGGTCATTCCCCAGTTATCAGCACGGGCAAAACAAACTTGACTTAGAGATGAGTCCGTTTAATTTATTGCCAATCAAATCAGAGTAGGATAATAAGAAATATAACCAAATCATAAAAACACCTCCCCCATCCCTCCCTTCTACCCAGACCCAACTCACTTCCAATTTTCTCTAACTCCTCCCATCCAGGGGAGCAGTGGGATGAGAAATTGGAAGTGTGGTCAGTTCATTATACATTGTTTCTGTCACTCCTTCTTCAGGGGAAGACTCTTCACTCTCTTCCCCTGATCCAGCGTGAGGTCCCTTCCATGGGAGATAGTCCTTCATAAACGTCTCTGAGTCCTTCCCACAGGCTAAAGTTCTTCACAAACTGCTTCACCGTGCATCCTTTCTGTGGGGTGCAGTCCCTTAGGCACAGCCTGCTTCACCATGAGTCATACACGGGGTCACAAGTCTGTCAGCAAACCTGCTCCTCCTCTCTCCACAAAGCCACAGGTCTCTGCCAGGAGCATGAGGCTTCCCACAGGGTCACAGCAACATGTGGGCATCCACCTGCTCTAGCGTGGGGCTCCTCCATGGGCTGCAGGTGGCTCTCTCCTCCCCTGTGGATCTCTGTGGGCTGCAGGGGCACAGGTGCCTTACCATGGTCTTCACCAGGGGCTGCAAGGGAATCTCCACTCCGGCACCTGAAGCGTCTCCTCCCCCTCCTTCTGCACTGACCTTGGTGTCTGCAGGGCTGTTTCTCTCATTTTTTGTCACTCCTCTCTCTGACTGCTGTTGTGAAGCAGGTTTTGTCTCCTTCTTAACTATGCTGCCCCAGAGGCACTACCACCATTGCTTTTGGGCTCAGCCTTGGCCAGTGGAGAATCTGTCTTGGAGCCGGATGGCCTTGGCTCCATCAGACATGGGGCAAGCTTCTGGCAGTTTGTCACAGAAGCGACCCCTGTATCTCCCTGCTAGCAAAATTTGACACGCAAACCTAATACTCGGACATATGTTTATCTATTTTAAGGGATAGCAGTACTTTACAGAGAAATTATTTATTGATACTATATGACAATCCCCCAAATGATCATTAAATTAAGCTGAATTTATCTCATAATGTCCCCAATTTTTTGCCATCAAAAAAGACTTAAGGACTGAAAATATTGGCTAACATAGCTTGTGGATTTCTTGGAATTGAGTTCTCAAGATATTTAGAGCATCGTTTAACTTGCATGGTACTACCATAAGGAAAAACAGTTGAGGAATGCCTTTTTCCCAGGTATTCCTAAGCATTCATTTTAAGGCTGTTGTGTTAATAACTTCTTGCAGATTGCTTTGAAAACTTTAATCCTTAGAAATCTCTCAGTTTTCAGAGGTCTGTTAAAGATATATAGTAGATATCTGGAAATCTGCTAAAGATCCAGAAGTCTGAGAGAATATGTGTGCAATAAACTTTGTGATTCAGTAAAACAGTCTACCACGAAGTACTTCAATTTGTGCACATATGATAAATTTCAGAATAGAGTTGTTTTAAATGTGTTCTCTCACTACAATATCCCTACAGCATAAGAGGAAAATATATTTGATACTATAACTGAAAATAAATACAGAAATTTTGAAGAAGAATGTCTTGTGAAATATTTAGATATGTCCTCTGAAAATATTCCAGAAAATAAGAAAGGGATGCAAAAAAGTACATAAAGGACTACATTAAGTTATTACTGTATTGCATGTTGTACCTGTGTGCTGGAATTGAGTTTGTGTGTTGCAAGCTGCCTTTTTCACTGTGCCTGGTTGTTAATCAAGGTAAGAGAATCTGGAAAATTTTATACAGAATAGTTGTTTATTTTTCATGTGTAATGCAATTTCTTTTCCTACTACTTAATATGACTCTACTATAAGTACAATAGTATTGTACTGATCATAATGATACCTAATTTTTTCAGGTAGTCCTATGAGAAGCAGGGAGTTGTACTCCAGGGTACTTGTCGGAGAACACTGTTTCAAAGACTGCCAGAAAGAACAGGATGAACAGTTTATCAATGCCAAAAATGGACAACTA
>JAWWMP010000132.1:32650740-32763285 GCA_035047865.1 Dendrocincla tyrannina | reverse complement strand
CCATATTTGCTGTGTCCCGCCCCAAACTCCTCCCCACTTCCCAAGCTCCTCCCTGACCCTATAAGAGTCCCATACTCTCCAAATAAACTTGTTCCAGCTTGCTCCCCTTGGCTGAGGACCATGCCTTCCTCCCCACCGGCGGAACGCGGCAGGTACTTATGAGTCTCTTCCAGCTTGATATGCTATGCTTTTCTATATATAGTGCCTTAATTGCCAATTGCAGGATATATGAACTCGAAAATTACATGAAGTACCAAGTTTCTTTTTCTGACTTCCTCAAAGGAGAAAGAAAAACAATCTGAAACCAGGACTTAAACAAGCACCTGAAAATAATGTTTTTAGTAATTATCTGCAGTATATTTTCACTGTCATGCTTTTATATCAATGCAATTATTAGGAAGGTTAAAATTTTGATAGCCATTATGTATTCTGCTAACTGACAAATAATATTCTAAGCAATGAAGGGAAGAGGTTCCTTTCAAAAGGGAGGATATGTGAAAACAGTTTATGTGAAGTTTAGTTGTACTTAATGTAATAAAAAATACAATTATAATAGTGCAATACCATTAAAAGATTCTAATATATATTAAGGTAGACCTTTTTTTATTTCAAGAGTACTTTGGGAGGAGTACTGGGAAACTGTTTTACTTTGCCGATTTCTGTCAGTTTTTAATGGATTTGCTTTTACAAATATAGTTCTAGATCTTGATTTTCCTGGGTCAAAGCTCACAGGGAGAGTAATTTAGATGTATAAATTCAGGGAAAGAAGAAAACTCAGGTCCTACCTCCTGTTAAACTCTTTCAGATGCATGAGATGCTATAAAATGTCTACACCTGTGAAAGGGAAAAAAATAAAAAAGATACTTCCTTATTAACAATAACAAAGTTTCACGTCCTCAGCTAGAATGTATGTTGCCTTGATACAGCTGATTGGAAAAGCAGAATATACCTATCTGATTCCCTTCAAAAACAAGAAACAAATAATTTTCATGTTTAATTATATCCAGGATCTGAATTTTCAAAGTGTTCTGGAAGCATAATTAACATACACTATAGGAAATGAGTCAAAGTTCTACAAAAAGATATTGACCTCATAACTTGAGCATCTTGCCAAACCTTAAGTTTTTTGTGTTTTCAATTCTCTTTGCAGGATCATGTTTAAGGAGTTCCTTAGATGTAAACCATCTTGTTCCTCAGTTTGAAGAAGATGGAGGAGTATCTAGCCCAGGTTGCCCGAGTTGTAGGAACTAAAAGGAAATATGAGAGAGATGCATTAAACATCAAATTCATATCTGAAGATGACAGGTCTTGACATTCAGATCCCATCCTTCACAACTAAATATCTTAATCACCTAAGCCAAGGGTGAGATTAAGCAGCAAAAGCCCCACCACCACTTTAACAAAAGGCATGAGACAGCTACCCATGCCTTTTATTTTAGTTATGTTGCTTTCTGAGCAATACATATGGCTTCAGGCTCTACGCAGGGTTACTCAGGTTCTTGTAGTGGAGAACAGTGTTTCGCTCAGTCTTATGCAACAGTCTGATGTTTCCTGCAGACTGACTCTGGTCAGTGATGTTTGCTATGATTACCAGTCCAGGTTAACTACCTTTCCTGCCTTTACTGTTTCCGTAACACAAATAAGCATACCAGCCAATTGCCAATGACTTTCCAAGAGATAGTTGCCCATTTCTAGGATTCACAATGCCAAGGATTACAATGGTAAAGTCCCATTTTTATGTGACTTGGTGTTTGGCTGTTTTATGCCATTTAAACCTGGCATTGTCAAACAGAATAGAGTCTGCATAACCTTAAAAACTACACCAAGGAATAAGAATGATAAAAGGTCCTGCAGACTAGTCATGTTTCACATAGAACAAGCAACTATAAAGAATTCAAGATATGCCATGTTAAGAAGAAATGACGCTTAACAATAGATTCTGGTAAGAGCAGAGTCTTACCTCTTTGATGATCTTTCTGGTAAATAAAGACACAGAAAGAGCAAGACTAGCTGCTAGATTATTCTGAGTAATTTGAATGAGAATCTTAAATGGATTAGCCAGGAAACAGATTACTCCAGCTAAGTGATTTACAAAAACGTAGGATAGTGGAGAGCTTGGAAATTAGGAAAAGCTATGAACAAGCTGAGGATGAAAAGACTGTGCCAAATGGGTTAAACATTTTTGGGATTAAAATGAGACTGGTTTTTATATCTCTAATGTCTGGTGTCAGGGTTTCCAAGGGAAAACTTTTGTATTCTTTCAGGGTAAAAACAGAAGACACTTCTGAGAAACTTCATTGTGCTGGGGGATAACCTTAGACAAAAATCTCTAGAGGAGGAACAGTCAAGGAGAGGAAAAGGCAATTCGGTTTTGGTTCTAAATGTAATTATTTTTATTGCCTAGGGAAAAACATTTTAGTTTGACTAGTGTCTATACTGTCTCTATAAATAATGTCTCTGAAGGAGAGACTTTAGCAGTATCCAGAGGGATGTAGTTAGTCTTCCCTATCACAGAATGATTAAATGACCAGATCATGTCTTTCCTTCTGAACCAATGAGGTCCTGCATTTGGACTATGAGAAAAAGTTCTTATGATTTATGAAGTATGGTCCATCTGTATGAGATTCAAATCCAAGTAGTAGAATCTTTTCTACAGTTGTATTTCTAACATGTTCCTTATGTTAACCTTTGCTTTTAAAAACTTGAATTTCAGGATAATTTTCCACCTAATTCTGGTAGTTATAAAATAGATCTTTTGCAAGCAAGATGAAGTTCTTCTGTGTGAAAAGAATTAATTTTTAAAAAGAAACCTTTGAAGTGACAAAACTATTAGCCATTAATATGAACGCAAACAAGCAACCCGATGTACTTCATAAACTATGGAGGGACTGGTAATTTGAAAAATCATTAGAGATAGTCATGCAAGAAACAGTGAAGTAAATTTCAAAGGGATATAAAGAAAGGTTAAGGTTGTTAAGAAGTATGAACACCTATATATAAGTGAAATCAGAAAGAAAAGAGAAAGAGACCCAGAGAGAAATGGAAAGAAAAATTTAAGTAGTCCCCTTTACAAGATATAGATGAGAAATTATGGACTTCATATTACATTATTTTTTGCAAAAAAAAAAATTTAGTCTCCATCTGCACATGGGGATAATGGAATGTGTTTTACTGTATAACATTAGATTAAAGCCTTAACAACATGATGTTGATATATATGTATATATGTGTATGTGTGTGTGTGTGTAATCTGAATATATTACTAATTTTAAAATAGTTTTCCCACTATTTTTATAATTACTAAGATCTTAATGAACTAAGAACAGAAGGCAAAGATAGAAATAGACTGGACACTTCCATAAAACGTAATTTTTTTATGCAGCATTTGTAGGTGAAAATTTCACTGTTTTTTCCTCTACACTGTTTAAAAATACAAACGTGTTTTGATTGTTTTGACTAGCAGCTTTTAATAAAATATCTAAATCATAAAGAGTTATGAACTTATTTTATTTTATTTTGCAGCTTGCTTTGCTGGGAAATCATATTCCACCATGATGAAATATTTATTCTGGTTCCCACAGAAGCAAGAGCTGGGAGGTACATGATTCTAAAAGTGTCAGGAAAACTGAGTAGTAATCTGGCAAAACTCTCAGAATAAGGCCTTTCTGTACCACCTGAAGACAATTCTATAAAGTCTGAGAAATTGCCAATGAAATTAAGTACAGTCAAGATTATCAAAGTAAACATTTTTCTAAGGTGGAAAGAAAATGTGTTTGAAAGTAGACAAACCATTTAAACTGCAATTCTCTCTTAATTAGCTAATTGTTGGTGTCTATGAAGAAAAATTCAATTCCATTATTACTGACAGTTTATTTCAAGTTTAACATTTTGCTGTTTTCAAATTCTACTATTTTCTGCATAATTTCATTATATTGCTAAAAGTTATTGCAGGACATTTTATTCCAGATTTCCAAACAAGTTATATAGTTAACAAATGTTCATTGTGTGCCACTTAGATTTCAAAAAGGACAGGCTTTTGCCTCTCCCCTATCAATGCCTGTTTCAATTACATAAATGATGCAGACACCCCACTTTGATTTCGTTCTACTGGCAGGTGTAGGCTTCAACACAGGGATCAATCACTTGCTGCCAGTACATCTGCTGAAGCCACCTTGTGTGTCGTAGTTCGTTATTTCCTGATGTGATCTGTCTGATCCCCACCTAAAAGATTTTCTCCAGAGTGCTGACCTTCACTCTCACATTTTACTGCTTTTATCTGTCAGCTGCAGTTTGGCTGTGTATTTATTTAGTCAAGAAATTGATTCTAATCTGAGGTGGAAAATGCCCAGAAGACCTAATTGCCAGTTGACCTTAGATCAACTCATAATGCATGTTTCCCAAGCTGGTTGGTCTGATGGCATGCTTAGAGATTCATGTACACATTTATCAATTAAACTGTACTGATATTGTTGTATTTTTAATGAGGAGATTGGGCAGTAAAAGGGAGTGTTTTGAAAGGACAGTGAAGATTAAGCAAGTGAAGCTTGATAAATGTGAGAAAGAAAGAGGAAAACTAGGAATACAGAAGCTTAAATAGCACACCTACAGGTTTCTCATAGTGCTGAAGTCTTGAAAGTACAGTGGAAAAATGAGAAACAGTCTCTGAGGAAATTCTGTAGTTTTGATGGCAAACGGGAGACTTGTCTGCTCTGTCTTTACCTTTAGGAGATCCGTAAAGAGGGATTTATACACTAAAAAGAAACAGAAAAACATAGGAGATAATGATGATTAAAGCTGCACTTGCAGAAGTGAAATATGAGCAGAACAAATTTGCTATAAATGGCATATCCTGTGGTTTGGTCTTGTAACCACTGTTATTCTGAAGTCCCCAAATAGGTGTATCACGATATTGGAATGAGTCTACTAAAATGAATGGGACCCACCTCACTTTTCACTTCAGTCTCAGATTGCCTTTCATCTCTTCCTGTCATAAAAATGAAGTGATGATCTAAAGACCAGACAGCAATCTTGACCTTGGCCATTATACATATTTATAAAAATGTCCCTTAATAGTAGAAATTATTAATCACGTCAGAGCGCTTTTTCTTTGTTACAAGTCTTTTACAATGTACTACTGAAGCATAGCCTGTTAGACGTGTTCTTAGTGATGTTCATTGAGACAGAATCTGTTTGAATGTAGTAACATTCAAACCCTGGCAAAGAAATGCCCTTCTGACACTTTAAAGCTAGTATGTATGGATAACCCAAAGTAACAGTAGTTCTTCCCAAGGTACTGTGATAGCTTTTGTAGTTTGGGCTGAAACATGAAAAGCTTCTGTCTTTGCAAAGTCTTGCTGTAGTTCTAGTCTTGTGACGAGGCTGACATTTTCAAATGGTTTCCTCTTTTTTCTCCACATTTGACATCACTGAAGATGTGGAAACTACCATCAGCCTGCATATGCAGTGAGCTGAGATTTTGACATTTCACAAAGACACATGCCAGAACATAAAATGAGGCCACTAAGGGATAAGAAATAAGTATGTTATTTTTTAGCCTACTTAGCCCCAATATTTTGAGTGTTATAATTACCAAAATATTAGTCAGGTATGTGTATAAAATATTTAATAGCTATACTTAAAACTTCTTTCTTGTTTCATTTCCCATGTCTTAAAATGTATGAGGAAGCTTGAAATTCAATTCTGAATTCTTCCTTAAAGAAAGTATATCTTTATCTTTCGTTTTTGTTCAGGAGATGATCACATCTAGTAAATAATATCATGAGATACCTCAAAATTTCTACTACAGCACATTTGAGTGGTCTCAGAAATACGTCATAGATTAAACACTGGAGAAGGAGGGTTCAAAGGCTGCTAGCTGTCATATAAAGGGTTAACAATCTGAGGATGGATGGAAAGAGAATCATTACTAAATTCATCACTAAAACAAAAATATGGAAGAGAATAAGAAATACATGACAATATACTGATATGCATGAAAAACAGTGGGTACAGAACAACATGCAACTTTCATGTTGTCATAATTAAGAATTTCAGGTTGGTTTTCCAGTCTTCTCTCTACCTATCTTAAGAAACTCTTTATGTTGGTGAAAGGAAAAACAGCACAAAGGGGAGAAGAGCCAAAATGTCAACATCTTAAGAATTTGATAGCATACTGAAATTGTTTTAGAACTTCCCTCTAGATCAAGTCCTTTTATTTGCAATATCCACTTTAAATCAGCAAACAGTCTCTTTTGTCTAGAGAGGAAAACAACAAATTCATGCAATGGCTCAGCAAGAACTAATGAAAACAATGTATGTGCAAGTTCTTCTTTCCTGTAACATCAAGTAGGCAAGCACACAGGAGCTCTGGCATGGCATATCAGAAATTGCCACCAGTTTCTCGCTGGCAGTGCTAACTGAAAATGCATACTATAACACCTCAGCTGTAGAAATACAATGACATTGGAATCAACAGAAGGACTCAATATGCCTGTAACTGCTCACTCTAAAAAAGAAGTCTTAATTTATTAGCTATCAGATACTAAGTGCATCTAGTATTAAACTTTTCAAAAGTGGAAGTTTGCTGATACTTTCCTTTAGCTTGAGTTCTGTATTGATTTATGGGATCACTCTGGCAGGTTATAACTGTAAAAAATGAAAATTATTTTCTCAGTATAAAAGTAGAACAGATGTTGTATTTTAGTAAGGTTATATAATGTCTAACAATATTCATTTTATGATCAGTCTAAGTGAAATCTGACAAATCTATCAAACGTTTGTCACTTTGATACATGGTGCTTGGCTTTTCTTGAAGATCTCAGGAAGTGGACATGTACTTACTTTGCAGCTGGGTGGTGCCTGAAGATATTGCTGTGGTTGTTTGTAGATTTTTCTGTCCAACACAACTGAGAAGGGTTTCCTTCCAGTCAAGAAAATATGGTGGAGGGAGGGATGGGATGTCACCAGCTCTGGTTGCATCACCTTGGGTTGGGTTCAGTGAGCATTTTGCATGTGAATCACTCTCTCTTTCATACATTTTTTTTGTTAATATTGTTTCTGTTAATGTCTGTTTTCTTACGGCATTGCTGTTTCTAATAAATTGTTCTTATCCATTCACCTGCAGTGGAGTAGGGGAGAAAATCGAGGAGGGGGAGCAGGGAAGTGGCAGCATGCTCTGGAAAGTCTCTTTGGGAGAACTAAATTGGGGAGTACCATTCCTAAACCATGACACTCCAAAATCTGCTTGTAATTTTTTAAGTTTTCCTTCAAAGTGATCTGTTTCAAATATTTTCAGCTTCTACAATTAAGAAACTAAATTCATCCCACCCTCAGTAAAATATCAGGGAAGAGATATAAGAAAAAATACCTACAAGTCAACCAAGGAGAGGGGAAAATATGGCATGAATTTCTCCCATCTGCTAATTTTGGTGCACTTCCATATTTATCTCTCTTTGGGTCAAGTGCAGATTGTGAAAGCTTTAGATTTTACTTTACTTAAGAACTTTAGCAAATACAAGCCAAAATATCTCGAGTCAGGAGCATGATTAAGAAGTAGTCTCTTAGCCAAAAGAAATCTTAAAAGGTTGCATTCTTATTCACTTTCTGAAGTATCTATTTGGAGAATACTGCAATCTGAACAACCTGTTCATTATTGTGGGTACATTAAAATCCTCAACCTCATCATAATTTCTGTTCTCAACCACTAAGCTAGTGTTTTAATTAGTTTGGTAGCAGAGACTTCTCAAACTTGTTGTTCTTGAGACTGATCAAATGCTACATCTGCCTCCCTACAAATATGTCAAACAGCTAAGTCATCTGGTGGAAACTGAAGTTTTTGTTGGCTGCAAACGGCAAGCAGAGACTTTGGTGATGTTGACAGCAGCTCTATTAGTGTTACTCCTAGACGAGAAATTGTGAATAATATTCTTCTGATATTTCTGATATTTAAAGTAATAGTAATAAAAATAAGAATAATATTGTCTTTGCAAATAGCTTAAGCATCCTGATTTGCTGAAGTTTTTTAGAAGGTTTCCAGGATACGTGGCTCCCATATATCTTGAAACACTAATCTCAGTCTGAGTGTGTCTCATTCTTGCTTCAGTTCCAAACCTCTTCTAAGAAAAAAGAATCATTTCCTGCAATTGTGAACAATAGTGTTATTGTGTCAGATCAGGGGCTATGTGATAGAAATCAGTCATATTCCTAATAACCGGGGCCTAATGCAGAGCTATTGCAGAGTTTGCTTTTATGGAGTGTTTAGCTTTTGGTTGGTAAGAAATTAGTTCTGGAGCTTCTGAAAGCAGTCTTCTATTTTTGCTAATAACTCTTAGACCCTCTGAGGGGTAAGAATATTAAAGAAATTTACATGTTCAGAATAACTCGTGATATTTTCAAATATGTAAACTCAAAAGGCAATTTAATTCATCAAAAGAACAGAGTATTTTTGGAAACTAAATTGTAGTATTCACTTTAAAAGAGATGCAGGATTTCCTTGACTTTGATGGACTTTATACACCTGTCTATATAGAAATATAGATGTGGCATGATGAAAAGTCTCTATCTTAATTGCCTTTATTTCTCCTTTTTGTAAACGGATAACACATTGCCATTACAGTTGCACTTGGAACATTGGTTGATGCTGGTTTCTTGTTCTTAGATGAAGGATGAGGTTTGTTGTTCACTTTTTTTTTTTCTCCTTCTTTTTATCAAATATCACTGAGAAGAGGAATTGTGGACATAGATGAGAAAAGGGACCTGGAAAGCTTATTTCTTTTCCCTTAAAATGGATTTCAGCTTCCACAGGGGAAAAAAAAAAAATAAAAAGCTGTAGATTACAAGAAATGAATTTTTAATGTGAAGTTTGTTATATTTTGTTTCTTTCAATATAAAAAATTTATTTCTGGTTTCAAGAAATCATTGTTTCTAAGGAATAAACTAACCTAGTTAGGAGATTGACAAAGTCTACCAATCTTACTTGTTTCAGTAGCATTTGATAGCACTGATATTGGACTGTATTACTGTGGGTGAGTACAGCTGGATTGTTTCATAGCTTAGCACTTCTGGCTAGGATCAGTGACAATTTTTCTTTTGGGCATCCAGAAATCTATATGGTTCCCTATGGAACCATGCTGACCCAACTGTTTCTGAAGTTGCTATATGCTGCTTCTTGAATAGCACTATTAGAGGCTTAGACAGGTGTATGACTGTTAGGAAGGTGATCTTTAACTATATATCTTACACTCTTTAACAATTGTAGAAGGCAATAGAGCCCTCAGCCTTTACACTAGAAAAATCCCTGAAGGGCTGTTTATAGGACTGAGGCTCTGAATTATGATCACTCCATCCAGAAGATTACATCTTCCTAGAATTGGTACAAAATCTGGTCAATTCTGGGTAATACTAGTATTAGAGAATTATGTCTGCTTTAAATGCTGCCCATATAAAAGCATTTTATTAGAAATGCTTTCAGAATATTGTTTCAAAGTTAGGAAATTCTGGAATTTTCTGGTGAAGTACAAGAGATGGTGTCATGCAACTGCTTTGTTTGATAGAAAATCACACTCTGAAGAAGCATATACATGGAGCTGTAATTTTCTAGTTTGGCTGTCTGGGGATTTTTTTATTGTATGTTTTTCTCCATCTTGATCACCTCCTAATTTACTATGTATTACTGAAGATTGTCTTAAAAATAAAAATATATTCAGTCTACACCTGTGCTCTGATGGCTATCATTCTTTTGTTGCAACGTTTCAAAAACACTAATTTTGATGATTGCTTTAACCAAAGTCAGCACTCTTCCTAACCTGCTGTCCATCTTACACTGGCTTTCACCCCACCTTCATCACCATCCTAGTCCCACTCTACAGTTACCTGATGTTGAAACATCCAGCACAGAACACAGTCTGTTCTTTTTTTCCAAAGGAGTTGTACTGGACAGACACTGCCAGAAATGCCACTAAAACACTTTGCTATTCTGCATCTTATTTATTATAATCTTATCTAATAATGAATGTACATAGTTACATAATGAATGTGTATTACAGTATTCATCTCTTCAGGCTGCTCATTTCCTGTCCAGTTCTCCCAGTCCCTACTAATTTTATCATCTCCTTAACATTCTTGCTTGATCACCTTTTCTTTTCTACTGTTTCCCTGCTAGACTCTTCCTTCTTCTTAGCTCAGACAGAGTAATTTCTTCTTGTTTCTTATTTCTCATCAACTCAGTTTCTCTTTTTGTGCAGCCTAACTTCCCTTGTCCTGTTTAGTCCATGCTCTTGTTTATTTGGGCACAGTTCTTTATTCACTGTCAGTGTCTTTATGCTTCCCCCCCTCGTGGATCCGTCTGTCTCACAGCTGAATTAATGCCCCCTATTTCAGCTGCAATTCTCATTTTTTTTTACCATTTCCCCTCCTCTATAATAAGTAGACAATTAATTTTACTGAAGTCTTCCAAAAATGTAGTCCAAGTAAAAACATACTAGGTGAAATTCCATGGAAAATAAATGCTTTTTAATTGCATTAGGATTCTATTTTCATTCTTACATATCACAGTTGAATAACCCTATGAATGGGTGATGCTGTAGATGACTATAATATAGATAATATTTGTAATATTTATAAGCATTAAAATTTCCATAATAGTTTTATTGTAGTCTAAAAAGAAACATGGAAGTGACAATTACCAAGCAGTAAAAGCAAATTGTTTTACAGAGCCTTAGAAATGAGATATTAAGTTTAATGACTTTTGGTCCTATTTTGACAGATTTTTAATTTCATCATACATACTTTGTCTCTTTTAACATGATTTGTGAAGCATATATTTGTAGTAATAGTAAAAATAAGCATAATCAGAAGGAGATGCTTGAAACAGTAGCAATAAAAAATAATTAAAAAAAAGATTTTAAATTTATTTTATTTGCCTAAAAATTCCTAACAAGCACATGAACATGTCATTAAATAATCATTTTGATACGAATATATTAATGTTGGTATGGTTCAAAAGTGTCCTTGCCTTATTCCTCAACAAATATTATTTTAGTTTTTAGCAGACTTCCATTATTTAAAGACCTAAGTTATTTTAAGAATTCTCAATATATAAAATCCAGGTGAATGTTTTAGAAAAATGATACAATAAAAATGTCTCTCAAAATAATTTATCATTAAAAGTAATATCTATCCAACTTCACAGCAATACTATTACAAGAAAAGGCATTCTCATGAATCTTATAGCTCTTTGTCTTCTAACACTTGGCTATATTTCTTTAGACAGATGTGAAATGCAGTGCTGCAATAGCAAAAGGTAACGTATGCCAAATATCTGTCAGGAAAGCATCAGGAAATAAAGCTTCTCAACCCCTTTCAAGACAATCAATTATCTAGAATAGTGCAGCAGTAAGAACTTGCAGAGAAATGAATCTTAAGAGAAGGGGAAATAGTGCATAGATAATTGGAAAAGAAAGATAAAGAGGAGGGGAAAAAAACCAAAACAAAACAAAACAACAAAAAAACAACAACGAAAAAACCCCTTGAACTTTCCAGAAGAAGTTAGGAAAGGTTAACCTCTAAAAGTTAAGCATGTTGTCTTAAGCTTATTCATTGATAGTCGATAGAGATAAGCCACTCCTGAGAAGTGTCCAAAATACGAAAAGGTAAGTAGACCTGCAAGTACTTAGTGCTCTTAGAAAGGGAACTATGAGGGCAATCTTTAAGAGACAATAAATTTTGGAGAAAACTATTACATACTAATGCAATAGAAAGAGACAATAGATGCTTGAAACCTGATAGACACTTGAACCTTATGCTGTAACATTAAAAGGAGGTCATGGTCATCTTAAATCTTGCACATTACAAGAATGCTGTGCTGCCACTAATGAAATAGAGCAAGTTAAGAATCTTAAAAGACCCATCACCACAGAAGTTCATAGCAGGCAAAAAAGAGCTATTCCTGATGAAAAGAACTTAAAAACTGGTCATTGTGACAAATTCAAAATTGGTTTTATTTTGTGATGCATTCATAGAGATGACGCAAGCTGTACTGCAATATAATGTAGGCACAGGCATATGACTTCAAGTGAAGCACTCCTCTGGGGAGTGACAAGAAGCCACCTGTGGGAGCCAGCAAACAGGCAGTTCCAAGACTATATCTGGGTACAATGCTGACACTTTTGCCTTGCATGTCACAGCTCATTACAGCCTCTATAAATAATATGTGATAAAAATAAGACTTTAAAGTCTAAGGGGAGAAAACAGTGGTTAGATTGACTTGAAAAAACTCATACCATAGACTAGTTTGGATTGGAAGGGACCTTAGAGAACATCTAGTTTCAATCCCCTGCCATGAGCAGGGACACCTTCCACTAGACCAGGTCAGTCAGAGCTACATCCAGTCTGGCCTTGAACATTTCCAGGGATGAATATTTGATCAAATCATCAAATCTGAAGTCTTGTTTGATGCGGATTGTAAATTAAATTGTGTAAAGTGTTATTTTAAAAAAAACATTTCTAATCATCTCAACTGACACATGGATCATTTCATCTCAGTTGAAAGTGATACAGCTAACCAATGACAATTTGAACATTAAAAATTTTATGTTCCATTTTGTAACATAATAGAAATTGTAACAACTTTTAGCACCTTCAGAAGTCAGGAGTGAGGAAAGAATAAGATGCTCTGAAGACAAGTACTTTTGGTCACTGGTGGACAACATGCTGTCCATGAGCCAACAGTGTGCCCTTGTGACCAAGAAAGCCAATAGTATCCCAGGGTGCATTAGGAAGAGCATTGCCAGCAGGTCGAGAGACGTGATCCTGCCCCTCTACTCAGCCCTGGTAAGGCCACACATGGAGTGCTGCATCCAGTGGGATCCTCAGTACTGAAGGGAGGGTGTCAGAAGGATGGGGCCAGGCTCTTCTCAGTGGTGCCAGGCAGTGGGACAAGAGCCAACAGGCAGAAACTGATGCACAGGAATTTGCATCTGAACATGAGGAAGACCTTCTTTACCGTGTGGGTGACTGAGCACTAGAACAGATTGCCCAGAGAGGTTGTGGAGTCTCCTTCAGTGGAGATACTCAAGAACCATCTGGATGCAATCCTGTGCCATGTACCCTAGGAGAACCCTGCCTGAGCAGGGACATTGGGCCACATGACCCCTCGTGGCACCTTCCAACCTTTCCATTCTGTGATTCTGTGCTTCTTGTCCTAAAGTAGATTTTTAGCTGATATCGGTACTATGCTTTTCACCAGCTCATTTTTCTCCCGTGTTCTGGGAGATCACTTTCTTGGATAAGTCATTTAATTTTTCAATAGCTAACATGAGCTAACACCTTAGGCCAAGCCCTTTAAAAGAAGCAAGATATATAAAACTTTGCTGTGAGGTGAAATACTTTCTGTATAATTGCATTATTCTGTCCCATATTTTTACTGCTAAGTTTTCTACCCAATGGTTTTCATCACTCCCTTTTAAGCTTTAGAAGAACTGACCTGTATCAGGCTTAGTCCATTAGTGTGACGATATAAGGTATTTCAGCTTCTCTTTATGGTGATGTTCTTTTAAATAGCTGAGCTTTAGACACAAAAGGGTATTTTTGTCAAATGGTCTTGCAACACTAAGGTAGTATATTTATCCCCATCTCATTCTGTGGAAACCATTCTTCAGATATAGTATCAGTAAATCCATCTCTAGGTTTACCTATTGTTTAATATTTTTAAAATTTCATTTGAAATTTCTGGCCGTCAGTAGCAGCTGTTTTAATCATGCAATATTTTTACTCATTTCAAGTTGTTTCTCATGTTATGCATTCAAATAGAGCACCAAGACTAAACTCATTATTGTAATCTATACAATGTTTTTAAAATTCTTATTTTTAAGTAAGGTGATTGACTAAAAAGAAAAGGCCAAATAGCCCTCATTAATCTTTCTTCACTCTTCAATAAATAACAAAATAAATATTCAGTTTCTGGAGGAGACATTTATGTCCCAAAGAATAATAATAGTTTTAAAGATCTCAATGTTTGTTTTTAAAATGAAAGATTAGTAATTTTTTAATCTTAATGAGTGCAGGTGATTTAAAGTGAAAAATTTAAAACAGATTTTCAAGTTTGCAACAGCTTAATTTATATTTTTTCTCTCTGTATAAAATTAAAATCCAAATTTTTTTAAATTCTTCTGTCACTGTGTCCTAAGAATAGCTCCTCCTGATCTCTTTTTTTCCATTCTCACTGAAAACTTCTATAGTCACCTTCAAATATGGACTCTGATGAAAAAAGTCTTACTGAGAAACAAATTCTGTTAAAATATACTACCAGGCTAATTTAATTCACTCTTTAGAGAGGACAAATAATGGAAGCAAGGTAATTTTAAAGCTCATCTCAAGGACACAGTACTTTGTAAATATGTTGGGAATGTTTCCAGTAACATAAGCCTATCACTGTGACCACCCTTCTAAAATACTGTTTTCTAGTCTAGAGCTAAAAAATGTGGTTATATTCTAAGTAAATGTAAGTCAAAATAATTTTTCAGGCTGTGTTATGTTCTGCTTATCCGTGACAGTTGATAGCCACTTGTTACCTTAAATAAGTAGACCAGGTCAACATCTGTTTTTTTGGCGTGTGCGTGTTACATCTATAAAGGCACTTTTGCTGTCTGAAAAGCATCCATTATTGACTTCTGCTCTTCAAACATAAAAATCAACCCTATTCCAAGGCAAAATTTCTAAGTTGATGTCTTGGCAAGGACTTTTTGAAGCTGTAGACTTCATGGAGAACAGTCCTTTGGTTGACGTCTTTACTAATCCTCCCATCCCGTATCATTTGTTCTTGTGCCTCATGTCTTTCCAGAGTTTATTTGTACTCAAAATCAGTTTACATCCCCTTGCTTCCTTTTTACTTAATACCCCAAGAGCCTACTCAATGCTGTGATTCCCCATTTAGCTGACCATTTACCTGACCTCTAACCGTGCTCCTGACTTGGCCACCTGGGTAGTAATCCCACAGTTTTCTACCACACTTTAGCCCGCTTTTGACTACAGAGAGAAGTTGTGGCTTTCCTTCTCTCTGTGGTCTAGACATTAGGTCATACATCAGTTCTTACAGCTAACATTGTCTTCAAAATAAATCCAGTGCAGATTTGACCAGTCCAAATGACCTGAAGGTTATGATACTTTCCTTTCCAAAAATAACATCTCCTTAATACGCTTGTGTAATATGAAGAAACATTTCGTTCTCCCATTTTAACTCTAAAGTTATTCTTGAAGAAATACACAATATAGAAAAAAATATGCAGAAGAAAATTGTAGACAGTAGTCAAATTTTTGCAAATTTGTTTTATCTTAGTCATAAAAAATAAATAAAGATTAGGCACGGTCCTTTCTAGGCCAATCTGCACATTTTCATCTGGTTCACATGAATAAAATAATGCATGCCAGCAAGTACAATCCCAAACCAGTCAGTCACGGGTCAGATTAAGTCTTTTCACATATTAACACACTGATAATGGAATCAAGGGCTTCAGTTACTGAAAATCAAAAGTATAAACTAATGCTAAAAGGATGAAGACTAAGATACAGTTTACAGCTACTTAGGTCTGAAGTGCTCTTCAGCCTTGCACTTACACATCTACATAGATGAGATAAATCACATCTATTACCATCTAAACATCTGAAAATTTAATGAATTAATGTGTTGTCTCTGAGACCTGTTTGCATGAGTTACCTTTGTTTTGGCAGCTGATTCAGAGGAAAGAAAGCTTTCTCCATCACTAACTGCTTATTATTAGAATAAGATTGATTGCATTTCACAAATGCATTCTCCCTCTCTCTTTATGTTAAAATCAAAAATATAAACCACCAAGTTGTTTTCCAGCTCACAAAATGTAGTTTGGTAACTGTATTAATGTACTTTAATATCTGGTTCCTAGCTAACCCTCATATGCTTCAAAGTGTCGGCCTAGAAATGGCCGCTTGTTTAGAGCTAGTGTGACTTGTCAGATTTAAATAGATTCTTTTCCTTTTCAGCCACATATTTCAATTAATAATTCCCATTGATAAGAGTTATAAATGGAATATGCTTGGTTGGTTGATTCTTTTTCTTTCACATTAGTACAGAATTTAAAACTCTAAGTGTTCTCTTTGAATTAGTTTTCTATGTAAACTGTGTTAACATTCAACATTCAATGCAGAAAATCTGCAGTTACTGCAATTGGCCACAACCTGCTTGGAATAAAAAGGAACTAATCAATCAGAAAACTCATTCTCCTCTCAATGATAAAGCAAGCTGTTTGCATACATTCAGAGTGGATATGCTCCACCTGTTTGTTCAATGAAATGCCCCAGATTTAAGTGGCAATTAAAACCCCCAACTCTTGCCTCAACATCAGCTGCCAGGAAATGCCCCACCCAGATGAAATTTTTGCTTAATTAACAAAGGAAAAAAGTGTTCTATGAGTACTTAACACATGGTTACTTTGCACTGAGTGCTTTATATTTCCATTTTTATGGGAACGAAACCATTCAATTTTATTATTTTCTTCATTCATGAAACATTCATAAATATGAACTTGATCCTGGAAGATGCTGAGCATCTGGCCCAGGTTCAGAAAAGCACTTCAGCACATCTTTAAGTATGAAAGTAATTTTAGGGTTTAACTGATAGTTATCCCTGCTGCCAGTGTGCTTCCATGAATCGGTAGGACTGAGCAGGAACGGTAACATTTTGAAAAACAAGATTTCTGTTCTTTCATTCAGTTTGTTGCACACTTGGTGGAAGCCTGGACCTTGGTGGAAGTGAACCTGAAGGACCACTCCTTTGTCTTTATTATTATTATCTTTTATTCATTGGGCAGTGAAACCCCGGCCTTATTATTAGTTGTGATGTGATGTGTTGTCAGGTACAAGAAGAAATTATGTGAAACCAGGTGTTTCTTTTAATAATTGGGGAATATGCCAAAGCACAGCCATTGCATGGTGACAAATATAGCAGAATTCCTGATGCTTCAGATTTCCTGTGAGTCTAATCATATTTCATATCCCAGTGAATAACTATGGCAATTGCATTGTCCTTATCATATCACAAGGAGTCCTTACAGACACCTAAGAGTAGTTCTACTGTTTCATAAAGAGTTTGAAGAGAACACTTTGGTGTACTATTGAGTACGAACTTTAGGATGCCCATCCACTGAAGGATCAATGCTTCTTTTTGCCAGTGCAGCACTTGATCCACATAATACAGTGTCCTTCAAAGTTAATGGTTTTGGTAATTTAATCAGGCACAAGAATATGAAAATGGTTTTACTGGCTCAGATCAAGAGTCAACCTAACATTATTTCTCCAAAAGTGAATCCAAGCAGATACCTAGGGAAGACTAGTAATAGGACAAACTTATCACAGAATCAACTAGGTTGGAAAAGACCTCTGACGTCATTGAGTCCAACCTATGACCAAACATCACCTTGTCAACTAGACCATGATACTAAGTGCCACATCCAGTCTTTTCTAAAGCACCTCCAGGGACAGTGATCCCACCATCTCCCTGGGCAGCCCATTTCAATGCCCAATCACTCTTTCTGTGAAGAACTTCTTCCTAATGTCTAACATAAACCTACTGTGGCTCAGCTTAAGACTCTGCCCTCATTCTACTGCTACTTGCCTGGGACAAGAGGCCAATTCCATCCGGCTACAATCTCCTTTCAGGTGGTTGTACAGAGCAATAAGGTCTCACCTGAGTCTCCTTTTCTCCAGGCTAAACAACCACATCTCCCTCAGCTGCTCCTCATAGGATTTGTGCTTATATAACCATGCCCTGTAACATCCTCTGAACATCAAACTGTTTTCATGTGAAAGAATTCCTCAGCTCAAGCATGGTAGGTCTGTTTAACAACCTGCAATGGCTTACCCTTTCAATAATTTCTGCAGTTGCACTGAGACACTCTAAATTTCTTAAATCCAGACCATAATATAGCAAAAATCTGTTGCAAAAAAAGACCTATTTTTCCATTTTAACCTGACTTTAATTGACTAGCAATTTTATGTGTCTCTCTGAATCTTGCATGTGTGATCTTCAAAGAATCGTGAAGATTTTGCCCCAATTCCCCCTCTTCATGCTAAAAATCCTATTATATTGAAGATCTCTTTCACAATGTCCCTATTTTATGTTTTCCCAGATCATCCTGTTCTCATCCCAATTCACTTTTCATTTTTTTTGGAGGAGGAAGGTATAAGTTTTTTCCATGGTGAGCGTTTCAGTTGACTAGTTTTCTAAAGAGTTTGCTGTTTAAATTACCACACTGTTTAGCATACGATAATTAGTTTTTAGTAACTGATAATGTCAAAGCTTTACAATGAAGCCTATATGTCCCAATAGTTGGAATCCCTCATCTTCCCTCACTTGTTTTCATAGAACTGTTGCATTAATTGTGCTGTACAGTAGCTAATCCATTTAATATGAACTGAAAAATATTTTCCTTAGCATTGGATCAGATACATAACAGAAAAAAATTTCATTTTTTTGTCTGAAAATAGTTAAATGAGAAGAGAACAAAAATATAAACAGCATTATCTCTCTCAAGGAATCTGATGCAAGCAAGAATTTTTGGAAGATGGAAAGAAGATGAGTGTTTGGTTTGAATGTCAAAGAAGATGAGTCTATCAGTGTAAACTACACAGAGTTCTAGAACATGAACCTAAATTCAAACCTTTTCAGATCACACCAGTACTGTGACCACTTTTTGCCAGAAGGCAAAGGCATATTCTAGTCCATTCATGAATTATTTTGCCGAGGTGGGAGATAAATCTTTCCACTAAAACCAGATATTGCTGTGGACTATTTCTATTATGTTAATATAAAACTTTAACAGATGGTGTGCTTTGGAAAAACATGGATTAATTTTATTCTTTCCTGTGAATGCCTCTATTAAACTAAAAAGGTATGTACAAAGAATAACATAGCTGTCGGCCGTCTGGTCAAAGCAAATTTTATGGCAAACTAGAGATTTAAAAATTGTTATTTTGATTCATATTTAAAATGGTTAGGGTCCTTTTAGGAAGGAACATTTGTAAGGGTAAAATATTTCCATCTTCCACTTCTTCTAAAAAAGAAATTTTAGTCCCCAAACAACATCAATCAATACTGTTAAAAATAATTTAGGATATATTGACTTTTAACACTCCACAGTGAAATTAATATAAGTATGGTGTACAAATAAATGCCAGTGGTCAGATGGAGTACTGTGATCATTAGAAGCACAGACTAAAACTATCTTATTAGCTCCTACAGCTCTTTAACTTAAGCCTTAATTAAGTTTGCCTTCCAGACCATTAGCTCTTATCTACGCGAAACTGAATCAAAAGCTATTCACTCATACCAGCAAAACCGTAAACTTGGTGGTTGATTAAAAAATGGCTTATCCTGCTTCTCAAGCAGGTAGTCTATGGAACCATAGCTAACATGATGTGACTGAACCATTTCTAAAGCTGTGGTTCAGTACTGCAGGAACTGACAGATTCTCTGTAGTGGGGCTTAGTGAAGTCAGATCTACATGAGGTTGACAGAGCCGACCGACTCTGTTTCTTAAGACAAAGAAAAATATCTGGAATACAGTTAATACTCTGAAACAAACAAACCATAAAATCCTAAATAAGATATCTGATAAGGTGCCCAGTAAATATTGACTCTGTAAGTCTACTTTCACTCTTTTACCTATCTGAAGTCTTTTCACCTTGTACTTAGCATCTGGCATCTCTGTCCACTGCTCTGTTCTCATACAGACTATCTCCAGTCATGCACCAACATCACTCTTGCATTCTAGGTTGAATGATTATGAGCAATGAATTCCGGTTGGAGAGAATGATCTCCCAACGCATGTATTGCAATTGACTGTGAAACATGTAGGGTGGAAAAATTTGGTAAGGCAAATAATCAGTGCTTTAATGTGTAACTTGCAACTGCAATGAAGAAGAAAGGACAAAGGAAGGAGGAGGAAGAAGGAAGGATTTAAAGGAACAACATGGGTATGTAATATTTTTCTGGTGGTAAAAATGACTCACCAACTCCTTTCCTTTGATCCAAGATTTCCATTTTTTTCCACTGTGTCCCAAAGATGCCACAACTATGATGATATAACTGTTTGCGAATTCAACACCAAAACCATTTGGATTTCTTTCTGTTGGTTGTATAACTCAGTTCATTATGGTGACTCAGTTTAGTGTTGTATCACCACAAGTCACGTTATCACAATTGCTCTACAGGAGTGGATACAAGTGACAGAGGGTGGAAAAATCTAAATCTATCACACCATCAAAATGTAAGTGCAGGATGACAACCAGAAAGGAGGAGACCACTGGATTTAAACTGACCCTCAAAAGCTTCCATTTTGATTGTTTCAATATTCTCACCTTTTCTTCTGTCATATTTCTTCTATGCCTCACAACTGTAATTTTTTATCTTCTCTCATGCCTCTAATCCCCAGAACAGTTGCCATTTCACAATTAAATTTTAAGATTTAAGAAGGATCATAAAACTGCCATAAATGCCAGTGGAATTTTCTCAGCTACAGCAGGTCACTCAGCTGCACAAGTGAGGAGGTGAGGAAAGGACCGGTAATCCTGGGCTCTCTCTATGCTACCATCTTCTTCTAGGCACATGTGATATATATCATGTCAAGGCATAAATAGTGGCTTGGTAGGATAAGGAAAATCAAAACTGGAGATATAAATTATTAAATATTTTCCTGTAGTCTAGCTACGAAGTTTAAATGACAGGTTTCCTAAATTACTCTAGTGCAAGAAAAAGAAAACTAAACCTGGTTTTTGAGGTCTTTTGATAAAACAGAAGAAGTTGTAAATTGCCTGGCAATAGATGACATAAATTTGATCTTCGTCATGTGTTAAGTTCTTAGGTATCTTGAAATGGTAATACCATTTGTCTCACTGTATAAGTTTGCAACCATTCTAGTGACAAGAACTATTTAGACAACATAAGTGAGTCTGAACTAAAGGTCCTGTCTTGTATACATTCTGTAGAGTTTAATTCATCTGTTTTTATTCAAAGTCAGCAAAAGTGAGAGATAAGGAAAAGATATATTTTGTGAGTGCTAATCAAATGGACATATGAAGTGTTTTGTGGTGAGACTGGAAGCTATAACAAAAGTGAAGTATTCTTAGCAAATCAAAGAGATTTCCATAATGTATGTTGTTTCTGAGTGGAATAAGCAAATCCTTTTTTGTTAAACTAAAGCTGATGACTTGTCTCTCTTGAGATGTCTTCTTCAATCAGATGTTCCTCATCTGATGATTAGAGTTATGTTGAGGATTTTACTCTCTCTAATGATTTAGAGGCTGGATCTCTCACATCTTTCACAATGATATATATTGCACTTAAAAAGACTACCGGTATTTGATCTGTCCTTGGGACAGATCAAAGACACAATAACCTCTATATTAGTTCATTTAAATGAATAAAACATTTCAGTATCTTTCTGGTCCTTCCATATACAGAAAATACTCCTTATCCTCATCAGGGATTCAGCCTTGTTGCATAAAAGATATAATCTTTTTTCTTAGATGCTATGATACTTATTTGAATTTGAATATGTGGCCTGTTCTTCATACCAACATGATAGAGAGAGCCTTTGAAAGTTTCTCTTTTTCTTTTGTCCTTCTAAAGAAAAAGAAGGAACATAAAAAGATAACAGTAAGACGACATCACTGGACATTAATAGCAACATGAAATATAAAGCTCTATTGTGTCTGCTGGTAGATAATTCTCTATTTATAGACCATGTCAGAGGGTATGTTCTCTGTTTTGAATAATTGTTAATAGTACAGACTTTGACAGAATGAGCTGTCAAAATTGAAAAAAATGTTGCACTGGTTTGGAAAGACAGAGCTCAGCTTTGGTTTGTCTATTCAAAACTTCAGTCTTTATTTTTTGTCTTCCTTTTCTTTTTTTCTTTTAAGTAAGAAGGTGACATCGATGTCAGATAATACCTAATGTGTCAAGGTTGCCAAGTAACAGGCTAGAGATGTGTCAGTGAAGGCTATTTCTATGAGAAAAATTCAGTAGGTTACAATTTCAAGTACTCAAAAACAAACTTACCTTGTCTGTCTCTCTATTGTGCTCAAAACAATGAAAATTAATGTAGTCAAACAAAGTACATGCTTAAGACAGAAATCTGAAAATGGGTAGCTGTGCTAATAGTTTATGTTACTTCTAAATCTTAAGAATAGTGAAGTAACTGACATAACATATCCAGCTGTGATAAATAAATGCCTGATGGAAAAATTACTTGAACATATTATCATTTCTGTGAAGATACATAGATTAAAGAGTTACTATAAGCAAAATTGCTGAATCAATTTTAAAAGTTCAGAATTTTATTGAATAAAAAGGTGTCAAATGGTCAAATGACCAGTGAATTTATTAGAAAGAAATCAAATTAAACCAGTATTTAACTTTATTTTTTTCCTTTTTTAATTTCACAGTCTGAGCAGTGGCTTGGACAACAGTGGGAAAAGCTGTAGACATGAAACCTTAGGAAGCATTACTTTTTTGACACTGACTTTACTGATTCATAACTTACTCTCAGGCTGAAATAGGGGAGATTTGCAGTGGTCTGTACTGGACAAGATAGTGGTCAATATCTCCATTAATGCTTTTCATTATGGAATAAGTGTTTCCCTATAAAATGCAGTAGGAATGTTTGCTAGCACTTTAGAGGATAGGATTAGAGTTCATAATGTTCTTGATGGACTAGAGAAACAGACTGAAATCAATACGATAAAATTCAATAAGGCCTAAGGACAAGTATAAAGTACTATATGCAGGAAAGTAGAATCAAATCTCTTCCCCTAAAAAATTACTTCAGCACAGAAAAAAATTATTAAATCATAAAATTAGGCAGTAGGTTCTTCCAGATGATCACTCATTTGCTTTGCATTAATCTGTGGATCTTGCTGTAAGTTATGACAAGCAGTCTTTCTAATAATGGAAGTTACAATGAAACGCGAAGTACACTCGGTTGGTCTCTATTAACGACTCTGTTACTATGAAGGAAGATCTCCTATCTGGCCAATACGGCCAGGATGGTTTTAGATCCATCCAAGCTTGAACTCCATGGAGAGAACTTAAATTGGGTACTTATAATGAGTGTGCCAGAGCCAACCATCTATGATTTATGCATGAAGCAGCTAAATTAGGCAACCTGGAATTTTGCTGCCTATGTGGCCAAGAATGTGCTTTGTATACAAAAATGACATTCACTCTAGTGCAGGCCTGAATTTTCATGAGATATGAACTTATTTTATTTCAAACCACATTTGGATTTAGTGATGTTTTTTTCTAGACTTTTCAAAAATTAAAAATGATGCATAACATCTGAAAAATGCAGTAGACTATAGATTTTGGAAAGCAGGCTATACGTTTATTTCAATGCACTCTGAGTATGAATGTCTGCCTGCTATAAAACGTACCATCAAGGGAATAGAAAAAAAGGGCAAAAGCAGAAATAATATCCACAAAAATTTAACTGAACTCTAGTAAATTCCATGCATACTACCCTTGCAAGAAGCTGTCTGCATAACTCTAAAGAAATAAAGAAATTACTAAGAAAAAAATAAAGATTTTTTAAAAAAAATTTAAAAAAAGTACTATAAAACTTTTATAGATGAAACCAAAACTTTCTGGCCTTTTCTCTGTTTTAAAGAATGAGAATGACAATGGTGTAACATCTCATAGCTTGTTTCAGAACTCTTATTTGTCTGTGGGTTATGCAAGACTTATTCAACTCTCAATTGGCCTAATAATTGATGAGGTAAGGGAGGATCCTTCTGGGGCTAGTGGGGCCTCCTAAAACACTACCTTTACCCCGCATCAAGACCTTCTCTGTGAACTGGAAAAGAAGGGTAGTTGTGATAGGAAGTTGTATGAGAAGCAGCTAAGGACACTTGGTCTGTTCAGCCTGGAAGAGACTGAGGGGAGACCTCATTGCAGTCACAACTTCCTTGTGAGGAGGAGTGGCAGGCACTGATTTCTCTGTGGGGGCCAGTGACAGGACCTGAGAGGATGGCCTGAAGTTGTGTCAGGGGAGGTTTAAGTTGGATATTAGAAAGAGGTTCTTCCCCCAGCTTGTGGTTGGGCATTGGAACAGGCTCCCCAAGGAAGTGGTCACAGCACCAAGCCTGACAGAGTTCAGGAAGTGTTTGAATGATGATCTTGGGCACACTGTGACTTTTGGGAATGGTCCTGTGCAGGGTCAGCAGTTAGGTTCACTGATCCTTGTGGGTCCCTTCTAACTCAACACACTCTGTGAATCTGTGATTCTGTGGTTTACTTGGAAAGATGACAGCTGTGTCCACAAATTATCCTCTTCCTCCTGTTTTTCATTTATGGCTGAACACAATGTCATATGGCATGGCACATCCCTTAGGCCAACCTGGGTTAGCTCTCCTGTCCATGTCCACTCCCTGTTTCTTTCCCACTCCCAGCCTGCTATGTTTGAGGGAGATAGAGAGGGAAAAAGAAAAGGCCTTGATGCTGTGCAAGCTCCGCTCACCAGTAACCTAAAAATTTTACTTTAGTCACTAATTCAAAACATGCTACAATACAGGCTGCCAAGAAGAAATAGAAATCTATTACAACCAAACCCAGTCTAAGGCAATCTTCAATGTTATCTAAGTGGCTATAAAGTGTGGAATGAGGTTTGGGTTGAAGTTTCAAAGTTCAGAATGAAAGTTCACAACAGTTTAAAACAAAACTGTGGAAAACTTAGAATTCTATGAAGAGAACTGATACTTCTGCATTACCAGTGCCCTACCAAAAAACTGATTACTGTTAACAACCTTATCTGTTTCAAATAAACTCCTGCCAATTTATTTTCTACCTGCTTCTCAATTTTAAAGTATAATTCCAAAAGAAAATAGAACATAGGTATGATATGCACATTATTGATAGTGAAAATAAATATAAGACTAATATATGAAGGAAACTGCTAGTTTGGTTTCCCAGTTTAGCTTCAAAAACTGACACTGTCAGCAAACAAAATTATAACAGAAAGCAGTTTATATAAGATTCTACTCTATTTCCATAGATATAAGATGAAAATTGTATGTAATGAACAATACATTTGAAATAATGGCAAATAATAACTACTCCTGCCTTTTACAAATATTCAGAAATACATTAGAGTAACATTTTAACAACTCTTTGTAGAAATAAAACACCTGTCACTGGCATTTCAAAAGCAGTCATAAAATCAGCAATTACTTAGTATGCTGTCATTCTAATTGCCTTTGAAATTTACAGGAATATCATACCATTGAGCAAAGAATGGCAATTTTTCATGAGTTTAACTAATGCTAAAAAGAAGTTGTTCTCAGCTCTATTGCTGATCATTCTCCATTAGGGAAAACAGAACTTAAAAGTAAAGGAAGTAGTTTGCTAGGGAACATACAATGTCTTCTCTCATTCAAAGTGCACGCTGGATTCACCCTCACTGCAGTGGTGTGAACAGAGAAAAATCACTGAAACCAGCCTACTTAGGAGAATGAGGACAGAAGGGTGAGGAAAGAAAATAAAGCTTATTTTGCTGTATCTCCTCACAGGAGGCTATCTTCTTTCTGGCTCAAACAGCAGGATTTTCAGGAGTCAGTAACTGTGCTATTATGTTGAGAGTGCTGTCTAAGGTTGTTTAAATAACCATCTCTAATCAAACCAATCACCAAAAGCTACTTAAAGAAAACCACTCAAAACATTCCTTTTTTCTTATATATACATAGTTATACTTGACCATTCCAGCCATCACTGGATTTTGCTTCCTGTGGTTATCTAAAAGATAAGGCAATTTGGTCAAATTTCTTTTTGGTTCCTACGGTAATCCAGTGTTCAAGAAAGTTGGGAGTAAATAACATTGAACGAGGAGATTATTCTACCAAATTCAGTTATTTTCCAAGTAAAATTGTATCATTTTCTCTTTCACAATGCGAAGGAGCTACCACCATGCTTACAGACCCTTCTGTGTGAAGCACAATCTTTTATTCATGGAGGTCTTTTTCTCTAACCCACATAGCAAATAAGATATTATTTACTATTCTGAAAGACATACCGTAGTAATCCTTGTGAAGGCTTACTTCACAGTAGATGGGACAACCAAATGTAAAGATGAGAAAAATAGGTTATTTGCATTTTCTTTTTATGTTCAGTGTATTCAAATAAATTTCAAATAACTATAATGCTCAATAGTTGCATATCACAGCTGGACTTTCCAGTCAGTTATTACAAAATCAGCAAGTGATTTGAACGCCATGGCTTCCCATGCCCAACTGAGTCCATATTCTCAGTTGTGTCTGTATTAATTGGTATGTCACTCTGAGTACAGTATTTAATCTCAGAAAATGTTCAGTAATCAGTAAAACCCCACGGTTATTCAGAGCCTAAGGTTCATATAGCCTCCCTGAAAAAAGAGTAGCACAGCAACTGTCCAGATGGCTGCTATGGCTGCTCTGTGTTCTGGGAAGAGAAACTATGAGGAGGATCTGTCTCTCCTATCATCACCATGCTATCTTTAGGGCCTTCTCTCTTCTCACCCATTATCATTGCACTGAAGAATGTGGGAAAAAGTCTCAGATGTCACAAAGACTGATTCCTTTTCCTTCCATGCAGCCTATTCTCTCCAGAGCTAATCTGTAGTATTGATGCCATCCTCAAGAAGGTGAAACTTTATTACTCAGCTTCATAGCAAAATGATGAAAGGGGTGTTTTGTAACATTAATATCTGCAGATTGGAAAAAAAATCTGGAGTATAGTGGTGTCTGCTGACCTTCCATGTTAAGCGCACTTTGCAGAGCCTGTTCCCCAGCATTATGTGTTGGGAGAAACAACTGCAAAGCATCAGTAAAAAACCTGTACATCACCAGGGCAATTTTTCCTTCGGGCTTTGCTATTTCAATTATCTTAATAAATACAGATCTCATAATTAACAGAACACCATCCTCTAGCAAAGATTTTGAGATGTGTGCAGCAAGTAGGTGTGGGGGTTTTGCCATCTTTCCCCTAGGTACACTCACCTTTTCATCTGTAGCGCCTAACCATCTACTAGTGAATTTCTAGTTCTCTTATCTCCTGCTGCTTCAGTTTCTGGGTGTTTTTCTATTAGTCTTCTAGTTTGTCACCCAACTGATATTATTTATTATATCTCTGTCCTTTTCTCATAAATTGCTTTCTATTTTGCTTTATTCTAGTCTCCATTATTTTATTACTTGATCTATCATTTGCAAAAACTCTAGTTTTCCCATTCTGTGACATTCTTTATTCATATAAAACCTATTTATTCTATACCTGTCCTCAGCCAAATTCAAGAAAGTTCTAAATTTCTCTACAAATCCATGATTCGAAGATGGAAGCAAGGAATTGGCTTCTTGGTGCCTCGTTTCTTAAAGTCAGGTAACCAAATTCCCCAGTATTCATTTAACAAGAGTATGTTCACTTACTAAGTTCCTATGGTGATGGCATCAGTAAAATACAAAGAAGTGCATCTCCAAGACACCTTCCTACTAGTAATACATATGTTTTGTCCTTTGTTTTGTTAGACTACTGGGGTCTAAGATTGAAATCAAAAACAAACAGAGTAAAGCTCAGTGTTTGAACCAGAAATCTGAGAGACCTGAAAAATTCTTCATTTTTGGTTGGCTTTTTTTGAGACTTAGAACTAATTTCTAGGGGAAATGAGCTGAAATTTTGATTAGCTGGGAAAAATGCACAGTTTCCACTGAAAACAAGTAGTAACTCTCCTTTTTCCTCCTGCTTCATTCTCATAATACTCAAATTGCGGTATCTTCAAATGTGTAGGTTTGTTTATAAAAACAAAAATCAAAGTGCTAGAAAGTGAGATGGTAAATCTCATAAAACAGGACTGCAAACTGAACCCACAATTTAAATAGTTCAAAGCATATATTATAACCTCATGTAATCTAGTTTGCCTATTATTTGAAATTGCCATTTTTACATCAAAATACAGCCCTGGTATCAGAAAATATATTGACAGCCTGTAAATAAACATAGAGAAATATAACTTTCAAATAATGTTTATGATATATAAATACTCCTTTTTCAATAAAAAACACCTCAACAACAATAAATAATGCTGTAAAAGTAGAAAACTGTTGTGCAAGTCCATGTCATCCCCAATAAACTAGAGGAGTTCAAGTGGTCTTGTACTAAGAATAATCACCTTTGAGTGGAATTCAGGTATGTTAATATATTTTAAAAATAAATAGTAAAATATCTCTATTAGAAGCATTATTTGTGCTGTGCTTCTTCTAAGAAAAAAAAACATGTGTACTGACAGTTTAATTTTATTTCACATAAAAAAAAACTTAAAGAAAAAAATAAATTAGACTAGGAAAAGTTATTGTGGAAAGCACATTGGCATGTTTCTCTTAGTGGTTCTCAAATTTAAGCCTTACCTCTGGTAACAGCTTTTGTAATTGATTGGGATATTATTAAGCAGACTCTTGTAAAAGGCATAGAATTTTTGTCTATTTTCCAAGACAGCTTTTCTTAGAGTTTAGGATTCTCAGACACTTTTAAGAGGAGATTAAAAAATGTTTTGATTTAGTGAATCATACTTTTGAAGAAGATATGATTGAGTATGATGCCACTCAAAGTCTAAGCCACTTCTCCTATGATGGAGAAGTGGCTTAGACAGCATCTTGAGGTGCCTTCCATCTCTATTTTCTAATTTTGTGATCTCCCAAACAGACAGTTTAGTTTGGAAGTAGCCTCTCTTTTATGTACTTGGTCGATTTTCTTTTGGTATTTTTTTGTTAAGGAACTGTATTCTAAAACACTGTTCCTTTCTGACAGGCAGCGATGGACACATCTTTTTGGAAGCTACCAGCTCATTCATGCCACCTTTATAAGCCATTTGTTCTTTCAGATATTTACCTCTTTTTAAGAAATTACGTCTGAGGTTACCACACTTCTCCCTTCATTATCATATCTCTTTCAATTTTCAGGATACCGCACCAGGAATCAACCAAACCACTTTCAGCTCCATTTGTCTCCTACTCAGTATTTTGCCTTTTTATTATTTGATTGGGTGTTTTTTGGTGGTGGTGGTGCTTTTTGGGTGGGGTTTTTTGTGTGTGTTTTTGTTGTTTTTTGGGGGGGTTTGTTTGTTTGTTTGTTTTAATTTCCCCTTGTTATAAATGCAATGTATTTTATCTCTTTTCTGGTATTTTAGCACAAAGTTTTCACATGAAATAATGGAACTGGTTGTTTTGCTTTCTTCTTTAGGTGGATGATGATGACATTTCTATAAATAAAATAAAAGATCATCTATATATTCCACAATTTAATAATGTTCTTAGTAATCTCAGAGCAAGGGGTGGGGTTGTGGGTAGGAAAGGTAGGTATTCAGCAAAACCTTTGAAAATGAACTAACATACAATGTTCCTTCTGAAGTATTCAAATGCACATCAGTAGACCCAGCAGACACACAGTCTTTGACATTGAAAAAAACCCCACATATCTACAGAAGGCTGTCTCTCACATAGTAATTCCCGTGCCATTTTTCTTAGCATGTTTAAAATAGTATATCAGTACCATTTTAAACATAGCCTAAAAAATTACATTTTGCTGCTCTGTGTCTGAGTTAATGGAAATAAGCTTTCATGAAGTTCCCTGGGAGTTCAGGTCTGTGTGTGCAGAAATGGTAAGAGAAATCATAAAGTGGGGTATTTTTCAGATACTAAAAGAATTTTTTCAAATATTATTGTTCAATGACAGGGAAAAAAGAAAACCAAAACAACTGCAGCAGAAGAATCGCAAATATCCTGTACTAGCAGGATATTAATATTCCAGAGGATTTAATGGTGTGACTACCAACTCTATTTCATTGCATGCGATTTGCAATTAACACCTAGAATTTTATATACTAATGCGGACTAGTTCTGAAACCTAGGAGTTACATATTTGTTTCCCCTTGAATAACTATCCAGAACATCCTCAATTGTTGCAAAGAACTGATAAGGAATGTGAGATACAAAAGAGCACTGAGTGGAAGGATGGCACAAGTGATCTTCAACCCCTTTGTATGGTTCTGGACAGGAAGCCTACACATTGTCCTGCTATGTCTGCCTGCCCAGAGGATCATTGTTTTCAAGCTAGACTGGATTGTGGAATAGGGCTACTTCTTGTCCTGTGTGTCATATGTCAGAACGATTTTCTAATAAAGTCCTTCAGAGCCATGGATAGGAAACAATTTTTCTGACTGAAAGCATGTCTTTTGATTTGATTTTTTTTTTTTCCCGCAGTATGAACAGGTATTAAGAAACATTCTTAATAATGTTAATGTTTAATTTGTGATGTAGAATTGTGCTTGGTACTTCTTAACAAGAAGTCTGTCCTAAATGCATTTCCTGAAAGTAATTAGCAACTTGAAGCAGGCAACCTAAAGGAAGGGAATCATAAACCAGTTCTTAGTGTGGTCACAACTTCCCCCTCACAAGAGAAACATAGAGTTATAATACTATACTATAAATTTTCTTCTACTATTCTACCATACTAGAAATATTCTTCTTTTATAATGAGTGTAGACAAATTTTTACTTCTATTTAGAAATATAGATCACATCTGTGGTTCAGTTATACAAGTGCAATATAGCAGAAAGTTCCATCAACTTCCTTTAGGGCATGCAGTTGCCTCTAGCCAATTGCTTCAGCACTCTGCTTTATTCATAGCTTTCATGTGGTGACTTTCAGGGCAGACTGACAGCACTGCTTAACTTCTCTAGTCTCAAAGTGCTTGAAGAGCAGATGGTATTGGAATTCAACTTTCACAGAAGTACTTTTTCTGGTTTTTTAACTTGCATCTTCTTAATCCTGTGTTGCCTTAAGCATCAGTCGCTCTTCCTGAAAAACCGAAATCAAAGAAAACAATCTTTGCCCTAAGACACATATTATAAAAGACTATCAAAAGATTTACTAGAATAATATAATGTATATAACATTGGGCTGACTAAAGAGTAACATAGCAATTTGAAAAATACTTGAATCACTCACTTCAGGTTATTTATCAAACTGATACGTCATGCATCGTGTGACCCTGTTCTGTGAAACCGTCTTGTGAGTACTTGTATTTAAATGTGTTTGTGATTTTGAAACACCTCTAAAACATACGAAAATAAAATACTAATGAAACGCTTGAAAAAAGTAATGAAGAATTGAACTCTGAGGAAAGCTTTCCTCACTCATTCAAATATATGGCTTTTAGTAAGACCTGTTAACATTGGGCAATGAGTCCTAGCTATTGATAAGTGTAGAGTAGATTAGAGTGAAATTTTGAACAGATTAATGGTCTAGTACTTTTCCTTAAAGGCTATTAACTACTGTATTAATTCTCTTCCCTGTGCACTAATATTAACTGGTCAAATTATCGGTCCTACTATGTGTTAATTCTTGGAATGTTGATGTCTAGAGATACAGGTCTTATGAAGGAGGACAAAAAAGAGACTATGAATATTAGAACTTTATAAAAGTAAAACAAATATTTTTTAAAATATTTTTATTTTACTTACTGCCATATGTAAATTCTCAGTATTGTATAAAGCAGCATAAGCCTGCACATGTGCTGTTTATTCCACTAACAAAGTTTGGGTTCTGCCTCTTTCAAAACGTTCTAATGTATTGAACTTTTAAACTTATAAGGTGATGGGAACTGCATGCATGTATATTTAATGTAGTTCAAATGCAATGGTGTAACACCTCCATAAGGACACTTAGGAATTATATAATTGATTACCCTCTTTGTGCTCATTTTTCACTGTGATACCTAGGACTTGAAAAACATTGGAAACAATGTTTTTGTCTTTGACTCTACCTTGCGTTTCTTGATCTTCAAGATACTTGAAGTGTTAGTGTTCTTTGTCACTGCCTGATTACTTACATATCCTGGACTGAATTCAGTGGGCAAATTAGCCTTGGAAAAGTTTGGATCTCTTGTTTCTCTGTAAAGCAGATAAAATTTATCATCTGTAAGTCAGTAATATTGGAATAAATTAAATGAAACAATATGAAAAGTTCTCCAACAGGAGGTTCTGTTCTACTTTCTGTAAGTCTTTGCGAAAGTTTGTAAGAATTATCATAAAGAAACAAAAGGAAGACTGCAGAAAAGAACAACAAACCAAATCACAAAAAGTAGTTAAAAGAACAGAGGACTAAAGTAGAGAAATAAAAACACAGCAGATGAAACAGGTTCCTTACAACAATGAACAGATTTCCCTCAGGTCGGGGTTTTATAGCCTCCGAGAAAGACGTATTCTTGTCAGATATAAAGGACAGATCAGAAAAACATCACAACTGACCAACTTGTTTCTTATTTACTTCTTATATTGATACAAGTCTCCATTGCATCAACATTGTCAATACTGTCAACTGGAGTTTGACATCAACAGTATCTATAGAACAATATCTGGAAAAATATCTATAGAACATTAAAATTTTTTTGTGTATAATCTAAATGGTTAACTATTGGCTCACTACCATTTCATTTGAATTATGTAATTTCACCGGAAACTTCTTGAAAGCCTCTTGGTATAGAGAGCTGAGGTGTGGGTTTCAAAGTCTTGCTAAGGCATAGAGCAAAAAAGTTATATACAGGAAAAGGAATGGTATATTCTGACCAGCAGTGAGGTTTAGTTATGGGGATGTATGTTTGTCACTTTTGGCATTGCAGGAGCCTTTCAGATAGTCATGTACTGACAAGCATGAAAGCACACTAACGTGGAGAGAATACTTAAAGAGAGAAACTGAAAAACCAATCTTACAAGCTAGTCCTTTCCAGAAAGTTTTATTGTATTTTATTCAGATTTCTTTTTAAAATATAAAGCTACTAAACATCAAAGAAAATGGAATATCTACAAACTTTCAGGTCACCAGTGCATTAAACCAACTTATACAGGCTTAATTAGTTTAGAATATCTCTTTTCTACTCCCTAGGCCACTATTTGCTTATGTTTTTCACAGATACATTTTACAGTGAATCTGCTGATTGTTCTGACTAGGTGTCATAGTTTCTGACCTAATTTTTCATTCTTTCCCTTTAAAAACTTATAAAATACTTGATAAATCTGTTTGATACAGACTAAAGAGAAGCTGTTTTGAATTTTCTGACAGAAGAGTTTTATCTGAATTACAGATCTCACATATACATCCCTGCCTGGTATCCTATTGAGACATAGAATGACTTCTATTCACCATAATAGATAAGTAAAGGCAAATCTAAGGGTAAAGCAAAGTGTAAGATTACCCATTGCGCCTGACCACAGTGGGGTGTCTTTCAGCCACGTAACTTGTTAAATGAAATAGGAAACAGCAGTCTGCCGCAGTATGTTATGTGGTAAACCTTGGAATCTCAGAGACCATGTTGATTTGCTCCTCTCTACGGGGAGGAGGATGATGCCCAGCACACTGCAGGGTACTCTGGGATAGAACATTATTGCAGCTCCTCCTCTAGCTCAGCAAGGTGCACTGGCACACACCCAATGAAGTCACCAGAACTTGTAGCATCCAAACACCCAGCAAAGCTCCGAAATGCCTACATTCCTGGTGCTCAGGATGAACAGCATTGCCTACAGTAAATCAGCCCATTGTCTATAATGCATCTCAATGACAGTGGGATTCAGAGACTGGACCTCCGGGGCAAGACCTTGCAGACAAGCTCAAAACAATCTCAATCCCTTAAAAAAAAAAAAAAAAAAAGTACCAGCAAAAAAACCACACCACTGAGAAGTGTCCATTCCTGCCATGAAGCACAGCTGCAGAGCTGACAGGGTGCTCAGCTGGGATTCAGCTAATGTCTCTTCCATATCTGATTGCATTTTGATGAAAGTATTTTCCATCTCAGCAGAGTGCCCTAATTGCAATGTTACCAGATAGTCCGGGACATATCTCTCTTGCCCTAAATTTCTTCAGCTGAAGGTATTTAATTAATTTTCCTACTAGAAAGTAATGAAATAGTCACTGGAACAAAAAGAAAGGAGAGAGAAGAAACAAAAGGTTGATTCATGTGCAGGCTCTCGTCCTTGCTCCAATGAACACTAAAGCCTTTTAATGGAAAGGTTGCATTTTCCACAGGAGAGAAATTTACACAGGAATACAGCTCAGCCCCATGGTTATTTGGCCATGTATTAACATAGGCCTGAGCTGTGCTGACTTCCTTGAGACTATACCTGGACTGGTTTAGCCAGTTTACTGGGGAGTAGGAGAAGCAAAAGAGGGGACCCTTCTTGCATATCCCTGCCTATATATTTGTAGATGCGTCCTGCTCCCTAAAAGCCCAAATACAGTGTTTTCTATTGAGAACTTTAATAAGGCGATAGAACATATGTCAGCAGCCATTGCTTTAGCCTTCTCATCAAATATAGCCCCCCACTCCCCTCCCCAAATTTCAGAAATGCACAGCTTTTTGAGTAGTGGGAATGTGGAGCTAATTGCAATTATTCACCCTGCAGGCTAGCAGTGGTGGTTGCACCTACTTATTCTGCTTTTGAAAAGGTAATTTCAAAACAGTATGAAAATATATCAGCAATACAAAATCATGATGGAATTAAAGGGTCATTAGACAGTGTAAATAAAATCTGAATCAGACTGTTTTAGATAAGCAGTGTTAAGGCAGCGTGACACAATGAAGTGGCTGTCAACATTACCTCTTGGATGTTTTGGTTTTTTGCTCCTCATATTTTTATATGAAAAGGTCTTCTTGCAACTCAGTAATGAATGAATTAAATATGGTCAGGATTCAGTAGGCAGTTAAAAGATGCAGGTTTACTGTGTCCTGTCGGCTATATAGAATACTTGCAATATTCTTCATCCTGAAGGCTACATTGGACTGTACTCATGTGAATTTAAATGCAGTCTCCCAGTTGCATCTTTGAATGTCTCAAACATCTCATGTTCCAGTGGAGCTGTATCAACACAATGCCTAATCCTTTTCTTCTGAAATCATTCGCAAAGAGTAATCACTGTGTAAAAACACTTTCATTTACAAATAAAATATAATGTGAGACAATGTGATTACATGAAAACTTTAAGTGATCCAGTCTGTCACGTTATTTTTTTTACCTCTAAAATTACATGTAGCAGATCACAAAATATATTAATGGCTTTGAAATTAGGCAATGCTAACCCACAGAATAACATAGTTAAGAAAAGTTAATTCTTTTTTTTTTTTAGCAGAAATAAATAATTGTTAGCTACTCAAGTGCACTTGTTTCTCTGAACTACCTATAAATATAAAAATATCCCACCCCTCTTTTACTTACTATGAAAGAGGATCTCGAGTAAGATCAAAATTTTTTGGCTTTACCAGACATTCTTAGCAGTCAGTAACTATAAGTCATGACTATAAGGGAGATTGATTAATTTCTTTCTGCCTGCAGAGATCTGTGGTTCTGGAATGTGCATTGATATTGTATTAATGTGAACCAATAAATTAAATAGACTCACCATTATATCTTAAAAACCATTGTGTGCATATGTAAGATAGATGAAAATTAGAGGTAGGAAAAGAATTTAACACAATGTCCAGTAAATGAGAAACAGGTAAATGACTTATCACTGATATAATTTAAGTATTAATAATTAGAGGGTCATGAAAAGAAAGATATTGAAAACCAGTTAAAAAATCCTGTTAATTTCTGCTAAAATGAAGAATATAGTTGATTACATAAAACATTGTCACAGAAAGAGGGAAAGGACAGGGAAGAAGATTTTTCTCATTATGTACAAATATACATTGATACCTGGGAAAGATACAGAAAAAAATCTTCTACATGTTTTGATTTCTGCACCAGAAAATTTTCTATGCAACATTTTCTTTGACATAATAAGATGGACAGGGCTAGGTCTTCAAAAGTCTACAAAAGGGTCAACTTGATTACATGACTCTACAGAACAGTAGAAAATCATTTTTTTTTTTTATTTTCAAGTGGAGTTTAATTCCAGTTTCTGTATAAACATACAACTACAGTTACCATTAAGATACAACAAGAGTATCCGTGTCCTTGAAAATAATACAAGAACAAAATTACTTAAGTAAAAAATACATATGCCTACCAAAATAAAGACAGTTGTAATATTATCCACAAAAAACCTCACATGCTAGACAGTAGACAATAAAAAAGAAAAAAGCAATAATACAAGGATTTTTGCTGTTATTTGCTTATCTATAATACCATTGAAAGGCACAATATTAAGAACAATTTCTTGGACTGAAATAAAGGTTATCACTCCCTTTCCAGGCACTGTTTCATAAAACCAGATGGTTTGGGCTAGAAGGGACCTTTAAAGGTTATCTAGAACAAGTCCTCTGCAATGAGAATCTTCAACTAGACCAAGTTTCTCAGAGCCCCATCTAACCTGACTTTGAATCTTTCCAGGGATGGAGCATCTACTGTCTCTCTGGGCAACCTGTGCCCATACTTCACCACCTTCACTGTAAAAAATGTCTTACTTACATTAACCTGAACCTATCATCCTTTAGTTTAAAACCATTACCCCTTGTCCTGTTGCTACAGCCTTGCTAAAAAAATCTCTCTCCATCTTTCTTCTAACTCCCATTTAAATACTGGAAGGCCACCTCAGAGCCTTGTCCAGACTGAGCAACTCCAGCTTTCTCAGCCTTTCCTCATAGGAGAGGTGTTCCAGCCCTCTCATCATTTCCATGGTCCTGTGCTGGACTCACTCCCAAAGGTCCAGGTCTTTCATGTGCTGGGGACCGCAGAAATAGATTCAATACTCCATTTGGTGTCTCATCAAAGCGGAGTAGAGGGGCACAATCACTTCCCTCAATCTGCTGGCTGGTGGTATCATTCCACCCTTCAGAGGTCAGAGCTCCCAGTGTGACAATATTAACATCCATCTGCTAACATTTCTGTAATTGATGAAAGCAGTGTAGGGGATATTGCATAAAGGAGGAGGGGCAGGAACATTGCCATTTTGGGTTTGGCTTTCTACATTTCTCAACATGCCTGGAAGTAACCTGAATATTGAGTGTGTATTTGTGATCATTCCGTTCTTCTTGATATTATTCGTAATCGTATCAGCTAAAATATCCAATATCTTCCCAGATTTGCCTCAAGACCCACTCATTTTCTAATGTGGAAAATTGACATTTTTCCACACGTGTGTTGGTTAGGTTGGTTAGAATTAACTGGCTGTTAATTCTGTGCAAATATATGATTTGTTTTCTTTCCCTCTAATATTGTCACATCCCTTGCCTAAGAGAGTACATTTTTTTTACATCTAATGATGATTCAGAAGACAATTGACATTTAGTTGCTTTCAAATGCTTCATTACAATTTCTTAAATATTGCTGAGACAGTTTCTTTCCAGTCTCTTATATTTATGGACCAATCACATCTACTATACAGTACTAGTCACTTATCTCCACTACCATCAATTCATTTTAGAAGAATCAGTCTCGTTATATATCCTAGTCTACACCCATCTTCTGGATTTTGTGGGGTTTTTTTAATCTTCTCTAAATATATATTTTTTCTCCATTGCTCCTATTTTTATATCAGTATTAATTTATTTATTTACACTGCTAAATCTCTTTTCTCCTAATACTGCTTGAGTAATGTAAACTGATATGTAAATGAGAACAATGACTTTGGGTCACAGTTGCTAGTAAAATTTTCTCAATAATGTTTTTTTGGGTTTTTTTTCCATTCCCTCGTTAAATTTTTTCACCCTGACAATTCAAATGGGGCATAAAGTACTAATTATTTTTCTTGTTACATCATTTTTAAATAGTCGCATTCACACAGATCAGAATTAATACTGCATGACTCAGGGGAATGGTTCTCCACAAAGGGTGAAATAATGCAATCAAGCAAAACAGTGCTTTTGAGTCTGTAAATACTTCTGTAAGTAGCAAATGAACTATTAAAAAATAGGGTTGACTAATGAAGGATTTTCACTTGTGAAAGCTATGGGTTTTTATCCCTATTATTTGAAATAAAAAGCATAATCAAGTGTACAGAATCATAATCGGGATCTGCATAATAGATGTGCTAGCAAAAGGTCAGTCGAGTTTTCACTGAAGACAATTACAATATTTTATTTGTTCTAATGTGAATAGCCTTAGATGACAATAAAGACATTTCTTTGAGTGCTTGCGTAATATATTTCTTCATGCTGCATGCTTGAAAGGAAAAGCTGCTCATTTAAGAGTGCACTCGTTCACATACCAACACAAAAAACCTATTTAGCTGCAGTTGCTGCACAAAACTCTTACTCTGCTTAGTATCTGACATGTAGCATTAAGAAGAGTAAGCAGTAAGTTAACATTTCTCATATATTTCATTTTTTGTGCTTTTGAAGTTCAGAAAAAAGCTTGTACATGTTATAACTATGGAAGTAGAAGTGATTCTTTGTATGTGCTACTGTTGATGTCACATCTGTACTAACAATGGGTACACTTCAGCTTCTCTCTCCAACTCATTAATTATATATATTAGATTTATAATTTTATATTTTGATAGTTGTAGACTACATATTCAATATATTAGTTATATTATAATAGCCAAAGTTGTTTTTTGAACAGTAACTTTTGTCTGTATTTGATTCCTACGAATTGGTTCTACAGCTGGGTACAATTGCCTCTGGCAGCAAATTTCACTTACTGATTAGGAAAAGAGTACAGTACAAAGTATTAAGTACAGCAGTGTCTGAATGACTTGTTGCAGCTTAGTGATGACTTTACAAGTGCTGGCTACTCAGCTACTTCTTAGATATTGATACATTGGTGTAGCTTCTGAAATGCTGTGCAAAACAAATGCTGTCCTGTAAAACATCCAACAGGAAGTTGGAGGCCCCGCGTTACAGAATATCTAGTAGCCTACCAAGCAGTGGGATAGCTGGGCCCTTCTCAGACCAAAGCTTAAATTGAAGTATTATGTTGTTATTATCTCAAGGTAGAAGCAAAGATGATAAAACCTACAATTTTCTACTCATAATATGCAGGATGCTACAGTTAATTTCTGCAAGAACTTACATTCTAAATCAAAAAGCACCACAAACTTAATGTAGGAGCAAAGAGCTTTTGTGAGGATGAGGAGGGGGTCTTGGGGTAAGGTCCTATCCCAAAGCAAATTAAATAGCTATTCATCTTTATGAATAGATGCTTGTGAGTCACCTGATTTTTTTTTCCTTTTCTTTAATATATACTTGTACAGTACTGCATGTGCGGATTATTACATATTTATAAACCTTTTAAGGTGTTGTTTACTATATCCAGTATATAATAGTCTGGGCTGAATATAAATCTTAGTTTTCTACTGAACGATTCCCCTTCCCCGCATTCAAAAACGCCAATGGCTCATTATCTAGTTGGATGACAGGTGCAAAAATAGTAACTATGTAACTGAACAGCAATTGAACACAAACCACGTGTGTCTGTGTGTGTAAATTTCTCCCTCACTTAATAAACTCAATGAACAGGGCTTAGCAGGGTGTTGCTCTTTGGCATGTCATTGCTGAGGGACTCACTTTTAAGTGTTCTATGAGAGTTGCATGCCATTCTGTAAACTGAAAGGTTTACTTCCTCAGGGCAGTACTTTCTGCAAAATTTTAAGCATAAGGGTGAAATTTTATATTTTTTTTTTACCCAAGTGCCAGAAGATGTCAATGACCACATTAATTATATTAAGAAAAAATGCTGATAGATACACATGCTGGGAGCCTCTGGCTTTGAGGACAATTTGTGGAGCTTGGTTGCATTTCATGTATCTAGCTCCTGATTTCCTGCAATACTCCTAAGATATGATAATCACATGTGCTTGTGTATATGTGTCTGTGTGTTCAATTCAATGTATATTAAATAATAATATAATAATTATTCATATATTATATATTTATATATAATATATTTATATATATTATAATAATAAAATAATAATACTGGCTGTACAGGCAGTTTCTGAAAAGAGTGTCATGACACAAAACTGGTGAGTGTGTCATGCAAGTAAGAAGGATGGAGAACACAAGGCCTCCTTGTGTTGGAGCTTTCTATCTGACAGAGAAAGAGACAAACCTGGTACAAGCTTGTCCTTGATATCTACTGTGGGGCTTCCTTGACCTGTGCTATAGCTCCAACCCAAGGACAGAGAACTGCTTGCTTATATGGACCCAAAATCCCATACCTTGCCAACCACTGAGCAGTGAAGGTCTAGTGCACAGACTCACTTAGATAACAGTAGCTGGAGCTAATAATACTAGGAATGCGTCAAGCACAGAGAAGAAAAAAGAAAATTCTTACTCCAAAATATTATTTAAGCCTTTAAAATTGAGAAAATAAGTAACATAATCTACCTTTTTTCTTTTTTTTTTAATAAATATTACAAAGTGGTGAGTGATTCCCCATAAGCAGCAGGGTTACAAGGTGTAACTCTCCTGCATCTTAGGCCATAGCCACAAGTGCTTATTCACACACTAAGGCAATATTTTACATATTGTTATGGAAAAGAAGCATTGTGCTTCCCAGTTTTACCCTTTCTTTTTTTTTTTTACTGATTGTGTTTCCACTAGGAGACAACATAAGAACATAATAAAGGAACATGAAAACACCTATGCACCACACCTCACCATGCTCTTAAGCACATCAATGCCAGTGCCAATACTAGAACAGTATGCTGTATTTTAGTAAATAACTGATAAGTACTTATAATTGCTAAGACTTTGAAAGATTTCTTGCCTTTGAGTGTTTTTTCTACACCTCAGGGGAAAAGTAAGATCTATTTCTAACTAATATAAAAGCTTTGCTTCTACATATCCAATGACTTTTTAAATTCAGAAGTCTGGTATTGATTTTTTGGAGATCATTTGCTGTAAATTATTCACGTGAAACAACGGACAGTAAATGTAATGAATGGGTACTTATAGAATGCTCCTTGGTAGCATGCTACTTATAGTACACTCCTGTAATGTAAAACACGGGGATTTTCAGTTAACAGAGAATAACCTACCTGGGTCATAGCTAACATATATAATTTTCCTGGTCTGTAGTTATTAAGTCATTCTTATTACATCATTCACATAAAATATAAAAGCAAATTCTTGCTTCTTCAGTGAACAGTAGTTCTTCCATCCTCTGGTAGCTGGAATTTAAACTATAATAGATCAAAATTATCTTTGATACAGTTCCATTGCTATAATTTAAACTGTATCAGAATTAAGTTTGTCTGTAAGAGCCAATTTGTGCCAAGAGCTTCTAAGTATCCTTATCTTTTTGCTCTAACCCAACACTTTTAAATATGTTTCAAGGCACTTTTGTCTTACCAGATGGGAGACTGGGCTGATACCACTACCAGGCTCATCAATATGGGTGATAGTAGCCACAGAATAGAAAATGACTATTCCCCAACATCTTCCTTTTCATCCTTTGAAGGTGCTTCTTCAGGACAATGTTAATCTGAGAATGGGGACTATCAAGAATGGAAGCCAGTGCAAGGCCATGAACAATCAGAGGCTGCCAGCCCCTCAGCTGGGTCTCCTTTATAATTTGTCCAAACCAGGAAGGTGAGGTTCTGGACTTACCAAGATTAGGGTCTTTTTATAAGTAGGGCGCCATGGGGTGTGTCCAGAGGGATGAAGACATAGGTGTAACGGTGCATGGTGGGGCAGCCTGTATTGAGACCTGTGTGGGAAAGGGAAAGGCAGTAGGAAAATTTGCTTTGGCCATACTGCTCTGTGGTAGCATTCTCTGCCTTAAGACATATCTCCTGCACCAGAACATAGGAATTGTTGGCTACTAATAGTCTCAGCTGACCTGCATCAGCCACTATTCTAAAAAAATCAACAGAATATTTATGTGCTGAGTGGGCATGTGCCTTGTCACGTGCACTAGGGTAAGGCTGCCTTTTCTACTAAACGTTACATTGAATTGTAAACATCTAAGTTATATAAGCACTTCTCTCGACACAAAACACACTGAGGCCAGACACTGACCTGCAAAACAACAGAAAAGAGATTTACCAGGCAAAATGCTAAGTGAAGGGATATGGACTTTCCTACCAATCACGTACAAACATAAGAATCCAGGTCTGCTAGAAATTCAGGCAGGTTTATTCAGGCCTCTAGGATGACTACAATATCCATTTTCATTCTTTTTCAGTCTGTGTTAAACAGAAGCATTTTTTTCATCTGAATATCCCATTTTCCTGTTCTAGCCTAGTATTTTGTGCTCTATCTTACAACTTACTTTTCTGCTGTGTTAGGGCCAAACTTACTCAGATGCTTATAAACACATTCCTGAATACAAATGTGTTCTTGAATTAAGATTGAACAGTGATAAAAACTGAATGCATAAACACTGAACCCAGTCAACTTCAGGTATTTAAAAACCCTTCATACATCATATTTTATATATAGTGTGCCATTCCTGTTAGTCATTTAAACCCTAGCTTTGATCACAGCTTAGCAGATTGTGCCAGGACAACCACTTCTTTCTTCAAGTAGAAATGCTAGGTAAGATGGAGATCTTTCTTGGCAGGAGATCTGAGTTTTTTTTCATATGTGTATGAAGATATAATTTTGTTGAACAGCTTGTTCATAGGAGGACTGTGCCCAGGAGACAACTAAGTCCTCCAGTTCAGCTTTTTTTTTCTGACAGTTGGAGGTCCTTTGCTGACTTAGCCCACTATGCTTCAGCTATGCAAAATCTCCCAACAGACAGACATAGTTTATTGTGCAGAGAGTACAATATTTTGTGTATGCTTATTGCCAGAGTAAATCAAAAGACATGTCAGACACTTTCATTGTCATGGCAATCAGTGGCAGGGCAGGGCCAGATTCAAACAAGAGAAAAAGAATGCAAGCAGCTCATGTAGCTGGCAAGTATGATAAATGGAGACTAGTCAAGTCTACATTTTTTCTGCCAGAAAAAATTCTACTTTAGAATGCTTATTCATACACAGTAATATAAAATGTGTCACAGAATTGCTGATGTTGGAATGGAGATTTTCTACTCCAATTTTCTTTCTGAGAGCAAGATCAATGTGCTCAAAGGCAGGTTGCTCAGGGCCACATCCAGTTAGTTTATTAACTGGTCCAAGGATGGAGACTCAACAATCAGCCTAGGCAACCTCTTCCAATGTTCAAACACTCTTACAGGAAATTAGGAGTTTTTCTTTCGATGAAATGGAATTTCCTATATTTCAGTTTGTGCCTCTCATCCTTTTACTGAGAAGAGACTCAATTTGGCTCCTGTACTCCCAACAGGTATTTGTACATATTGATAAGATCCCCCTAAATCTGCTCTGCTTTAAACTAAACAGTCCCAGGTCTCAGTCACTCCTTGTATGAGAGATGTTCCAGTCCCTTAAAATACTTTGTATAGTTATGTGAGAAAAATGTTTTTAAATAATATTACATACATATTTATTCCTTTGGCAAATATGAAGGTATCATAATTTATGGCTGAAAGTATTTTTTCCCTTTATTCTTTAACATGTTACCCAAAATCTGGCATAGCTATTTCTACAAATTTTTTTTTATTGTTTTGTAAATCATGCCTCTGAACCTACACAGAATCCTTTTTTTTTTTTTCTCTTTAAACCACAAAAGATGCAGTTTCTTGTGCTTTGTTAAGCAGGTGGAGTTTCTCCTAGAAAGGTACAGTCCTGCTAGGTTATAAATTTTCTATTGTTCCCATGCATTGTAGGAAACAAAAAAATCGAAAAAAAGCAACATACTAATCTCTTTTCCTCTAAGAGCTCAAGTTTATGCCTGAAGCAATAGGTCTAGTCATCCTCAAAGATTTGGTCATTACTCACTGAACCGATTATTATTTCAGGCTGTTTTATTTTCATACAAAAATGAGTCCCAGTTGCACAAGCACATTTGTCATTTGTATGTTGCAAAACTCTGTACATATGTAACAGTACATATTTTCCTATTTTGTCCTCCACTAAATCTCATTTCCTTTTCTTTTAGGTCCCTATATTAACCACTGCTATTTCATCTAAACTCACCTTCCAGTCACTACCAAGCAATGGCTTATTTTTTAAGCACAAGATCCTGTATAAAAAAAAAAAAGTGATGTCCAGTCAATATAAAGTTCTCTTTCTAATTTTCACATATGCCTTGAACCAGTTACCTGATTTAAATCTTACCTTAAAATCTTAATGTGCTCTGCAGCTTGTAGTTGATTCTACTTAAAGCACATTGTGAAGACATGTAGGGTTGATGATATAAAAACCAATTTACATTCCATTTATGACGTAAATACTTTCCATAATCCAGCTTGTAGCACTGAGACGTGCAAGAGTAGTTAAATTTCATGGGATTTTTGTTTCCTTTTGCTCTGTTTAAGGCAGAGGCACAAAGATGTTTACACATAGTTTTAGTCTTATTTTATGTTTGAAAATCGAAAGTGTGGTTTCAAATAACAAAACAAACAAAAAAAAGGAACTTTTCATATCTTTACCATGTTTGATGCTGAGATTGCTTGATTATTGTGTTGAAAATGTTAGGGACCAGTATTTTGCATAATGTGCAAAATATATATTTTGCAAAATATTCTCAATATCCTAAGAAGGTGACATGATCATTGTGCTACCTTATCTATGTAAGGAAGGAGTAATGGAGAATGCAAAGTTGCTGCCTGGACCTTATGACAAAATTCAACACGATTTCCTTAAAATCCAAACATTCTTCTAGTATGCATTTATTTCCAAATATTCATTCATGAGCTTTAAGCATTGCAGAATAGAGCTTTTAAGGAACCTTAGACAATACAAATTTTAGGAACTACAAACTCTTGTCCACCCACCTAATCATTCTGGGGATTTTATCCAGTCACTGTCATAATAACCATTAGATTCAAACATTGCATTTTTAAAATTTAAGAGCTGCCTTGGCTAACATAATTTGAATATAAATTCAGGCACGGTGCAAGAGATTTTTTTCTTTTTAGTCCCTTCAGAAGGTATATGAATAGACGGACATTTTAGGTCAAATTCCTTCACAGGAATTTGGAGTTTGCATTAAACTGAACTCCATTTGTACATCTTCAACACTGATGACAATAAATTGCACCTCAAAACATCATCCCGTTTGTCAAATTCTTACCAGTATATAAAATAACAATCAGCTTTATAATCACCTTACATTTTCCAGAATAACAGTATTGTAGAGCAACAACTCTCCTTAATCAATACTGGTATTTCTTTACACTTCATCCCTAAAGTCTTAAAATGCATCAAACTACATTCTCATTTTACAAAAGATTTTATCATGAGACTGGCATATAGTGAGTGATTATTGCAAAACTACTAAAGTAGCAGTGTACATCAATGGAGATATTAAATCAGTTACTTGTGCATGTGACCACTGTAATACGTGGTCTTCTGTGTATTAAAGCCAAATTTTGAGATACACTTTTACCTTCCAAATGAACAAATAACACATTAAATGGCCCATTATCAGAGATGACCCCTCAGGCTGGGTGTGAAGGTGCTAATGCCTCTCAGGAGGGGAGTTATCACACCTGTCATCTATGGGGAGACAGAAAATACTTCCCTGTCTCGCAGAGTTCTCTAACACACAGCTGTAGCTTGAGGAGTCAGGTGTGCCCTGGGCACCTGCTGCAAATGATCCATTAACAGTCCATCAGAAATGACAGAGGGTGTAGAATACACAGTTTTGGTTACACCTACATAGTGAGAAACTAGTCCCAGCCCCTGTAACTAGGACAGGAGGAAAACAAGATGGTCATTTTTAAAGCTGGAGATGGCTTTAACTTTCTACGCTAATTATTATAGTAGAAAGGAATTTTGATACTTACAGCTCACTCTATTTGCCAACACTTCACACAAAAGTGCTAAAAGCCATGAAGGGGCAACCCCTTGTTGAAAGCTGAACATAATTTTTCTAATTTATTTTCATGAAGACTGCTCTAGAAACTTGAAAGTGGCTGAGCAGAAGGCTTTATAGAATACTGAGTTGTATAAGGTTCAGCAAACATGAAATAAAAGATGTTTTTCTTATGAAATACTATTTCTTTTTGTAAACTATGCAGGTGTGTAATAAACTATCAGATGGTATTTAACATGACCATTTTTAATGCTCTTTTATATTTATAGCTGTTAAAAAGCAGGTTTTGGGAAAAAAAAGATGCTAAATGTTGTCTTCAGTGATCATGTTCTGTGAAATGCTCATATGGTTGTGCACTACCACATTCCCCTTAAGTTTTTAATTGTTCCAACTATTATTTTTCCTTATTACTGTTAACTGCAATACTGTCATTGGTACTGAAATATTTCCCTTTATATATTTATTAAAAATAGGGAAGAATTAAAAAAAGAAAACATTCATTTTGCATTGTAACACCCATCCAATATGATTTTAATATGATCTTAATATGATCTTAATATGATTTTAATTATATAATGTCACTTATTGCAGAATAATTTTTAATATGTGTTATTAGAAGAATAAATTCATTCCTATATGGGTATTATTTAGAATTAATACATAATCATTAACTAACATGTTACAAGCATATATTTTGGTACCACAAAAAATGGAGGTTTAAGTAAACATTTCATAATTCTTCTTAATGGAACTTTTTATATTTGCCAGAATGAATAATATTTAAATATGTTCTGAGTTCCATTATCATATGGAACATAAGTGCAAGCTAATAGATTTTATATAGTATGACATATTTAAATCTATTTCTGCTTATTTTTATTTCAGATGTTCTTGCCTCATTTTATTGTTGGTATTTTAATGGAATTTCCATACTACAAACATATACAAAAGTATCTCAAATCCAACTCTCCAGTTCAGAATATATACAGACACTTATTCAAATGGCCCCTGATCACAAGTGTGAAGACTTGGAGCAGGGAGACATGTATAATAAATTTACTTAGAAATGTCATAAAACTCAGTGATGTATAATGAAACAACAAAGCAGTAAATATATAAATATCACTTAATTCCATCATAAACTGTGATGCGACAGAAATAATGTATAGCAATGTAGAATGAAGTCTACTCTTGATAATATTTTTATCAGATAGGTCAACTTTATGATATTGGATAGGGTTTATTTCTTTAAGGCATGTATATGGATTTGTTCACATTCATCAACGTTAAAATCTGAAAGATCCACTTATACTTAATTGTCCTAAATAACTTTAAAACAATATTTTATTGTGGTGTAAACATAAAAGTGTTATTGATAAACAGGTACAAAAATCAGAAGAAAACTTCCAGACATTTATTTTAAATTGTGTTCTTATTCAACATCATAAAAATAAAATCAAAATAAAGTCTCAAAACTCTCCCCATACTTGAAATATTGGTCTTTACATTGAAAATACTGAATCATGTCATATTGCCAAAATAGTATGATTCTTTCCTGTAAAGTGTAATCAGAGCTAGCAAGGAAAGAGCTTTGGAGCAGAATAACCAGTAGCTTTTGAAGTTACACAAAAATCTTTGTTTTACTTAACATGCTAATTTTCCTCTTACATGTTTTATGTTGTACATTTTGATCATACAGTATAATCACAACTAAAAATTATCATCAGGCATTAGGAGTCTATCATAAGTGCATATTAACAGTGTGGAACACAGAATTTTAATGTTACGTTTCTCTGCATGGAGTGTATTGTACATTCTTGCAGTCTTTGGGGAGAGCAGAGGAACTAACCTCTTGAAATATTTGTCAGGATTTTTCCTATGAATTTGTGTAAAACAAATAGATGTCTCTATACCTTGTTTCACATAGTCCCTGGATTTACAGAATCAAAGTATACATTAGCTGAGGTGAGAGTTATCATAAAGGATACACTGAATAGCCCTTTCTCAAATCCTAACGCAGTCCTCATGTACAGCATGACAATTACAGTGAAAAAAGTGTCAGTACATTTGCTATGAAAAAGTGTCTGTACATTTGCAGAACTGTATCACTGCAGATACATACCAAAATGCAAAGATGCCCATGAGAATGCTTTAGAATTATAAATTGGTATAATTTATCAGAGTTCATCTGCAATACGAAGATGCCAACAGATGCAGGATTGGAACTGCCAACATTAGCGCAGTATCTGTGTTTTGATTCCTGACCCTTCCACACCTTTCAGCAACAAGTAAGTGCATTAAATCTAAAGCTTTCAAGCTGTCTATTGGAAAGTTCATGTTTTTGAAGATGGAAATCCTTATTAAAATTCAAGTTTATTTCAGAAAGGCATGATTATCCTGAAATGTCATAAAAATTGGTTCCACTCAAGAACACTGGGAAATTATATGTAGTTAGCAATTATAACAGCAGCATGATTTTCTAAATAATTGGAAGAACTCTGAAGTCATACTACAATAGTTAACCACTAATAATGCCCTAGACATAAGGAAAGTGGTGAGATTCACATGATGAGTATTCAGTGCAGAATCAGATAACCTGAAATGCTTACTTCTAGGTGTTATCATTCAGTTCTTTAAATTATTAGAGAGATGCCTCTGCCTGAATTAAGGTGCAAACAAGAACATATGCCAAAGTCAATAGTACAGATTTTTATTTAACAGTAAATGTGAGGTAGAAAGAAATAGAAGGAAACAGAAACAAGAAGAGTAGAGGAAGAGAAGAGAGTGAGAGAGAGACAGAGTAAGCAGAAAAAAACTCACCACTCTGTAGATTCTGTCAACATCCCATTCATCCTCTTCTTGTGGTCTCCAGGCCACACATGAATGTTCCAGTACTTTCCCAGAGGGAGCTATCACAGCTGAGTTATTTGTGTAAGGACAAAGAAACACTTCCCTGCCTCGCAGCATTTCCTCTCTCCTTACCTTGTTTAACACCTAACTTGTAGCCTGAGGTGCCGACTGTGCACACCCTCAGCACCTGGCTGGTTACTTTGCACATCATCAGCTTGTACTTTGATTGTTTGAGCCACCAGCATTCCAGTCTCTCACACTTGTGATTACCTTCTTCTCCTGGGATAATTGGACAATAGTACCACCTTTATCTTATCTCAAGTGCTCCTCACAGTCCAAATTAGTAGACATATTTGAAGAGGGCTGGGCTTCAGTAAGCAGTTGCTTCTTTGCAATTTGCTACAGGGGACAAAAGTCTTTTGGTGATCTTAACAATGTTTAAGCCATTAACTATTTTAGTCTCTTACATCAGGTTAAAAGGAATGAAAGTAATAATTGAATAAATGATGATTTTAAAACTAAAACTCATTACAGGCAGTATAATGCACCTTTATTAAAATTACCAGGCATATAACATTTTCATATTCTACACAAAATTTCTCTACCATAAAGAAATTTGTGGTTTCTTCTTTTGAATTTGAAGACCTTATATCACACAGCTTTTTCCACCCATTGAAGTAAAAAAATGAATTAACGTACTCTCACCTAAACAGATGTTATCTTCAACCAGCAAGTCTCAGTTAAGTCTTACCAAAACTGAGTCTAATACAGAATTATTTCTTAGTTATTCAGGAAGATGAGTAGAAAAATTTAAAAAAAAAAAAGACAGAAAGAAATCCTGCCATGACTTTTACAATTCGTGCACCTTTATTAAAAAAATTATTTTGATCCAGGCCAATTCTGCTATTACTGTATTGTCATTCCATTCTTTTTTACTGTGGTTTTTTCTCAGCTCTTTAGTGCTTATTCCTCCTTGAACACTTTTATATTGCTTCTTGATTTTTTAGTGTTTACTAACTGAGTTCCACTTAATGACTACGCTACCTTGTTTCAAATATCTATATAGTATCCACTTCAAACATGTAGTTCTGGTTTTGTTTGTTTACCCACCTGGGCCTGTCTTTGAAGCTGTTTGTAAATTTTGCAGTTAATTCTTTTGCACTATATTCAAGTGTCTATGTGCAACTCTTTCATGAACATTTATCACCTAATTAGATATTGTGCTATTATTAAATCTACCTCTTTCGTGATCATTCTTTATCTATTGCAACATCCCATGTAACATCTTTTTTCCTTTTTTTTTCTTTTTTTTGGGTGTATGTGTTAAAAGTAGACATGGCAGTGCGTATTGAATGCAAAAGTGTCCCCTTTGAATTCCAGGATCTTTGCTATCATGACAACCTGAAGGCTATTTTTCTCCAAAATGGACTTCATCCAGTCACTGTGTTGTGTTTCTGAAGGTCTTGAAAATCTAGTCAATGTTATTTTATCTCCACAGTCATCTATCTATCTCTCTATCTCTCTATCATCTATCTATCTATCTATCTATCTATCTATCTATCTATCTATCTATCTATCTATCTATCTATCTATCTATCTATCATCACAGTTTATTCAGTTGTTCCACCTACCTTTTTTTTTTTTAATGTGAGAAAAATAACACATGAAATCCTTTCATATTCTAATTCCTTTACTGCCTCACAGTTTGGCAAAGCAATTCTTGATACTTTAGGAGGAATCCGTCAAATCTACCATGATGGATGAATAGCTGATTCCAGTGTGTTCACCTTGGAATTTTATTCAGCCTCAAATAAACTCCTGCTGCTCTTTCCTCTTTCATCTGACTTGGTCTCATTTTTACTGTTTCTCCAGGCTGCAGCTTCCTCCACGTTATCCCTTTCTATGCCCTTGCAATACTAGATTTTATCTTCTTCATTTTCTTATTTCTCTTTTTATATTTTACTTGAAAACTCATCATCTTATACTACTTGTTTTATCTCCACCATCCACTTTCCCTGAGTACTCGTCTAATCCATTTTCTTTGTTCTTGAAGACTCTTTTCCATGAGCTTCTCGAATATAAACTTCTTCCATTTACACAGCAGTTCAGTAGCTTTCAAGAACAAAAAAAAAATCTCATTCTTTCTCTCAGATGCCACAGGATATATGATATAAGATACAAGAAGATGTATGACAGGGAAAAGAAAGATGCTTAGAGAAGAAGGGGACAAAAAGTAAACAATATCTGAATTCACGCCTGCCACAGCAGTAACTATCAAAAATGGAAGATTATCTGATGGAGTTCTGCATGATTCATTCATAGTTTCCCAGATAGGTTATTAATAAGATTCACCAGGAAAGCACACAAAGAATTGTAAATTAACTATTTAAAACTTAAATAAGAATGAAGATTACCTCAACTAATTTGTATTCTCACCTAGCTCTAGTAAATTGACTTAATTGGATCTGTGTTGATTTACACTGTCTGAGAAGCTTGTCTATTCCGGCTGTATGGCTTTAGTTTAAATAGGCCACATATCATGTCAGAGAAGCCAAGAATTTGAAATGCATGACAGGTTACCCTGAAATATTTATTGTTGTCAATGTGCAGTAATTATCACTTTCAAAATCACATGCAACCTAATTTCCCTTCAAACAGATATCAAGTCTGTTTTCATTTGCTTATGAAGACTTCTTTTTGAGAAATATTAGGAAAAAAATATATAATTGCAGTTTACACTGATGTAAAGTGTAAAAAATAAGGAAAAGCCTATAATAAAACAGTATTCTAGGAAAAAGTTTTATGGTGTTTTTTGTGAATTTGGGGAGAGGCTGGTTGGTTGGTTCTGGGTTTGTCTGTTTTATGGTTTGATTTGGTTTCCAGCTAGGATTCAAAAGGCCAACCAAAAATTCCAGGATGCTTCACAGTATTATCTCTTCATGTGTATCTCCTTAGCAGTAGCTCCGTGTTGCTGTTCATTTTATACGAATATTGAGTTACATTCTTAGATGGACATAAAGTACTAACAGAGATATCAACTGAAATAACACCAACACATCAGTTTCCCTTTAATAAGCCTAGTCTTAACTGCCTTTGAAAAAAATGTCAAGTTTTTTTCACAGTGTTCACTTCAGCTCTACTTTAGCTACAGTGGAAGGGCAGACATGCTGTGATAGGAATTGATCAAGCACTAAATTTGGTCAGTCTCCCCAGGACTGAGACTATGAGAAACACAGTACAGAAACATCTCCATGGCTTTGCAAATGCCAACTTGTGCCTTACATATTTTGTTCTAAGCCACAGCTAGTAAGTGTTGTTGACCCATGTTGACTCTGTTCTGTCAGTGTCTCTGTCCTTCTTGCCTTGATGTGTCCAATAGTATCCATATTATCTGTTATAACTGAGGCATCAGATGTTCAGGTTGTGGATAGCTGAAAAACTGGAAAGACCAAAGCAAGTATTGGTAATCTCCATGATATTCAGAAACAGAACAAGAAACTTCTGACATTGATTCAGTTTGTTTCCTTGCAGCCAGTGGAGGAACTTTGCTTACATTCATTTGGAGTCAATATTAACATAACTCGTACTGTCCTTAATAAGAGAGGTGAAGAGCCTAAGCTGGTCCATTGTCTTGCAAGTGGAGGAAAAGATCTTTGTATCTCTCTATCCTTCTGACCCTCTTGTATTTCCTTGCTTCAATCTCCTACAGTTTAGGAAAGAAATTAGCAATCTTTCAAGGTTATGTTCAATCTTTCAAAAGCTATGTTTTCCTATTCCAAATTCTCTCTCAAAATACCTTTGTCAGAGCTCTCATTTCTTATCTGCTTGATACTTAATAAAATAGTGGCCCTAATTGAGAAGATACAAGTAAACTCACAGTAATAGCCAGCAGAGGGAGAGCAAAAGATAAAAGATGTCCCTATCTATTCTTGGTTATTTTTGAGTGGACTTTCACTTATTACCAAAAGACATTATAAGATGCATCTTAAAATGGCCTATTTGTAAAATTAAAATATTAATCTCCTAAATAATTCAGAAAAAATAATTATTATACAAGTTTCTCAGCTATGGGTAACTAATGCCTGGAAACATGACAGACTGCTTGATAAATCAGACATGACATAAATTTTAGTAATGTTATTTTACTAGCAAAGCTATTCAGTAAATACAGGTAGTTCAACCACAATAATTTCTTCTCATAAAGGGATTTACATATTTTTCTGCTGAGCAACTATAAAATAGATATAAATTTTCATGAATTAAGTCTTATTTCTAATTATTTTGTAGTTATTCCTGGTTTTCCTACATGTATGCTGAAAAATACACATTTCCTTTTAGAACAGGAAAAAGATATAAGAGTAAGGCAGTATATAGAGATCTGGTGTTTGACTACAGTTGCACGAAGAGAAGGAGTTTGACTTGTCAGAATAGATTGATTCAAAGCTACCCAGAGATGCAAAGTTTGGTCCTTGAAAGAGCCCTTCTTTTGCTTTATTCACTATTTTTGTATAGTACAATCCACAGAAAATTTGCAACTTGATTGCTGGCAAAACTCACATCCCAAACAGAGAAGGACTTGCCCCATGCACTTTTTACTCCTAGCTAGAAGCTTGAATCTAATTCATCATACGCATGTCTCTATTGCACCATATGGTCTCTAATAATGAAAAATATTTTCCTGATAGATGTATAAGCAGACCTACTCTATATAAGAGTGCAGAAAATAACAGCCAAAGCTTTTGATAGACATTTTACTGGCATTTTTTTTTCCAGTGGCACTTGCCATTCTCACTTCTGATAATCCTGTTAGTGAGAACTCTAAACCTGAACATATGATCATTAAAATGGTAAAAGCACAATCTTCCTACTGCTATTGATTTTGCCATCAAATTTTCAGCATGAACATTCTCTGCCACTGAAAGCACTCCAGCTGTGCTGCACAACAGGATAAATAACATATTTTTGTTTCCCTGAGAAGCTACTTGCTTCATCTTCTGACCTTTCTATCTTTTCCAACTCTAGTTTACTTTTTTATACAAACTGGTTTATGGATTAAATGTGGGGAAAAAAAAATAAAAAAAAGAAAAAGCCAAATGAAAAGGACATAAATAAAGAAATTACTTACAAGTTCTAAGTGAAATGTTTTCTAGATTTTATTTTTTTTCATTTTCAAGGTTAAAAAGGTCAGTTGGATTTTTTGTAAGAAAGGAGGTTTTCTGTTTTTCAGTGATTCCAGGTTATTGACTTCCTAAGAAAGGCAACAAAAGCAGGAAATATTGTAACATGGGGTGGGGGGGGTAATGTATTTCTAGTTTTAATATGACGATGTTTGAGCTTTCTTGTACTTTGTTTTTTCTGTCAGAGCATATTTTTCACACCAGCTAGCAGACACAGATCCTCTAAATATGCTGACTGCATTTTTGCTGAACGGTAGGCCAGAGATTTTTTTTTTTATTATTTCATGCATTATTCAAAATTTTTTTAGTTACTTTGTGAAGTCAGAATAAATTGTATTCTCCTCGACCAAGAGGGAAAAAAAACAACCTAACAAACATTATTAATTTTGTCTTCTTTTCAACACCATGCACTAGGTTAGCCACAATTTTTTATTTTTCTTTTTTTTGTCGTTAAACTGCAATGTTGTGAGTTTCATTAATTTGTCCATGAACCAGAAAACTCAACTTTTCCTGCCTTATCATAAACGTTGTCTTTGCTGTTCAGGAACTCAGAACATGGATATCTGACCTCTCCAAATTCAAAGCAAAAATGGCTCAAACAGAGTAGGTTTTAATATTGATAAATATTAAAAATGACTCTGGAAAGAAATATAAATGGCATGGTGTTAATAGCTATAGATCTTGCACTTAATCTCTATTTCCCCTGGTTGCTCATGCTAGGATGTTACCATTAATCACTACCACTCATTTAATACATTTAATTCAAGATATTGCCCACAAATTATTTTCAAATTGCAGAAAATATTTTTAATTTTTAGGTTTCAGCCTCTGTAGTATACAGTGAACTTCATGATCATCCCATTATTTAAAGACTAATGTTAACATATAATGCAGTGTTTGATCAGATATCTTAGCAGTCAAGTTGGGCATGAAGTGTTTCCTCATTGTCTTTCAATAGATGGGGACATTATCTATCCTTAATGAACTGCAGTTAGCAGTAAAATATAGGTGGAAATAATACTCTAGGACATTTTTGGAGTCTTATGGATCCCAGATCAGACTTTCATGAGTCCTCAGGTGTTGTGTTTTAATATATAATCAACATTACTATTATTTAATAACATCTAAATATCACAACAAACATTTTGATGAAATTAAGAATCAGCGAATCACAATATTTTTGAGGTTGAAAGAGACCTCTGGGCATCATCTTGTCCAACTCCAACACCCCTCATTCACGCAGGGTCATCTAACATGGAGTTGGTGACCGTAGAGAAGACTGTGTCCACCTGGCTTTTGAATATCTCCAAGTTCAATAATGCGGTTCAAAATTTTAAATTCTTCCTAGCAAAATCATGGGGACACAGTTGGAGTTGGAATACAGAGATTAATAGGATCCCCCAGAGTATGATGACACTAGATTGCATTTGTAGCTATGCTTTTGTTGTCCACGCCTTAAAAGTGAAGCAGTGACAAAGTTTTAAAGATACGTAATAAAAGAGGCATAATACAAGGGCTTTCCTATCATTTGACTTTGGGCACCCAAACTAAAAAATTTTCCTAATGTTTTTCTAGTCAATTGAGATACTTACTGTACTATTAAGGAAACCAGAAGTCTTCCTTGAATTAACATCTAAAGGATCTCCCTCTCTCTAGCTTGCTTGCAAAGGGAATGTAGGGAGAATAACCAACTACCTTAGCTGGGTAGCTATGACATCTCCCGGTCTAGACCAGAGATACTATGTAAAAACCCCCAAAATGCTGTGCAGAATGTCTGCAGGTTCTCATGCAAATGAACTAACACATTATTCATCTCTGCTCCACTATTTGTTACTATTCAGTATTCCAGTATTCAAATGGTCTCCACTTCCTGGGGTAATGTGAATAAAACAGAACTTCAGAATGAATGTGACAATCTGTGTTAATTCAAAAGGTCTATGTTTCATGCTTATATTAGTAACCTATGTATTTTTTTTTCCTTGAAATAACAGAGCAATCACATTGGACTTGTTCTCAAATTTTGCTATTACGATGTGGTTAAGTCAACCCTTGGAGTGTGTCTCAGAGGTACAGTTCGGAGCCCCTTTCCTATCTGTGCTTCCCATTTGTTCCTATGAAACAACCATTTTGCACAAATGTCAACAGAAAATTCCCTGAAAATGTGCATCCCTCTGCTCACCTTCACTGTGTGTTGCTCACTCCCTCTTTCCCCTCTTCTTGCAAAAAAGGAGTCAGTGTAAACACTTTACACTGTCAATATTTTTACTTATTTGCATGCAGTAACATTTTTCCTTTATTACTTAATACATGTATTTTCATGCATTAAAATATTTACATATAAATGTTTTCACATGCTGTGTAAGTATAGAGTGAAGCCTAATTTGTTAGCTGGTGTGCTGGGATTAAAGGTAGCCTTTCTCACTTTCACATCCTCTCATATTTTAAATCGTTCCTTCCATTTTGTTAAGTCTATGCTTTGCCCTTCACACCTTCAACCTTTCCTCCATTAGACCACTCTGTGTCACTTTTCTCTCCCTTTTTTCTGATCTTGACACTCACAAGTCTTCACATCTGCTTCTTAATGTTCCCTTATCGCCCTGTGTGTAAAACAAATTGAGTTCTCTCTGGCATGGCACAGTCAGGGAACAAAGCTTAGTAGCATAATTTAAAAAAGGTTCAGAATAGTACTGCCAAAAACTGTGCTTGAATGACTCAAAACTACTGTTTCCATTAAGATGATCTTTCTGAACCAAGAGAGAAAAAGTCAGTGGATCTTTATAATCAAAGGTGCAGAAACATTGGGAGGAATACACAACAAAAACATCACCATGTTGAAATGTGCCCTGGAATTGCGAGGTGTCAGTGCTCTGCTCTGACAGAACTGAAGTCAGTAGAAGTTCTGATATAGACTTTAATGGGGAAAGTTCTTGATTCATTGTGAAAACTAATGTCTAATGTCTAATGATTCTTTTGTATCTTTGTGACAAGCCTATGAAGACATACTAACTCCTGTCTGGCCATCACACACACACACACACACACATGTATGCTCTTTGCATTAGAGTGGCTCTCTTTTGAAATCCACGCAATGCATTTTGTGCAGTTTATTACTTCAGCTTTGGGCAAGGATACAATAGTTCTAAAAGCACAGCATCCCCATGTGGGACACAAAATTAAACAGCTTGTTTGAATCCATTACTTTGTTTTTAAATTTCAGTAGCATTGCAGCTGAAATGGAGAAAACGTACTTGTCTAAACTGTTATAGCTTATCCTCAAAGTGCAATATGACAGCTAGAAGGTGGTCTGCCTGTGGCTGAGTTAGAGATGACATGTGAATGCATTCACTTATTAAGACACCAAATTTAAGGAGGTTTTATTTTAAATCCCTAGTTTCTTCACTGAAATAAACAGACTTCCTAACCTTGCAGCTTCAACAAAAAGAAAAGAAAAAAGTAACACTGCGGTGAGTCTCTTTTTTAACTCAAAGCATTCCTCCAGTTATTTTTCACTTCCCGTGTTCTATATGCAATGAGAGGGAATACTGCTGAGATCTAGCAACATGCATAGAGTTAATGGCAGCTGCTCTGTCAATTGCTACCTGCACTGCTTACAGAATAAGGAGTAAAGGTAAGGTTTAGATAGATCATTTTTGGGTATTGCATTTTAATGTCTGTCTGCTTTTCTTGGTTTTATTAGTTTGTTTCCTTTTCTGGTTAAGCCAACATGAGGAAACTGGTAACATATAGTTCTATGTATCACAAAGAAATTAAGACTTTTTGCTATTGGGACTTTTCATGCAATATTCACTAGTCTGGAATATTAAAACATGATTCTGTACTAACAGTTAAAATGTGCAAGCAGATGTTTAAATGCATGCTGTCAAATTTTTTAATCTAACCTAGATGGCAGTTAGAATATTTACTGAATCCAATGAAAGACAAAGGCTTAACATCTGATTTAGCTCTATGTGTGATAACTGCCTGACTACTAAATCAAGCATAAATCTCTCACTGACTGCAATAAAGACAGTATTTCATCCTGCTTATATCACTACAGTACGACAAAATATACTCAATTTTTGAGAGATTCTTTATACTTTTTCACTCTTCCACAGTTAATGTTGGAACTGAACTCCCTCTCTATAAGATGACACAAAGTGTTTACTCCTCTGGAAACTTCATCATATCATACAAATTGAATCCAGCAGTACCATAGCATGATCCTACACGTACAATTTCTTCCTAAGATGATGTGAATGTAAAACAAGATGGGATATTCTGCAGGGTCTCAAGCAGCCCACAGAGAACTGCAGCACAAGCCAGACACGCAGGCAACCCAAGGCCTCCAAAACACCTTTTCATCTCTAACCCCTGCTGCGCTATCCTTCCTTAGAAATTTCAATTACTACATTGTCTGTCCTGTCTTGCATCAAAAGCCACTAGGTTTCATTACAATGCTCTAACAGGCAAAAAAAAAAATCCCTTGAGCAAATGAAATATTTCAATCTGCAGAAAAATTAAAACATAAGGGTCAGTTAGGTGGCAGACACTAAGGATCCACTGGTGCTGGAGGACACGTACAGAGAACCTCTGCTGCTGTGCCTGCCCTTCCCTTTCAAGTTCTGCAAGGCCAAAGGGGCTTCTCAGCCTTGACATTTGTTTTCTTCTTCTGATCTATATTTCTTCCTGAATTCAAACTTTTTATGCCCCCAGACACTAACCAGGACATCTGAAGGCTAAAGGGAGAACAATACTATCCAGATATGCTGACCCCCTATATAAGAGCATTAAACAGTGTCCCTTTGGAGATGATTTTAAAATGTCTTAGAAATATCTTTGAAGTATCTCATAGAGAGAGAAGAGAGAAAGAAGATGACATATGTTTTCAAATAGCCAACATGATCTTCTTATTTTTTTTTTCCCCTTAGTGTTGCTCCTAAAAATTTTGAAAAAATTAACAGTCATTATCATCAGGTTATGGGAAGAAAGGATACATACACACAGAGAGCGATGGAAGTTCATCACCTACTCAATTGAAGCGGTTCAAAACTCTACTGCATTAAAGAGACTAAAAATGTCAATTTGAAGTAAAGTAAGTTTTAAACATGAAGGTTTTGGGGGGGTTATTTTTATGCAATCCTCATTTCTAGTTTGTCTTGGAATGTTTGATTTTTATGATAAGACATGCTTTTAGTAAAGCATGTCTCTAATCATCATTGTGGATTTAACAAAAAGAAAAATACAAGAGTATAATTAAAATTGGATTTTGATTTTAAACAACTCCCATTATATTTAAAATGTGGAGCATTATAAAAAACGTCATACCTTTAAACCAAAGTTGAAACCTTTCTTGTACTTATGTAACACCCCAGGCTCTTAGCACAAGCTCATTGAAGGGGGTTTACATTAAAAATATACAAGACTCTCAAAGCCCATCCTGTGGATTTATTAAAAGGGACTTTCAATTATTTTATACTTTGAGGCTGTGCACAATGATGGGACACCTCTCAGGGGGTCAAACCTTACTGGCAAACTTTGGAAAATATTGGAACTTGGCAAAAGTTTAAATCAAACAATCAGCATAAAGCATTTCACAAAGTGTTAACTTAGCAAATTCCAAGCCATCCAGGTTTACATCACCCCAATATCAAGAAATGGAAATTAGGAGAGGAGGAAGAAGAGTGACAGAATTATACCCACTGCTCCAGATCCAGTGTAGAATCAGCTCAGGCATCCAGGAAATGGCAGGGCTGTACCCACATGGTGGGGTTGTATTTGCTCTGGACTCCTGTTCCCACCCACTCCAGCTGGGGCTTCCAGGGTGCCAGCCATTCTGGGCTGGGTTAGGGCCTCCAGGAGGTGTGGTATGGAGTTCCAGGGGCACCAATGGATAATAGCAATTCTGGGCTGGATTTAAAGCTCCAGGGACAGCATGGGAAGGGATAGGGAAGTGCTCCCAGTGTGCCAGTGACTGAGAGCTACACTAGTGCCTCTCAAGGAGGCTCCTAGGGTTTATTGTGGGACAGTGCACCCTCTTGCCTTGGCAGAACTTGCCCTGCTCCCCCACCCCCGGTTGTTTTGAGCCATTTATAAGTTGGTTTTTTTTATAACTTTTTCCACTCCCTCACACCTTAATGTCATGAAATCTATCAAATATGCTTTTTCCAGGGCACGTACCTAACTTTCAGTTTCATTTGTATGCAACTAGAGGAACAGTATTGCGAGAAACAAAACCAACAGCTCCCACTTGGGCTTAGGACAGCTGAGGGGGAACATATTGACTAGTTTCTGCTTTTTAAGAAAATTAGGGCATACAGGGTGCTGAAAATAAAATCATGTCTACAGTTGATCTTGCTAAATTACTTATCAAATACATTACTGACTAAACTTTTGTCATTTTCCATTCATTTATTCAACAAATACTTCTTATGATAGTCAAACAATTCTGTAGCAGTCAAAATAATATTTGTCAAATTGATAATTATATTATTATTCAAATTAACAAATTTATTGAAATTATTATTCAAATCCCTTCGTTAACTGTGTTTATTATCTACCTTCACCTAGCTGCCATCTTTGCAATTGAGTAAAGATGCCTAAACAGGAATTGATGGTGCACATTAAATGCTAACAGACAGCAAAGACAGCACTGAATTTTCCATCAGTTTCAATTCTTTAAAAAAAATTGTTAAAGAACAATTTTTACTTGTTCTTTCTTTCAGCTGTTCTGTAATTGTTTGTTTGTTCTGGTCCTTTTTTCCTTACTCTTTTTTTCATTCCAGCTTATATAATTTTACAGATGATAATGGTCTTTTTTATATAGTTTATATCCAGGAGGTGACTCAATAACATTTTTATGAAATGCTTTTCATTTGCAATCTTTAGCTATTTGTAAAGATTTAATTGCCATTTAACTACACAGATATGACTTCACAAAAACAGAATTCTGAGACTGAATTTTGTGTACATTATTTGTGTACTAAAGAATGATCTAAGCTCTGCTTCAGTCATTGCTGTGACTGAAAAAAAGGGAATTGGTGCACGGACAGAAAAAAGAGACTATTTTGCAATTAGGAAAATGTTAGTATAGACAACTAGACAGAAACCTTGTCCATGAACAGGATACTTCAGATACTTATTACAGGAAATGAATTGTTATCATTAATTATGTCTTCCTCCTTTTCTATTTGATTAGTGTGAGATATCTGGAACTACATTTTTAGAATTAATGAGTATTCATGACTGCATCCAAATGCATCCAGAGTCAATTCTGAACATGTGCAACACTGCAGAATCATTAATCTCTCAAGGAAAAAAAAAAATTAAAAACCCCAACCAAAAAAAATACAACAAAAAACCAAACACCAAAACAAACTTACCAAAAACCAAACCACTCAAAAGACCAAACCAACAATACAAAAAAAAAAAATCCACAATGCCCAGTAAAAAAAAAAGGAAGTTTATCAAATTAAGCATGGAATGTTCAGATGCCACTTGATAGTTTTGGCCTTTGTTAGCAGATGCCTCAGTTCTCCCATCTTGAAAAGGAGCTGTCAATGTTCCTATGGGCTTGGATATTATGCAATGAATTTGCAGTATTTATAAAGCACTTACATCCATGAAAATCAACACAATACTTAGATATTTTTCTGTTTCTTTTATGATAAAATCTTCATAGAAGTAAAAAATAACATTTGCAAACACTGAAAGAAGAGACTTTGACATGTTATGTCTGTGCAAGTTAAAAATGTTCTAAACAAAGCCAAAATTAAAACATGTACTTGAAAGATTTTTCCTATGTGAGTAAGAAGGTGATCTCAGAAAGTCAGCAACCACGGAAAATCTCATGTGACCCTCTTGTTATATAGCAGATGCAGTGTTATTTATATATAATACAAAATAAAACATCACCGTTTATGTGCATACCTAAACCACACACATAAGTCATAATGTTATTTCTGTAGCTCTTTAAATATGCTGTTACCCTTGGTGTGGGGCACAAATGATACCCTTACTCTGACAGCCTACTCCATAGAAGCACCAAGTTCCAAATTATCCCTACTAAAAAGACTGATCCCGAGTGAGTAAGCTTTTGATAGAATCTGTCTCTTGATATTTAACTAGATTTTAATGATTCAGCTGTAGGTAACAGTGGTCTCTGTCTGACGCTGTAACTCGTCTAGCAGTCGTGGTAATACATTTAAGGATAAAATTAACTGAAAATAAGAAGATTAACAAAACTGTCAATAATATGATTTAACCTCCTAAGTGACTTTTATAGAGAACTTAGAAACCAAAATATTCCATAACAGGAGTATGACTTACTTACATGCTTTTAATGACTTCCAGTAATTTTTATATATAAACAACATTTTGCAAATTCAGCAAGACAAGATTGCAATTGTGAAGTAAATTTGCTCTTTATGAGTCACTAATCTTTAGTTTAATAAAAAAGACACCTTAACAAATCTGAGCTGCACTATGCCTGGCTGGCTTGTCTCAGGTGTGGGGGATAACATGCCATCTGTCTTCTTTCCTGTCCTTTTTTCCAGCATATGGGCCAGACGGAATTGATGCTTCAACCCCTGAGCTTCTCTGAGGCTGCATACTGTTCCAAAGTGTAGAGTAAGGGGAAGCACACCAGTAAAGCTCTAGCTAGAAAGAGAGATTGTGCAGAGAGCCAGTGCTGCACCCACTGTGAGGTGTCAGTATGTGCACAGCTTTATAGGCAAATGAGCTCCAGAAGACATGGCCTTCCAAATGACCCATGAATGGTCTGAGACAGACAGTTGTGCTCCTATGCATATTTTTCATTTTTTAATGCAGTCTTTGATCTGTAAAGGCAAGTTATCACAAGAGAGGGAGGGAAAGAAAAAAGAAAAGATTCAACAATTACACCAAGAGAAAAATATTACAAAGATGTGTGCTAATTTCCTTGGCAGCCATTTGCTGTTTCTAACATATGGCAAATTAGGGGTCTCACTCTACATGTTTTGAAGAACCCTGCACTGCAACTTAAGTGACTGACAGATTCTGCTACCCTACACCGATGGGAATCAGTGGCAATTGTCGTGATAAATGAGATGTCTCCAGACTTTACTCTGAGTAAACAAGGAGAACAGAACTTGAAGCTGAGGGTAGTCATCATCTTGTAGAAACAGAGCCAAAGGCTGGGCATTCCCACAGCTGAAGAAAGAAGACAAAGCATATGCTACCTTGTATGAACTAAATGTCACTTGTCTTCTAAAGCTGTTTTTATTGTAAGGTTGCTATTAATTGTTTCCCCACAGTCCCCATAGTAACTATAAAAACTTAATTTCTACTCTAAATATTTAAATCCCTGTCAGACCTGTTAACAATGTGAAGAGTAAACACAAAGGAGTCATGTGATCATTCTGCACTGTTCTGGGCCCTGCTGGAAGGCTGCATCAGCTGTAACTCTTCTTGCATTTGGGTTATAGATATTTCTTAGTAATTTCAAATATAATGTGTTCTGGGGTAATTTAATTGTTCAAAGAAAAGCTAGTTATAAAAAACTACTGAGCTTTTGGGTACTGGAGTGTTATTTCCTGCATGGAGTTCTTTTAGGTTTGGGGCTTTTTGATAAATTGAAACATTTATGAATCAGGGAGCATCACCTTATCAAGCAGTCAGGATTTTACAAACATTTCCAGTGTTTAAACTGCCACCTGTTTAACTATTAGGATTTGTACAGCACATTATTTTTTTTTTTTTTCCTCAGTTGTGGTTAAAATTGAACACACAAACAAAATCTTTCCCAGGTCACTAGAAGTCAGAATTCCCTAACAGTCACTATAATTATTGTGTAATTGATCTTACGCTTAGATGAATTCAGAAGTTCTCATTCAAATAACAGCACCAGTGTGCTAACACAAAAGTATGTGAAGATATGGTGCTGATCCTAAAGACCTTATAGACTAAATGAAAATAAATATGAGAAAAAATGGTAAACAAACAAAAACTTATGGATCTGAATATTCATTTTAACAAGAAAATGCCATCAATTTCCAAATTGAATATAACCCAAATGTATCCAGATCCATGTTTCTGTATTCCAAAAAACTTAAAAGTGGTTTCCATAGTTGTGTTGTCCTATAAAAAAATATGTAATTTGTTTTACGAGATGAATAACTGGTATCTTTAGTGCTAGTAATAATGTATTTTCCGTCTCAGGAAATCTGCATGGTTTAATATTTTTTCTTCACAGAATTTGTTGACTTAGTTAATTATGAAGTAAGCCTGAAAACATCACAGCTGAAAGTTACGAACATTGCTTTAAGTGTTTTTAAATTGATCTCAGACCATTCTTACTGAGCACATCAGCATAATATTAGTGCCATAGGCAGGCAATATGTGTTGATTGGTACAAAATCAATTTTATCAACTTTCATACTTGAAATCATATTTTATTAATGAGAAATCCAAGTAAATGCTTGAAACAAAATACCTCTGATCCCTCTTTAAAAGTTCCATTAATTTATAATGTTCTTTAGACACTGAAAATTGTTTTGTTTTATCTTTTTAATGAATAGGGGTTTGTTCCTGTCACTATAAAGAAAATTTTCTTCAGGCAAGTTTTCTGAGATTCCCTAGCACATCAATCATTACAGAAAATAAAAACATACTTTAAACAACCTCAGTATGGTTATACCCATAGGTACAATTTGGCCAACAGAAATTTAATATCTGGGAAAACAAATAAATATTTCTGCTTGCTATTTACGTGGAAGACTGCTGAAAAGAACCATATGTTTATTTAACATATTTTTATAGCTTTTATTACTTGAATCTAAAAATTGCTGGCATAAGTCCGTTTGATCTATTAAATAAGGAGTACAAATCTATTGTGACAATATTAAAAACAGCAGTAACTAAAAAGTCATGACATTTACATTAATTGCACTTGTTTGTGTCTCTTCCTTGACAAAATACTATTATAAACATAGCTCTTCCATAAAATACTCAAAGAGGTGGTGTTCATTAAGCAACACAATGTGGAAAGGTGGAAGCCGAGAGTAATGTAAAGTTGTTACAGGCCTCCTGGGGGACCAATATCTTTGTAGCCATAATGACAGCTACAAGTGGCACTCAGCTGATCTGCTGGCCCCTCTCTGAACTGCCAAAAATATCTGGCTTGGCCGCTGCACCAAAATTACCGAGAAGTTCCCTGGAGGACAAAACATTATATCATCCAGTCATGATAACTATTGATTCTAGGGTTTTATCCCCCAAAACAAAACAAGTACCTTTTAAATCTGATGAACTGTACCTGATGACTTGTATTGTTGAGTTAGAGAGAAGGAGGGAGTGGGACAAATTCCAGCTTCCCATACTGTTCTCATATATTTCTGTAACTGCTTTTTGCAGTGCTCTTTTTGGAGTCCATGACCACCAAGGCTAGCAGTCAAGTAGCTATCTGGCCACTTACTTCCCACTCTGTGGGAAGGAGAAAGCCTGTGGGTCAAGATAAAGGCAGGGAAATTACTTACCAGTTATTGTTTTGGTCAGAACAGGTTCAAGCTGGAGAAATTTAAATTAATTTTGTTGCTTTGTTATGTCAACACGTCCCCCACACCTGACATTTGCCTTCATCAAATTCTATTGTTCTTTTCTCCTCTCTCTCTCTCTTTGGTGATTTATGCCCTTTCTTGAATACTCTTTCTGAGAAGTGCCACAAGTGTGACTGAGGGGCTCAGTTGTGCCCTGTGGTGGGTCCGTAGGGATGGGCTGTGTCTCACATGGTGTATGGCCTTTTCCCTCAGAGCCCCCCCACTCCTGCTGCCAATTCCTGGGCATCTGCTCCTGGCACGAGAATTTCTCTTCCACCTACTACAACATTTGGCTGTATGCTGCTTTCAGTTTGAAACTGAGCCGGCTTTTTCTTTTGAATTAAGGCAAGCTATACCTATCTCCCCCCCACCACAAACAAATAAATCACCAATTAAAACAACAAAAAAACCCAAAACAAAACAAAACCAAAACAAAACAACAACAACAAAAGAACAAAAAACCTCATTATCTGGTATAACCCAAATGGCTACTATGAAGTCATTCATCTTCTACTCATTCCTCCATCCATCCACAGGCTAATCTACCCCTATGTTTATGTGTGTTATTTTAGGAAAATGTAAAAGTTTCAATGGTTGCCATTAGAAGTCTGTATGTATTTGAGATTGAATGTGTTGTTTTCAATGCAAGTTACACTATGTAGAGAATTCCCTTTTTGGTGCAGCACTCAAACAATGAAAGAATTATTCTCCCTCACCTTCACAGAATATGCTGAGTTGGAAGGGACCCACAAGGATCATTAAGACCACCTCTTAAGTGAATGGCTTGTATGAGGATCAAACCCACAACCTTGGTGTTATTAGAACTGTGCTCTAACTGAGCTACCTGTGTGCTGGCACCTGAAGTGAAGCAAATAATAAAAACCAGTGAGTGAAATGTCACTACCTGCTTATTTGAAATCTACTAGATCTTCATGCAAGATCATCATTTGCCAGTTTGTAGAACAGGACAGAAGATGACACCCTTTAATAAGTCAGACCATCATTTGCCAGTTTGTAGAACAGGACAGAAAATGACACCCTTTAATAAGTCAGACATCAGGATTTTGTATATTTTAAGTATTGGCATGCAAAATGGAAAGTATAGATTAAGTACCTAAATAAATTGAATGACAAAAAGATGAACAAAATAAGAGAAAACATTTTAACACCCTCTCCCCTTCCTTTGGGCTACTTATAATGCAAATGGTACACTGGAAAAGAAAACCTGGAGGTAATTTGTGGAAGGTATGGAAGATAATGCAAGGACAAAGAAATACAATAAGATTGTTAAGGAGTAAACACATTGACAATTAGAAACAAAGGCTTTTATTATACACAAAGCAAAAGAGAGAGAGTGGAAGTTTTAGGGTTTTTCTCAGGTGCTAGTTGCCTGAATCAGAATTTATTACTTTAAAACAAAAAAATACCCTACATCAACTGCACAAAAACTCCAGACCAGACTATAGTAGATGGGTCAGGAAATTGATAATCAGGAATGATTTTTTCTAATATTCTCACTTGAATATGACTTGAGTTAGTAATGAAGAGAAGCTAATTTCATTTTATGGTTGTTTAGTGAACTATGAGACACATACAGGGAATCCTTTCATATGCATTCATTTTGCAGTGAACACTATCACACATAAGACCTGCAGACAGTAATCCCAGTAGAGCAGCATCATAGTTTAAGGCCAGCTGGCAGCTAAACACCATGCATTCGCTATCTCACTCCTCTCCAGTGGAATGGGGAGCGAATTGGAAGATTAAAACTGAGAGAACTCATAGGTTGAGGTAAAGACATTTTAATAGGGAAAGCAAAAGCAGTGAACCACACAGAGTGCTGTAAACTTGAGTTGTGTTTTTTCTGGCTGGGTAGTCCAAAATGCAAAACAAAAATTGATCCATCCCTAAAGGAGGATTCAATTCATTGACAGTACTGTGGAACTAATAAACCCCAAAATCTTTTCAAGGTATCCACACCCTGTTTCTTTACTCCTCCCATATACTTGTTCAAAAGAAGAGAAACACCTCTATGGAGTCAGACCTGTGTTTTCTGCTATGGTTGGGTACTTTTACTTACCGTATGCCAACCATCTCACGCCATCGGCCTTCCTAGTGTTGATCCACTTTTATATCTCCAAGTAGCACTAATCTTTTAAAGAGAAGAAAAACGATAAAAAAAAAGTTTGAAAAATGGAAAGAGGTGATACAAGCTTCTTGAGCATCTAATACCTAGAAAAATTTTATTCAGGTAACTAATTGCTTCTTTTTGACTGAGTTCCATGTGAGGCAGCTTCCTTATATCTAGATTCATATAGATATATAACTGTTATATATCCTTGCTGACATCCTGTATCTCTGAGAGCAGTCAGTTACAGGTAAGTAAATAAAGAAATAAAACCTCCCTAACAAGAAATTACTGTTTCATTCATTCACCTTTAAATATATTCATAGGTGCATAGAACTATCTGGAAGAACACTTCTAGGAAATTGAGATTTTTACTCTTAGCTGTAGAAAGTGGTATTTTCATTGGCTTTTGTTTTCTTAATTTGATTTCATTAATGGAACGAGCCATGAAAGGAATCACCTAGGAGTACTGACTTACTCTAACCAGAAATGGGTCTTTTAAAAACTGAAAGAACCAGAAACTTGTAGATTTTCTGCTGAATAAAATTTATTAGAGGATTGCATATGATCCATTAAAAATTAAAAGTCACCTCTAATCAGTTTATAATTTTCTATGTGTACTAAGACACATTTAAATGTTAAGTAATACAAAAAATGCACATACATTAAATAAAAACTCTATTAATATTTATCTCTTGGCAACAGGAAGTTCAAAAGAGAGAGAAAGCAGAACAGAATAATGAGTCAAAATTCCAAGTAGAAACATGTTTTACACATCTGCAACATATTTCACTGCAAAGGTCTACATACCACAACAAACAGTGAGATCACCTTCACTGCATGTAATAGAAACTGACCAGACCTGTATTATAGTCATCAAGTTTGAGATAATATAGCAAAACAGTAGCTCATATTTTCACTACATCAGAAATTGCCTCTTAACATCAGCCAATAGGAGCTGAATATAAGTAATTATGCTTAATAATAACAAAATTTAAAGCAGATCAATAGATGAAAGGGAAAATAATTTTATCTCTAGGCAATTATAATATCAAATAGGTAGCAGAAAATGTAGAGGAATTAGGAGACAGTGAGGAGCAAGACATAGCTTTAATGGAAATTACAATGAATGAGAAATTTTTGCATATGTTTTCAATAAGGTAGTTATTACTATTTTATATTCTCATTGGTTCAGATCCAGTTTTGGGATACTTGCCATCCCTTAAGAAAAACAAAATGTTACCACTTCAACAAGTGCAAAACATAGGATCTTTCAAGAAAATAAAGAAGAAAGAAAGAAACATCACTTTATAGTCACTATAGCAGCAACCTTCGCTCCATAGCAACCATTTCACGAAGCAGTGGCGAAAATGCTTGCAGAAGTATCAGCTCATTGAGCTCATTTTTCTCCTTGGCACATTAAGAAGGTTGTGTTTTTTTTAGCATCTGAACATAAAAAGTAAATTCTAAGTTGCTCTTACTCTAGTTCCCAAGAGAAAAGTGTATTTTATTAGGTTTTATTTCATGGATGACTGGCTGGTGAGTGAAGCCAGTCTAATTTCTTCTTAAAGAGCTCAGTCATTAAAATGCTCATGTTCTCCAATGGATACCAAAAAGGATTACTTCACCTTCAATAAGAACTGAAAGAACGGATGTGGAAAGTAGAAAGCACATGGTATCCAAAAGGAATAATTCCTGCTAAATGAGTGTCTCACCAGCTATAGTGGAGATTAACTATCTGTTCCTCAGCTGCCATCTTCAACACCTCTAGGCTCAGAGTCCAGCCCATATCTCGTAAATACAGAAGCAAATGAGTATGAATTGTATCTCTTTACGCTGTGAGAAATAGGCTCTAAACAATACAAGCACGAGCATGAGTTCTTGGAATAATACCCATTTTATTGGAACTTGTATTTTTACCATAAAGCCAGATAAAGATAAATGCTAGGAGATACCTGTGGTTGTTACAGTTGGGTTTTTCTTCAATCCACAAGCCAAGAAAATATGTATTTGCTATCAGGTTTTCACAGATGAGATGAAAAATTAAGATCCTGAGATGAAGTGCAGCATATTGTCATAAGATTTATCCCCAGAAACATGTGTGTAGTCCTACCTTAGTGGAAGCAAAGGAGTAGAAAACAGTGCATACTCAACCACCACTCTTCAAAGAATATAGAAGGAGATCTTGATATGGTAAAAGCAAATATTCTGTGAACTGTAGAAAACAGTTCAAGATACAGTAAGCATATACACAGGCAAGCAGACAGGTCTGAGTTTCTTTATGCAGCACCAAGTGAGCAGGGCATAAACTTCTTACGACCTGGAAAATAGAGCAAGGATTGCTCTGCATTGGCTGAAACAATTCATAAAGTTAAATTTCTGAGCCAAAGCCACTGGAATGTCATGTTATTTTGCATATTAAGATGCTTTTCTTACCATGTAAGGACGCACAAGAAGCATGTTTCTGTCATGATTATGTCTTTAGTGACTGTTTTGGTTCTGTTAAAAATACGGTGACCCTATTACTGCTCTGACAACGTGGCATTGTGTGTTACTACCTTTTGATGATTGCAGAGATCTAGTTAGTTGGACAAGAAAAAATTCTGTTCCTGAATAGGAGTGGTTGGATGAGAATCTGGGGAGTTGAAGAAGGACATGACATTCTGAATAGAACAATTAAGGCTGTATCTTATAAATTACTCATTTTCATATAAAATTGCAGTGTTAGAGAAGGTAAGAAGACTGAACTGGAGATACTACATAAAAATCATTGGACATAGTATAATTAAAAGAGCTAGGAGGAAGAATGAAGTGAACGGATATTTACAGTATAAGTTTAAGTTACAAAGCTAAATAGCTGAGAGGAGTAGAGTACATCCTTAAATACAACATTTTTAACTCTCTACATTCAGGACTGCAAGATTAACAAGATAGATAGCTTTTCCTACTATTCTCATTTTCAAAATAATTTTTATATCAGAAGAAGTGGAATAAAGATTTTCCAGTAAACGTCTTTTCACCTTTCTAAGTTAAATTCCAGGTCAAAACTTTTCAGCAAGGCCTGGTTCCTCGATATAACAAAAGGCTAGAAATCAAATGGAAACCTTAATTAAAGAGTTATCCTGATAAACTGGAATAAAAATGGATTCCACAGTCCTCAGAAGCCTAAAGTTAGAAGTATTTCGAGCACTGCACAGTTGTTATTTTAATTTCTAAAAAATGTTCCAGCTATTTTAAAGAAGCAAGGTCTAATGATCAAACAGCTAGATCTAAATCAGAAAAAAAAACCCTGTTACAATCTTTGTAATTCAAAACCAAAATATAAGGTTAAATATGTCAAATTCACACCCTTGGTAAAAGAAATTGCATGTCTTGTCATTTATGGATGAACACCATTCAGTTGAAGAAATGTTCCTTCTTGTTACACATTATGTCAACACACATAGATGATTTTTACAAACTTGCATATACCTAAATTTTTCTAGTAGATTTATGCCATTAATAATACAGAGTGCTTTCCAATCTGTACATACATATTTTTATAGCTATAGTAAATTGTTATCAACTGACAAGAACTGTTAAGGCTTGTCCTAGCAGTAATATAGAGTCCCAACATTAGAGAAGAGACTTCTAGATTTGTAAGAGTGACAAAATGCAAGCTTTGTAATTAAACAACCATAATAACTTATGTGAATCACTGTTGAAAGCACAATTTAGACCTGAAGATTGACTCTCAGACACCTCCATTCATGTTATGCATAGGTTTAGCACTACTTCCAGTGTTTAAACAGAAAAGCCTATAATATCAGGCAAAGATAGCTGAGGTGACAGAGCCTGCCTTTTGTTCTCCTGCAGCCATCAAGACTTTCACAGGGGATCATGTCCACACAGGAAAAAATGGTAGAGTTTTTGCTGTTACCCAGTAGTTTGTACTGCCAGCAATGATCATACTTTCTGAATCAAAATGACTACTTCTGAAATAAAAATAACAGGGATTGAAGAGAGAGAGAGAGAGACAAAGAAGTCGGGAAAAATAAAATAAATTTTAAAATTAAAAAAAAATAAAAAAAACACAAAACAAAACAACAACCACAACCACACACATGCACACACAAAACCCAAACAAACCCAAAGCACAGATTAAGATAGATCAGATCAGGGCTCTATTGTCTACTCTTTATATCTTACAAGATCTTCTGTATTTTCTGCTCTGAAATTGTAAAAAGCCACTTGTATAGTAAATGAAAAGCTGACAGGAGATTTTCAAGAAGATCTAATTCATCCATTTCCTTCTTATTTGCACAAAGCCTGTGGACTTTGACAGCGGAAAACCTCCAGACTAAGAAAGCATCTCCCTCCCCTCACTTCCCCAGTGGAAGATGTGTTTAGTTTCCTTGGTATTGTAGACTCCAACGTCCTTCTGTGCATGTATTTCTGAAAAAGAAGACAATAATACGAGATGCCTTAATGTGACAAGTATACCACAACATAAAAATAGTAACACATCAATAACCATAGCCCAGGAACTCCATGTTTCCCCCTAGATGCTCAGACCTTGTAAATTTAATTTTGTTCTATGTTCCATTTGAGAAAACACATTCATAGCTTTTCAACTGTTTTCACTAAATGTAAATGGTAATCAATTACATAATCTTTATATAAAAATAGCTTAAATTAGAGTTATCTGGGTCAGAAATCTCAAATGTTAAGACAACAGATTTACACTTCCTTGGAAAACTGTAATTCCTTTGTCATTATGCTTATGCAGCATAACGTGATCATCAGCTTCAGAATCACATATATTCACCATAGGCTATTGTCTCCCCCAGGACTAAGGCTGCATAAGAAAATGAAAATATAACCCTTCAACTGTCTGTCTTTCCAAATAAAGCATTTCTGGACCTCATCTTATGATTTTTTTTTTCAGTTTTCTTTAGCTATATACTTTTGTGGTTAGCAGCAGAGTACTTACATTATTTAAAGAATTTACACTCAGGACAAATTAGCAATCTTTGTTTTATTTGCTTTCACTTCGTAGTAAGCTAACATGAGCCTACAAATTATCTTCATGTCTCTCTTAATGCTTCCATGCCTGTGCCTGAGTTTGCACACTTAATTCAATACAGAATAAACAGACCTAAGCCATGATAAGTCAGTACTCTGCTTGTTTTCCCTAAAATATTTCTTCCATCTAAACCACATGGTTTTGTTGACAGTTGAAGGTCATTCCAATGAACTGTAAGAACTTCTGCCCATACAGAAATTTTGTATGAACTGCTTTTCTAACCATTATATCTATGATTTTCTATAGATCTATGATCTATGATTTTCCATAGATCTTACATAGATGCAAAAATTTAAAAAAAACCTTGATATTGTTCACCAGATAGGAAATAAAAAACATTAATTAGCTCCTGTTGTTAAACTGTTAGGTCATTTCAGTGTTGCTAGGATTTCCCTTTACCAGCAACAGAATACTTAGCAAGAAAATGTGCCCTTCTGGGGATATTAGGTATGTGATCATTAAGAAGTGCAGACAATTGTTTGCAAACTAACACTGCTATGTCAGTATATTTTCAGCAGTTTTCTTTCTTTGCAAAGAGGAAATGCAAGGAAATGACGTGTGCTAACTTACAGCTTGCCAGCATGAGTATCATTGAGATGATCTACTATGAAATACCAAGATAAAATTTCTTTTCCTGTAGACTGTAGTGGAAAGCTGTCAAATGCTGGTCTGTTCCTGTGCATAATGAACTTGTGCTGCTGTTATCTTGTTCTGACTGATACAGGTATTATAAATTATTTCTAGCATGTACTCTTAACTTTGTCATTTGTATGTATTTTGAAAGAGTTTTGAATATTTATTATGCCCATAACCTAAGCACCCTAAGCACTTCATCACCTGATAGGAGTAAAAAGTGTGTAAAAGCAACAGAAGGAGCCTCTTTGTAAATGTAGATTTTCAGCTGTAACATCAAATTGAGTTCGCTGTGTTTTTTTATCTTCTCTCTTTTTCCATAGCTTATAGACTTTATGAGTTACTCACTTTTAATCTTCTTTCAGTTTACCATTTAGAGTTGCCCTCACAAGCATTATATCTTTTTGATGCTGGAATTTTTAAATGTCATATAATAGCTTCCTCCCCAAAAATGTTTTCCAAGATCTATCCAGGCAAATGAGGCCAACATTCTTCAAGTCAGACAGGTCTTGTTATTGCCCTGAATTTTGAGTGCCTCTCTATGAATTTTCCAAGGCACACAGTGTCATGACATTGGTAAATACAATGTAAATTATGGCAGTATGGTGCTTATAGAAACCTTTATTGCAATGGGCTTTTAACCAGAACCCACTGTAGTTAGGTTCTTTAGATTCGGATAACTTGGTTATCTCAAGATAAATATGTGTTAATGAACACTTAGTTTATGATTTAAAATTCACACTGTGGGAAACAGACTGCAGGCATTAAGATACCTGTCTTCCAGAATATTTCTGTGTTTTCTGGTGCAGCCTTCTAGATCACAGTCAGGATAATCAGGATAACCTGCACATGACTCTCTATCCAGACACTGCCAACTTAAAATTGGTAGTTACTGCAACATGGAATACTGCTTGTTTCCATTCCCCCTTCAAAGTGGGAAAAACAGCTTGATTTTCTGTCTCAGGCCATGAGATTTGAAACCTTTAGGTTTGGTAATACTTTTAGGGTTTTTTTTGATTACATGAACACTGTAGTCAACTCTGGCTCCCTCAGCAACCTGTTTGCACAAGTAAGACATGTCAAGTATCAATGTTTCACTCTTGGTTTTCAGTGAGGATGTTGGAGTGGGTAGCAGGGCAGCAGCAATTGAAATTGGTTTCATCCATCTTCTCTGTCAAATTAGGCAGCTTTGAAAGAGACAAAAAAATTTTGTCATTCTGCTGCTAAGCATTAAAAAATTTAGTTGTAGAGAGCTGCTGACAGATCAGAACTATGCTTATTTCATGGAAGTTGCTATTCTTATAACTTGCTCATAATTAAAAAGGGTCTTTAGAGATATGAAGACATAGGGTAATTTGAACATAAACCATCCCTTTCTCATTTGGTGAATCTTCATTTAGCAAGGCTCATACCACAAGCAGAAGACAGATCTTCCCCTTTCAAATCCAACAATATCCTTTGTGGTCAGCTTCAGGGAGGTCACCAAGTGCTGTCAGGTACTTGGGCAGCACTTCTGGCTGTTTTTGTGAGGCCCAGTACAGTCTTGATTAATAAAAACAAAAGGAAAGAAGTAAACATTAACACCATAGGAAAGAACAAAATGATTGCTAAATACAGCTGGACCAGAGAAAAGAAAAATGGTGTCTGTCTATGAACCACACAGTGGCACAAAACTCTTTACACTGTTCTCCTCAGCTGTAGGTCTAAAAAGCCTCAGAATTAAGAGGTCTTAAACAGTTGCCTCCGGCATACAAGAAGGCTAAAGGAAAATGAACTGAAATTTGTGCAACATTTTAATGAAAAATGTTAGTTTTGGTAAAAGCAAAAGAGATTTTAGTTTTATATTCCATTAATGATTAATGATAAAGCAGGAAAAATAAATAGTAATCTTTTTTTTCTGTTTGACAAACCAATTTGTTCTCATTGATAATAAAAGAAAGTAAAATATTGAAAGTAAATTATTTTAAAGCTCCCATATAAAACTCACAAGTAGCAAAATTCAAGAGAGATTAAGGGATTTTTTTCATTTTCTCTTGATTCTTTGCCTCTATTTTCTTGACTAATCTGAGACCACAACTTTAAAATGCATTTCTTTCTGCAAGGCAAACTTTTAAAAATTCAGAGGTTTACAACCTGCTGTGAAATATTTAGGAAAGATAAATGGATAATGAATATTACAACTGAATAGTATGTACTTCTGTTGTAATTACCTGTGCTAAAATATAAGAAAGAATATTACCTGTCTATTAATACATTGTCAAAGGCCATTACTAAGTTTCCTGACTCATGACAAAAATATATGTGACTAGATTTTTTTTACTATGACAAAGTTGTGTGAAAAAAATCAAGACATAAGTATTCAAGAATCTGAACCTTTAAGGTCATCCAGGCAAAATTTCTAACAGTTTTCAGGAACAAAATAGAATACTATACCTTGTATCAGTAATACATTACGTTCTTTGTACAAGCTCTGAATGTTTTGCTGATGAGTAAGGCCATTACATGGCCAGACAAGACTTTGGTGTGGTTTGGGATTTTTTCCTATCATACAGAATATTTTTCTGAATAGAATTTGAAGACTTTGCATTTTCTATACTCTAAGGACATCTTACAGTTTGATTCGGTGCCTGGATCTCTGGAGATAATAGATGTGACATAAAAATTGGATGTCACATCTACACTAAAATAATTGGATGCAGTCAAAATCCTTTTTAATTGTAGTGAGTGCCAAATCCAGATGTATACCATGAGAAGGAGTAAGTCAGACAAATTAGATTCACAGTACCTGTGTCACACTACATGCATGCACATAATTTTATCCTGGAAATCCTAGACACAAAAATGCATTTTGTGTAAAAGATCACTTAACCTTTTGTGCAAGGAAGTACTGAACCCCTAGAAACCATCTCTCCACTGTTTTTGGAGTTGGTAGGTATATCTATACAGAGAAATAAGGAATATTTTCACACATTAGGGACCGTTGAACATGAGAGTGGAAAAACTAATATAATTGTTGGGTTTATTTGATTTTTAGTAATTTCCCTTAATTCTCTTCTTATATACTGTATATCAAATTCTCACAACAGTTGTTTCCTGGAATCACAAATTTAAACCCCAAACTGTTAAACAATGAGGAAAGTGTTACGTACCTCAGCAGCATAAGTACAACCACGTATGTTCATCAGGTCAGTACCAGTCAGAACAGTGCAAATCACATTACGTGCTCTTGTTAAGGAAAACTCTTTCACATTTGAATGCATAGATGTGATGTCAATATGACAACACAAGGATTTAGTCTCACTGGAACTGAGATCTTGCCTCTCTATCATTAACCAGCTGAATTTTACATACTGTGCTGTGTTCCAGAAACAAACTTTCTTTAAGACAGCTAGAACTTCTTCCAAAGGAACCTTGTATTTTTATATGAGATTAATATCTTTTGTCCCTAAGTATTTGTTAAGGTTGCTGTTCTGTGTTTTTTTTTTTCTAAAGTAAAAATTCATACAGTTCCTTGTATCTTGTGTATAACCTTTTTTGGGTTTTTTTTTTCCATTTTGAGATTCAAATCCACAAAATGCCATTAAAATTTGCTCTTTAGTTTGTGAAGTAAATTCCCTGATGCTTCTTCGAGGCAAGCTAGTTGCAATACAGAACAAGGGACAAGGATAGTAGATGAATCAGCAGAGGCAAAGTACAGTGGAGCAATCCTCTTCTCTGCATGAATGTAAAGTTCTCACCTATGTGCCTAGTAAAGAAATCATCAGTGGCACCGTGCTTCCTTTCCCATTTTACCATGTCACTTGGCCTTGAGAAAGGTGAAGGAGAGTTGCCATAGTGGGGATGGAAAACATTTCTTTGCACCCCATAAATCAAAGCCATAAGCTTACCCCATTTTAAAACCTTTCAAAACCTATTCTTATATAAAGGGAAAAAAAAAAGTGTAGTTACAATACTTAGTCTGCCACAACTATGCACTATATATTCATGCCTAAAAGATTCTAAAACTATTAGGTTCCATTGCTGTGCAGCAGCAATAAGGGTGCTTCAAGAACATCAGAATCAATAAGACATTAAATTGTGAGCGTCTAATTGTTGCCCAAGCTGGTATAATTATACCAGGACATAAAACATCATTTAGGTAATCTTGCTGTCCCTTCATTTCCAATTTGACCTGGATGCAAGCACACAAGCAAGTGCTGGGCACTCTAACTGAGATAAAAATGTGATTCAGGTAGGCAATGGCCAGATGAGAGGAACAAGAACAATTAGTAACAAAAAAAAATATAAACTACTAGAAAATACTGGGGGAAAAAAGGCTTTATTAAGCCTGGGTGGAAAAAAAATCCAAAACACAAACAACCAAATAAACCAACCCCCCACCCCATGTTTTAGCGCACATGATCATAATTTTCAAATCTATTAAAAAAGAACAAACAATTAAAAAAAAAAAAACCCACTGTAAAGAACACTCACTTCTTTACCTGCCAGCCCTCAAAGACAGAGAAATTTTGGTTGTCAGAAAGATTGTGGAATCATAAAAGAACTATAGGGAAACACTTTCTAAAAGCACAAGGATAAACTCACAAAGGAGCATAAGCATTGGAGATCAGTACTATGCTTGTCAGGAATCTCTCAGTCCTTCTGTCTGTCTACTGGAATACAGTGTCAAAAAGAGACTGAGTAGAGCTCTTTTCTTCCCTCTGACTCTGATATTTTCCATTTTAACTCTCTTTTATATGAAGAAGCATTTTCAGTCCCTGCTGTTCCTGTCTATCAAAGAAAAAACTTAGGCAACAACTGGCTTATCAGAAGTCAGTATGACAATCAGAACAGAATGGCAATCAGGAGAGCTACAAGAGAGCAAAGCCACAGTAAGATCAACACTACATTCTGGTTCTTGACTTCTCTCGCCATAACTTTTACCTAAGGCTTTCTTTAAGATCAAATAAAAATGTGAGACAATGAAAAATCTTTCACATGCTCAGCCCTGACCTAGGGAGTTTATAAGACTGCAACAGAAAAGATGGAAATCTGAGCATTATAAAACCTAACTTTAAGATTTAAGAAATCTTACTTTGATTTCCTATTTCCATATTGCAACTGCTCACACACAAAAAAAATTTAGAATACTTCCACACAATGGCCATACCTTTAGTTAAGTCAGACTGATGCTCTTCACTGACTTTGATGTATATACCTTGATCTGCCTCAGGCTGAAATCTGGCCCTTTTACACTTTTGTTGTAAGTACTTGTGATAACAACAAATTTTCTAATCAGATAGAAAGTAATAACTTTTTCTTTCCATTTCAAATTCCTGTATTGCATTTGTTTTTTTTCTGCAGTCTTGTTTTACAATATTACTTGAATACAAGTGGCACGGGCAATTTCAATACAACAGAAGAAATGAAAAAAAGGATGATTTAACATCTGAAAAAAAAAAAAACATAGGATAAGAAGTAGGAATACTCTTACTCAGTTTTTCTGACAATGCAACATTACTTGAAGCATGTGGCTTTAGTTTTACTGGTTCTGATTTAAGAGAGATGGGAGAGGAAATCAGTTATGGACACTGTGCCTATTGATTACTGCTTTGCAGGCATATAGGTCAATCAGAAACAGCCTTCAAATAGTCAGGTGAGATAACTAATAGAAATACAGGTGAATCAACCTAAAATTCAAAATATAGCATAGAAAACTTGTGGGTGACCCAGTGTAAATACTTCAAGCATCTGATCAAGAATATATCTCTACAATCTAGATGTGTATATCTTGCTAGTCATCTGGTTTCATTTCATAACTAGTGAAGACTCTTTTAGAACACAATTCACCCCAACAAGGATGTCCAAAATGTCATATGAATTACACCCTGCAAATGCCTTGTTCTCCTTACTGACAGAAAAAATAGCTTATGCTGATTATCATTGACTGAATGCTAATCTAAAATTAGGTGAGATTAATATCACAGTTAATACATTATTATTACCTCAGCTAACTGTTTTGAAGCTAGCTGGGACATCTCACGAGGCCTGCAAAACATATAAAAGATGTTTGTTCTGCAACATCATCTTTTCCACGGTGGAAAAATCATGAAGAGAAGGGGGCTACTTCTCTAAACTACACTGTCTGGATAAAAACAGACTTACAACAAAAATTGGTGGCTTTGCAAGTCACCTTCAACCAGCGAGACTGAGATGTATGTGCATATAAATCCAAGTTTTCTTAACTTTTCCACTCTTTCAGATTAGTAGACAAATTGTAAGGGGATTTTTGGTAGAAAACAGACAGAACAATTGGAAGAATGAGCTTTCTAATCATGAGAGAAATAAACACTGCAGCAGTAACTAGTCAGCAATAAATGTAACTAGTCAGATGGTGTTCTGTATTTTAGAAGATTAGACAATCATTTCCAGAAAAAGAAAAAAAAAAAAAAAGGTGCTACAGAAAGGGCCATTATGCATTCACTTGTAACATGTCTTTTTCTATAGAAATCAGTTGTTCCGATAATTACTCAGAGTATGCTTTGCAAATAAATTCAAAGCCTCTGATAGTAAAGTGATGGACACGTGTAAATAGGTACATAGATATTTAGTTTTTAAAAAAATCAAACAAATCTTTGCAGACTTTTTTTCTTTTCCATATTTCACCCAGATGCTACTGCCATTATTTCTGCTTAGCAGAGGGCTTCTTGTTTCTGAGGTATGAAAGTCTGTTTACCTAAATGCTTTGATTTTATTTAGTTCTGTCACATTTATGTGCATCTTTCTTATAATAGGCTTAAGACAAATAATTGGTGGATCAGTCACTCAAAACCTGCTGCTGCTTGAAGGGCACATTTATAGCTACATCTAGTTTCAGACAAAATAAAACAAAAAACCTAGAAGTCTTAAATTGAGCTGAATTTAGCCCTGATGTGTCCAAGACACCAACACAGATCTTGTCATCTCTCAGGAGTTATATGGAACCTGTGCCCTTCTGGATCATCAGCTAGAGGCTGGGTCAGACACCCAACAACATCTCAAACCCTTGATTGCACCTCCATCAAGCCACTGCTCTAAACAGAGCAATGCAGTTTATTTTGAGGAAGAACAGTTAAACCGTCCCCTGGATGAATCTCGAGTTGAAAGAATTAATCTGTCTGAAGTCTGTGGAAAATTTCAAAAGAGTGGTGGTCTACATTCATTACAGATAGGTCAAAATTTCCTCCCTGCCTTGTGCTGAAGTTTTCTTTACACTATAATTGAGGATGGTTTTCAGAATTGAGTTTCTCTAAGGGACCTTATGTGCTCACAGTATTAGTTTTAATTCTTTATATCTTGTCAGTAAGAAAATGCTCTTGAAATTAATTTCATATTGGTAAAGAAGGCCTGAATTTTATTTGTTTTGACATTAAGCTGCTTAACTATATAATTAGATAATAATTACTTTATTGCCATTTTACCAGTTCTAAATTAAAGATTAAACTTGTATATTTAAGACACAATGAGGCTGCATCAGCCTATATTCTGTAACTCTGATCCTTGGACCTCCTTATGGTCCAGGGAGACTTGTTTTGTAACATCTTGCTGAAAAATGATTTTTAGAGACTGACCACAATAGGGGCAGAACAAGACAGAAGTAAAAATATCTTTTTTTCACTTAGGAAGAAGATGAATAATCATGGAAAACGAGGAACAAAGAACAAAGCAGAGTATGAAAAATGCCCCCAAATAAATACTGATTTTTTTCCCTGGTGCTTTTCAACAAATACTAAATATTTATCTATGTTTAAAAGCTTAATTTCAAATAACCTAAGAAAAAAGATTGGTAAGGATAAAAATCCTCAAAGACTAGTATCAAAGTGACTTGAGAGATTAAATAGAACAATCCTTCAGAGAATCACATATGGATTTAACAATTCAAAAATAATAATTTGGAAATCCAGCGTTATAAATTATGCAAACATAGTAAGATTTATCTAAATATATACAGCAAATTTCTAATTTCTTTGTAACTTCACAAATAAACATGTTCACTGCAGTGGCTTTGGCAGTGCTATTAGCAAAATTATTTAACAGAATTTGTTCTTTTATAAAATTATAGTAACCAAATACATTAAAAATTAGTCAAAAAAGGTTCTTTAATTATTATATTTAATTATTAATATATTATGTGTCAATTACTATTTACAGAGACTGAAGTTTTTAAATTTTATGAGATTTGTGATTTATGCAGAAGACTAGATACCATGAAAAGAAAAAATAAATTAAAGAGCAACGGGGCTCAGTAATATGTTTACTTAATGCACTGGTAACATGAGATTCTGGTTGAATGCAAATGTTTAGAAGAGATTGTCAATTTAAGAAGTTCTGTTATTTTTTGTACCAAGCTCATATCTGAGTGCCTGGTTCCTATGAGTACTTTTATATCTTATCTGGTAAGTTTTACACAGTGTTGCTCAATGACATATACAAAGTGCTAAAGTAGATCTTAAGGGTCCTTTTTATTAGAATAATAGAATCATGGAATCATTAAGGCTGGAAAAGACCTCTAAGATCAAATCCAACCATTAATCCAGCACTATCAGGTCTACCATGAAACCATGTTTCAAAGCATCACATCTACATCTGTTTGAACATTTCCAGGGACAGTGACTCCACCACTTCCCTGAGTAACCTGTTCCAATGCTTGGCAACACTTTCAGTCAAGAAAGTTTTCCTAATATCCAATCTAGACCTCCTCTGGCACAACTTGAGGCCATTGCCTCTCATCCTTGTCACTTGTTACCTGGGAGAAGAGGCTGACCCACGCCTTGCTACAACCTCCTTTCAGGTAGTTATAAAGAGTGATAAAGTCTTCCCTGAGCCTCCTTTTCTCCAGACTAAACACCTCTAGCTCCCTCAGCCATTCTTCATAAGACTTGTGCTCCAGACCCTTCACCTGCTCTGTTGCCATTCTCTGAAAAATCTCCAGCACCTCAATGTCTTTCCTATAGTGAGGGGCCTGGAGCTTAACACAGGCTTCGAGGTGCAGCCTCGCTAGTAGTGAGCACATGGTAAAGGGGAACTAGGTACAACATGAAACATGAAGCTTAGGGCCAAAGGAAAAAGAAGCTACACTGGCTTCCAGCTCCTCAAAGAATCCACAAAAATCCAGAATCCCTGGGGAAAAAAAAAAAAAAAAAGCTGCTGGGCAGTTCTTTCATTTTCCACTAGCATGACACCTAAAAAGAAAGAAGGGGAGCAGGTCTCCAGGGAAATGTTCTCCCTACAAGTGTAGTTTGTTCACATCTTTCAAATACTGTTACACTACTGAAAAGGGGTAACAGCAGAAAAATATTTTGTGCCTTCCTTAAATGCCCTCAAGTGCCAAAGAGCTGCGTTTCAAAACCAGTGTGATATGAATGTGTTATAGCTATAACAATTACTGCTAATTGCCAGTTATGGATCTTTTCCCAGCTTTATAGTTTGAGCTTCTGCCTGCTGCTACACTAGTGTACAAATCTGAAACAAATCAACAGAAGAGCTATTTCCTCATATCTATTGCATGAGAAAATAGACTGTAAGACAGCAAAATACACCAGGAGGGTTCCGTAGCTAATGAACCAATCCAGCCAAGGTCTGGCATGAAACAGGGCACAAACTGCTGAAAGAGGTAAACATCACCTCCTGGCAAACTAGCATATAGTCTGTTCCAAAGCTATCTATCACACTGTCAAAGGTATAAAATCAACATTGCTGTGAAGGGATCTCTGCCACCATGGCAGAAACATTTTGCTACTATCTAGTGTCACTCAACTATTAGATACTTAGCTTTAACTTTCAGTCCTGCACATAGCCATCATTCTTTTCTCCCTTGCAACCCTTCTCCTTCCTCATATTTCAAACCTAAATAATGGGAAAGAGTTTGCATTTGTTAACTAATCACTCAAGTCAGACACTGATCTATTAATGGAAAATTAACTGCCAATATGAAATAATCTCTGAAATCTATCATTTAAGCACAAGCTGTGAACATGCTTGGTGTTGCTCTATTGTAGGTTGCTGAAATAACTTTTCCAATTAATAAATCTAGTCCCTTCTAATGCTGACATATTTTGTATCTTATTGATATTACAAGAAACTGAAAATAATTTTGCTCAGGAGAACTATCTGAAGAGAAATTTTATGACAATTTCCTCTTTTTTGATTTTGATTTCTACAGAAAAACCCTAATGGAATACTTAAAGCAGATTTGAAACATACATCTTGATAATTCTAAAAGCAACTGCCTTAACTATATCACAGTTAAACCTCCAGCTTTATAAATACCAGTCCATTTGAACGAACTGAATTGCCATAACTGCATATGAAGTAACAATAATAATGGATAAAGGTCATGTCTGATGCAGATAACAAATCTTACTAGACTGTTGTTACAATGGTTGCTGTATGAGCCATATATCAGTTGGACAGCATCCTATGTGTGAGAGGGAGAGAAGCAGTCTGAAGGTAATGAAGCTGATGATGCAAAGGCTGATGGGTCTAAAGGTAAGAGAACACCTACTGGAAATCCCTTTTCATACAACCTCAACTCAAGACTTATGTTTGGATCATTAATTCATCTTTTTATCCTGCATGAGTACTCTTTTCCCTAGCCTCTGTCCTTGATTGAAGAAAAATCTCGGTATAGACACAAGTCCCAGTTCCTCCTTCAGCTGACAAACCCAGTTTTCCTTCGTGTTTTCCATGCAAAATGTGACTTTGATCATGCTTCATTTATTAGAAGTTGTTTATGAGCATTATGTCCAAACTCAGATTTTATTGCTCATAATTTAAAAAAAATAACTTCCAAAGTCAAGAGCTTTTATAAGGTCCTACCAGGACTTCAGATCTTTCTGAATGGGATCACCTCACTGGAAAAGTTTTCTCTTTTCTTCTCAAACCCAATCAGAAACTTCTCAGCAAAAAAATGAAAAGTTTTGCAGTTTGCTTACAGGTGTTTGTCCTCAAATTCAACACAATAATTTAGGCCGCTTGCTTCACAATCCTATCAGACCTATCAGTCATCTAAATATACTCACTGCCTCTGTACTGGATAATGATGTTGCCTACATACCTATATGATCAAAACATTCTGGATGACAAGTGGGTGTTTAATCTGGGGGATCAGTTGGGACGAGATGTGCCAAAACCATGCGTTCGATGCCTGCTGGCATGGTGAAATCTGTGAGGTCAAAGGGATCTCTCAGTGCTTCAGACAGGTCTGGGACATCTGTGCTCTTCTCCGATGCCAGGGCTCACCTGCTTCCTGCAAAGCCCATGTGGTAGCTTAACTAAGAAATACATGCCATTCAAACACTATATGCAATAATTGGAAAGATGAGTTCTCCTTTTAAACCTTGTAAGTTACTCTTTGGAGATGTCTGACTTGCTAGCTTGACTGCTTACGGAGATTGAGTTTCCAGCTAATAATTACTCTATAAAGCCAGATTCTAATTATTAAGGGATCAAAACACATAAATTAGTCACACTGAGTAGAAATTCAGATCTATACAGACCTGTAATCTCAGCAGGCACTTCTGTTATTGTCCGCCTTCATTGCTTCTACCATTTTAGCGGGATGAAGGGTAACATTTATTAGCACTTTTCAAAGTTCAAAATTGCACATGTAATAGAAACATACTTGCTGACAGCTACTGTCATCCTATAGTAGATTTAATAAAATCACAAATCTGACCAGAATTGGCTTCCTTAACAGGGAAAAAACCCAAACCCAAAACCAATGCACATTTTAAAATGCATTTAAATATAAAGTCCATAATTAAGTGCAAGTTTTCATAAGTGTTCCAGTGACTAGTGGGGTTCTGCCAGGGTCCATCTTAGGCCAAATTCTCTTCAACCTTTTCATGATCAACTTGGACTGGAAGGTATACTAATGAAGTTAGCTGACTATACTAAACTTCAAGGAGCTGTTGACTCCCTCAAAGAGAAGCCCTGCAGAGAGACTTCAGCAAACTAGAGGACTGAGCAATCCCCAACCATAAGAAGTTTAACAAAGACAAGTGCCAAATTCTGCACCTGGGATGGAGCAGCCCTGGAGAACGAGACACTGAAGAGCAGTGCCACAGAAAGGAACATGATCCTGGTTGATGGCAATTTGAATATGAGGCCCTGGCAGCCAGGAGGGCCAACCATGTCCTGGGGAGCATCAGGCAAAGAAAGCATCGCCAACAAGTCAAGAGAGGGGATTTTCCAGCTCTGCTCTGCACTGGGGCGGCTTCACCTTGAATATCGGGTACAGTTTTGGGTGCCACAATATAAGAAAGATATTAAGCTGTTAGAGAGTGTCCAAAGGAGGTAAATGAAGATGGTGAAGGGCCTTGAGGAGAGGCTTAGAGCACTTAGGTCTGTTCAGCCTGGAGAAGAGGACACAGAGGAAACCTCATCGCAGCCTATGGCTTCCTCATGAGGGGAAGTGGAGGGGCAAGCATCATTCTCTTCTCTCTGGTGACCAGTGACAGGACCTGAGGGAATGGCCTGAAGTTGTGTCAAGGGAGGTTTAGGTTGGGTATTAGAAAAAGGTTTTTCACCCAGTGAACAGTGGAACAGGCTCCCCGGGGAAGTGGTCACAGCACAAAGCTTGCCAGAGCTCAAGAGACATCTGGACAAGACACATTGTGTGATTCTTCGGGCTGTTCCATGCAGGTCCAGGAGTTGGACTTGTCGATCCCTTCCAACTCAGCATATTCTGGGATTCTATGATAAGATCAGGGTTTGAATTTGAACTGTTGGTGTTGATACTAATATATTTAATCATACACTTAGAATCTTTACTACTACTACAAGTAGAGTTATTCTGGTTCCCCTGACAGTGGATAATCATTTAAGGTACAGCTAGCATTAAATTCTCTGTTAACAGTTTGGTAGTTTTGATATTTATAGTCTGTATATCATCCTTCTGAAATAGAAAACTAGATAACATTAGCAATTTTTTAGATTACTGTGCACTGAATTAGTTACATTGTGTTACAATTTCTGTTAAAACTTTGACTATTTCATGCTAAATGAATATTTGTCGTAAAATTTTGTATTACCTCTGAGACAACACTTTGTGCTGTATGGTGGGGATGAAAAGAAGCACCAGCTGCACACGAGAGGTCACAGGCCTTCTACACCACGCTTCTGTGGGCACTAAGGAGGGTCCTGTGCAGAGATGAAGTTGGCACACTGTCTCACACAGCCCTGAAACCCAAGAGTCCAGTCAGAAGGGCTCTTGTCTCTTAGATGGAGCCTCTCTGAAAACACTTAGGCTCCCAGTAGGATTATCAATGCACCCCTTCTCATATTCTGCAGTTTATACAACTATATAAAAGTGATTTATTCTCAAGGTGGGGGGGGGATGGAATTCAAACCAAAGATCAGTTTGGGGAAAATTTATCAGAACATATTGACTTTAAAACTCCCTGACAATCCTGGATACTATTGGCAAATGTCCTCCCCTGTCTCTGCCTCACACACGCTTTCCTACTCACTAGCAAATCAAATAAACCAGCAGAATGCATTGCTATAAAATATGAACCAAACATTTTCTTTCCTGCTCCCAGGTGATATCTTGTCTTCCCCAGACTCTCTTCACTCTAAGAATCTCATTGCTGCCTAGTGCTGCAAGTTCAACAGTAAAATTAAAGCATTTCATATCAGCTTAGTGATTGCAACATTCTGAGGAGCAGAAGTGTCTTACTCAAGCAGAGGAGGCCTAAAAACTAATATTTCATTTTCCAGGGATGTATTCTTAACTTTGGTTTTAAAAAAGGTAAAAATTCCAGTGCTGGTTTTGTATATACTCTGAACTAAAGTCCGAAGCCTTCACCTTGGCTCTGGTTGCTTGGTGAAGTGCCCTCTCTGAGAATCGCTAAAGGTCAAACACCTCTGAAGAATTTAACAGTTCAGACATCTCATCTCTGAACTGTAATGGAGTTTAGCTGCCACATGGCTGCACAGCTGGTCAAACTCCAAGCTACACAGAGATGCTTAATCACAGACACATAGAGAAATATGCAACCTAAAATAGAAACAGTAATAGGAGTTTCCCAGGTAAGTGATAAAGGAAAGTACATGGCCCAAACAGCTTTCTTGGTCTAATGTTCCACCTAAATTTGTGTCAAAAACTAAAGTTAGGCCACCTACATATTTCTCAGTTTAACTTAAGTTAAACCCTATACTATAAGTAAAAAATATAAAATTTTTGCAATGTCAGAAATAGAAGAAAATGTCTTTGGACTTTCCAGAGATGTTCATACACAAATATACTTTCAGCCTTGATGATAGGCTTCCCATAATTTACCATATGCTTATGCTTTTTCATAGTTACATTATGTCATCCACACACTATTTTAAATACTTTCTTCATAAAGCCTTTTCCATAAGTCTTATTATTTCTTTGTTTTCATATACTAACAATAAATGCTTTCATTGAGATTAAGTTGTGTTTCTCCACATGCTAATGGAATAAACAGCATATTTCTGAAAGCAAACAGCATTCACACTGCCTTCACTAAGACAGCAACATGCCATTGTGTCTTTCTGAACAAATAGCCCAGCTTAAATTTTTTTCTTTAAAGATTTTGGTATTCCTGTTAAGCCATATAAAAACAGATCTTGCTAAGAAACTTAATGCTTCTCCATTATAGAGGGTAGGTTTATGTTCTTTACTGTGAGGGTAGTGAGGCACTGGAACAGGTTGTCCTGAGAAGTTGTGGATGGCCCACCCTGGAATTGTTCAAGGCCAGGTTGAATGGGGCTCTGAGCAACCTGATCTAGTGGAAGGTGTCCCTGTCCATGGCATGGGGTTTGGAACTAGATGATCTTTAAGGACCTTTTCAACTCAAACCATTCTGTGATTCTATGATTCACTATAGATATTGTTCTCTCAAATGTGCTCATTTCTTTAACTTTTTTCCCACTAGGAAAAGTAAGCAGTGAATTGTGCATAGCACAATTTCCAAGTAGCAATTCATAATATCTCCTATATTATAACTCTTGACTGATATCCTTCATCTTCCTAAAGTTAATTTCAGAATTTACTTGTAGTAGAATTTCCTAGAGGCACCAAATGGTTGTATTTGACGTTGAGTTCATTATAATAGATATGTTTTCTCCCCTTTCAAGCCCTAAATATGATATTGGTCTTGTAAGACCCTAACTTGTATATCCTGGCAAGCAATTTAACTAGCCACCTTCTGCAAAACTACATGACCAGTATTGCAGGCAGTCATACAGTGCAGTAAGTCAGTACTGTCCATAGTAATAAACAGCCTACAAGTTGCCACTCCTTTTATAACACATCAGAGATCCAAAATCTACATTCCTGAGCTTAGATAACTTATTAATTTTTCTTCTACTGTATAGGGACTCAGAAGGATCCAACCAAGTATCTCCCTACTGAGGTAGATACTCATGTACTTTGGGTAGTCAGTAAGCAAAGTATAATCCTTAAAAACTTAAGTTGGATTTAGATATATACAAATGTTCCTGCATAGGATGATTCAGTAAACAATTACTGCTTGAGAACCTAAGCATCTCTCCTACAAGTTTCCTGCAAGGCGCCATCAGGCCTCTCAAATTTTGCTGATGTACATGACATGGCGCATTATATTCTTGGCTGAGCTGAGGCTTGCATCAAGCACATAATCACATTCCTATCCCTGAACAAATTACCAATCATCTTTTAATCCACTAAATAGACACACACACTTACTCCAAGCTTACAGTAAATATGAGGAAACTTGGCTATGTTGTTAGAATTGTCATTAGACAAGAATTTACATCTGTGGTCAATATCACTTCCTCCATTGAAAAGATGTACTGAAAAGGTCCTACCTAACATTCTGGGAACCGCCCTGGAGAAATACAAGAGAGAAATCCACAGCCAACAAAATTAAGGTTCCAGTCAGATGCCATGATCCAAAGCCCCAATACTATTTACTTATGAGAGTTTCACACATTGTATCCTAAAGGTGTACACTAATTGCTGGATGACCGCATGACAATTAATCTCAGTTTGGAGGGTCATTCAAAACAGTTTACTTTTTTCCCTAGAGATAGGAAGTAAAAGAGGCCTAATATAGCTTTTCAAAAACAAGTTCACTGCAAAAAATGGATTGCTTTGCAAATCCAAACAAGTCTGATTTTCATCTAGATTCCAGTGCAATAGATATCTCCAAAGAGGAAAGAGGCATTACTGGTATGTCTAAGATCATTAACAGCCAGAGCACTCCAGTCAAGTGTTCTCACAAAGAACAATGAATGGTTAGACATGTTCAGAGGCCTAACTAAAGGGAAATCATTTGAGTACTCCAGGATAAGTATAGTAGGTATAAGGGCTGAATCCACAAGCAAATTGCTATGAAGTCTTTTAGAAATGCTGTGTTATAACAGCACTGTTTCAACACCTGCCCAGCTGTGAGTTGTTCTGATGTCTCTCAGTGCAGGCTGACATTTTAATGTGACTTCCTCAGCAGGAAGTCAAGTGTATGATGCCTGTTTTGTGACAAAGGAAATGCTGCAGTAATGACCATGTGAGTAGATAGGGAAATCAACAGATGAAGGATAGAGTATTTCATTGCTGGCATTTTCAGATAAACTGTTGTTTACTAAATTTCCTATATAGTTTCCTTCCTGTTTTCACAGAATAGCTTGTCAAGAACTTAAGTTGCAAAGGTAACCAAGGACCATTTTATTTCTTTTCTGAATTACCTGTATAACTTCCCTGTTTCTGCCTAATTTTTGCTTTATAGTTTCAGAACTTCATATTTATTCAAATATTGTACTGTTGTATACTAAATAGTATACAATCTCACAAACAAAATTACAGACCTATCTTGAGCTACCTTCTCCTTGAGCATCTAGAAATGTAATAAGTAACTGAGATGAGAAGATACATCACAGAATCATGGTATGCAACACTGTAATAGATCTGCAACAGGACTAGGTGCCTAGGGATGCTTTTAGTGTCTATACCAAACATGGGTGAGTTGATTTCATTCCAATACCTTTCTTCTTCTTAAATCATTTAAGTCTGGGGTTAAAATTCATTTAAAATCAAATTACTATATTATCAGATGACCAGACAGAAAAAATGAAAAAGCTGTGCAATTTGGTGCATCAGAGGGAAGGTATACCCACATCATACAGTATACTAAAGATGTTTCATGCACTAAGCTCACCTCTTACAAAGACAGGAAACTAATATGAAAGTAACTTTAAGAAGGGGACAGCTTGATACTTGAATCTCCTCTTCTTCCTAACACTTATACAAAACAAAATAAGAACTGTACTGAGACATACCAAAAAGTTTATCAAATCCTATTTGCTGCCCATCAGTACGTACAGAAGGTTATATCAAAAGGACAAGCCCAGTCCAGACTGTTCAAGTTCCCCATCATAGTGCCACTTCATTCAGAGTTATCAAGAAAACTCAGAAAACAAAAGCAGACTTTTGCCTCTCCATGTACACTTAAAAATTCACTATTACAGCAGACTGAAATCCCTGGCCTCACAGATGAAGGGTTAGACCAAGGACCTCTGAGGGTTTCAGGGGAAAGGTGAAAGAAGACACTGACAGCCTAACTAATCGCCTTTTTCATACTTAGCAACTTTCAAACTCTGATGTGATGATGATTCTTTTCACCTTAGGTCAGCAAAGAGATCGTATTCAGCACATCCTGTGAGCATCCCTAATGATCTGATCCAATTCCTCATAGTGGAGCCAAAATAGCAAACTGAACCGAATTTTAATAACTTTTAAATACTTTTCAAATACCTCGTTCTGGTGGTATAGACTTCACTAAATGTCTACACTAAAAAATAAGGACAGAGACAGCACAGCACACCATACCATTTCAAATGAAAGCCAGGGGGTTAAATACTTGCTTGAATACTTGCCCTTGCATTCTGAGCTGGTTATGTACGTTAGCCCAGGATGACCTTGATGTGTGATATTCTTGTGATATGATGGTTCTGACTATAGTTTTGGGTTTTGCTGAGCATCATTGTCAGAGTGTGCAATGAACAACATAGTGATTTTGGTGTATACAGACATAAACCAGCTTCACAGAAAGACTAGGAGCTTGGAGCATTGAGAACAAAGGACAAAGGGAGACTGGTAAAATAAAAAATAAAAAGAAAAACCTGTCTCAAGGGAAGTCTGATTAGAAAGACAGACTTTCAACACTTGTAAACCCCCGTCCTGAATCCACGAACTTAACTGGGAGTATTACTTTAAAAAATATACAAGACACCAAAAAATTTGCCCACAGAATGTTTTGAGAGTCTTCAGTTCTTAATACCTTGAGATAGTCTAAATAGAGAATGCTGACATGTTTTCCCAAGAGACAGTTTTAATATGGGAGAAAATATTAGAATTTTGGCAAAAGCTAAAAGGCTACATACAACCAAGTAGCGTATTCCACAAAGCACCAACCCAGCACAGGCCAATGCACACACCACTTAGCAGAATCTAACCCATTGGCTTTAAGTTACCCAAAACAGATTAAGCAAAGAGTAAAGAAAAAAAAGAGATTAAGAGGAGGAAAAAGAGTAAAGATAAAGAAAGAGAGAGAGTAAGAGGAGAGGAAATTGTTAAATAACTACTGCCCAAGAGTCCTATGGAAATCTGGCTTCACATGGCAATGGCAGGTCACAAGAGAAAAGGCAGATGGAGCCCTTGTGCTCCTGTATTTATGTGTTTTGGCCACCTGTGGCCACTCCTCCCAGGAGCAGATGTCTCCCAGCAGGAGTGAGGGGTGGTGTAGCCAGTCAGAGCATGAGTTAGGGGCTCCAGCGGGCATGGTATGGGTGGGTTTCCAGGCTGCCCTTTTGATTGACTGATCCAAGGCTGCCATGTGGACTCCACCAGGCTGCAGCTCTGCCATGTCAGTTCCCAGGCTGACCCTTCACACCACACACACTTCAGTTATTTCCACAGTAATAATAATATAATAATCCAGTGGATCACTCTTGATGGCAGGAAGCCAATTTCATTACTTTCCCAGTAGTATTTTGTTTAAATATTTGATGTGTGTTGATTATTTTCTACATAAAGACATTTACATTGAAAAAAGCAGTATTTTTAACATCTTGGTGGCTTACTGTACAACCAGACATTCTACAACTGTTGTATTGTATTGAAATGAGCTCTTGGGGGAAAAAGAAAAACAATTTTCAAAGAAATTGAGACAGAGAGAATACTACTGAACATACGTATACTGAATATACGTATATATTCATGGTACTGAACATACGTATTACCAGTTGGACTTAAAAGAAATTACAAAAAGGTATTGCTATTATTTGAATATAGCATACCTGAAGTTCTCCATTTCCTTGTTACTTCAGTACTAGCAGATAATGAAAGACATGTCTCTGAAAGTGTGCAGGAGAAATACTGTACTCCTAAGAAAAGTGAAGCTTTTCAAGGACATCATTGTCATCACATGCACCTCTCAAAGAACAGAATTTCTTTCATTTCTCTGAATTTGAGGAATATTTGACTGACAGTCACTTAACAAGTCAGCCATGTAATTATGGCATACTGACTGATTCCATTAGAAGAGATCAAATAGTGATTGGAATCAAAGATATAAAGCTAGTGGAATGACAGCTACAAGATAGAAACCTAAATCAGGAGAAGCAATAAGGACATGTCAAAAAGATGTTAGAAGAAAATTGAGATGCAGTTACACTGGATAAACAGATTATCACAAGGGAAAATTGGAAAACAGAAAGACAATATAAAGTTAGAAATATCTTAGAGCTGCAAGAAGCTGTGATGGACAGAAAACACATTAGCTGTAGAAACATGCACAGACTCAAGCACCCAACATATATATATATAGATGCTACGAACTTAACAATTTTACAATATTTTTCTCAATTTAATGATATTAAATATCAGCATGAGTGCTCTGTATTAAGAGAAAAATGGAAAAAAAACAAAACAAAACAAAACAAACAACAAACCTGGAAAGGACTTCCAAGAGGGCCTTAATCTTCAAAAGTTGAAAGCAAGGATGACAGAGGGCTGGCATCTTGCTCTACACACTGAGGGAATACTTCTGATTTATAGGTTGGCTATTGGTACCATTTTGAATATTATACAGGAAAATGTAGCCATGATCTTTTGTCTGAGAAAATAAGGTCATTAGAATTCCACCAAAATAACTTCAAGAGGAAAAATAGTTCCTCCTGAAGAATAATATGATCTTGAATCAAAAAACAAAGGTGAAAACGAAACTGCTTACATTTGTTTGAATTGTTAAATATGCTAAAGCATTTACGAGCAGGTTAAATTTAAAATTCAAAGAGAGACCCTGAAGCTGTGATACATAATTAGACAATTAGCCCATATTTACTGATACTGGATAAAACAGTTCAGTGTTGTATTATCATTCATATTTCCTTAAGTTTAGCTTAAATACTGCATTCAGGTTTGGGCCTCTCACTTCAAAAGGGACATTGAGGTGCAGGAGCATATCCTGAGAAGGGCAGCAAGGCTTTTGAAGGCTCTAACCATGTCTTATGAGAATTCCTGTGTGACTGTATTCCTGGAGCCTGTTGGCTCATTAAAGCTCCTGCTCACTTATCTCATCTCCTACTAAAGTTGCCAGAAGTTTTTTTTTCCCTCACTCCTTAAGGCAACAGCTGAGGGAGCTGTGTTTGTTTAGTCTCACAGCTATCTGAAAGGAGGTTATCATGAGCTGGGGACAGTCTTTCTGCCAGGCCTGTAGTGAGAGAACAAGAGGAAGTGACCTTAAGCTGAGCCAAGGGAGATTTGGATTAGATATTAGAAAAAAATGTTTCACTGTTAAGGAGGTTAGGCATTGGAATGGGTTGCCCAGGGAGGTGGTGGAGTCACGTCCCTGGAGGTGTTCAAGGTGAATCTAGATCTGGTGCTGGGTGATGTGGTTTAGTGGTTTAGCAGTTACAGTGGTAGTGTTGGGTTAACAGTTGGACTAGATGATATTAAAGGTCTCTTCCAACCTTGATGATTCTATAGATTCTTGGAGAATCAACATGAAAATCCTAGTGTTCATTGGTAATATATTTAAGAGGAATAGTATCTCATAAACATACATTAAATCTCTATTTGCAGAATGTGAAACTTCAGAAGATTTTTTCTCTGGTGGTGGTTCATAGTTTAATGAACAAAAGATACAAAGTCTACTCCAAACTTGTCTAAGATTCTTTTTTCAGGAGAGTCTGTTTCAGCATTTAACATCACAGCTATCTGTGACTGAACAGTCTGATGAAGAAAGAATTGAGACACTTAAAAGATAATTCAAAAGTCTACAGAGGTCGGAAGGGTTTAGTTCTGCTAAACTTAAGGGTATCACCTTTACAGCACAGTACATCACTATTGAAATTATGCTTAGCAGGGCAGAGCCAATTCCTCATTTAGCAGAACTGCAGCAGACAGTAGAACAAATTGTAACATGCAGCAAGGAAAACTGATAAAGACACAAAAAAATGCATGATATAACAGGGATTCAAAAGTATGAAATCCATTATAAAGTGAAGCTTCAGTTCATTTCTACATCAGTAAATCATGAACTTGAAATGTTCAAGTACAGCTGTCAGAAAGGTTACTCCTCATTTCTGTGAGAATCCTGGAGATGGGGGTTTGAGGAAAGCAAAAGGTAGGTGACAGCCGATTCTTAACAACAAGCAGATAAAATTTGCAGGCAACCCACACCTCGATTCTACAGTGACCCCAAAGGAAACAGTCACAGAGACAGCAAAGGAGCTGAAACAGAACAGTTTCACAGGAATTCAGCTGCAATTCAGGAAAGATTCATTGAGCCTTTCTAAAACATCTAATGGAGCTGTAGTAGTGTTTTGACAAAAGGAATATGCCCTGTCATTTTTAGTAACTGAACCACATAATCAAGAAGTCAGACACATAGGTAACATAAATATCTAGTCCATCTATGCTGAGTTTTAAGCAATGCGTGTTGCACAATCCACAAAGAGACCGGCAACAGTCTCTGTTCCCTTATAGTTTTTTGGCATCTTCATGACACATATGTCATAGTGCTCTTGTCCATCAGCGAGTTTATTGCATAGTCTTATCAACTCCCATGGAGAACTCTTTTCTTTAGGTCAATGCCACGTTCCGCCGAGGGATGAAAGGATGAGCCACTCCAGGTAAGGGTGAAGCAGGAATGACCAGTTTATTGAGCGAGCATGAGACTTATATAGGGTTCTGGAAGTAGGGAAGAGTTTGGGGTGGAGTTAGGGTGGAGTTAGGGCAGAGCGTGACAAGCAAGGAAAAAGGGGGTGGCAACCGTGCCAAACAAGGGGTTAAGCAGGTGGGGTGAACCTTATAAGGGAGTGGTGCAGTGCACCAAAGCTCAACCAATAGGGAAACTGGGATGGAACACCCAATAGGAACAATTGAACAGTAGAAATGTAATTATGACTATTCTAATACAACAAGTATCAATCTACTCTATTAGAACAGGAAAAAACTTTTTGAAAGTATCAGGCTATGGTCCATTCAGTTTGGTCTCTTTCTCCTTCCGAGAGTGGGTAATCTGCCGGTGGTTTCCCCACAGGTCAATAAGGCCTTGGGTTTTTTACTCTTATTTTGTTCCTTTTTCTACTTCTCAAGATGTGCATTGCTGCCTTTGGCAGCTGCCAACTACAAGAACACTATGTGACTCTGCTGCTGACTCCATGCAGGCAGCTATACTGCTGGATCAGATTTTCTTGCCCTGCCTGTTGAACAACCAGGCTGCTTTGTGTAGCTGCCTCAGCTCATCTTGTTCTCTCTACTGACTCTTATAGATCCCTGCCAAAATGCCCTCAAACTTTGACTTCAGCTGTAAAAAAGTGCAAATGTTTAAAAAAAAGTTATATTAATTTGCATTAATTTTTATCATGATTTATGCAAATTATGTAAATTAGAAGGAGCTTTAAAGCCTCTGGAAATGTGCTCCAGTACTCTACATCATCACAATATTCGCTTGACCAAGGCCTGAATACGTGTGAAGTCTCTGGAAAATACAAATTTATCTGTAATTCATCTTGCAACACTGACAAATTGAAACAGCATGAGAAAATCTTGATTGTGACAACAATTACGCAAGATATGCCAAAATTCACCTTGTAAAAAGTTCAACTTTTATAATTTGCTGCACATTTTACGGGTTCAGAAATTTATAAGCTTAAATGTCTAAGCACAAATTTATAGATCACTTAGTAAAGGTTAATAGTGAGCTGGAAATGCATACTTGGACAATAAAGGAGTTTACCAGCCCTGCAGAACAGGTCTACTTTTATACAAACTGTAATATTTTTCAATGTGACAGTGTGGAAAGAACTACAGCTGAACTGAGAACAGCAGTAAAATATTCATGTTTACTTTCATCTCTGTTCATTATAGCTGTGTTGGCCATGATATGGTTAGAAATTACTGTAGATCTCTTCTGTCTAAAACATAGGCATAAAGGATGATACTTCTGAATATTGTGATGCTGCTAACTATTAAAATTTATATTTTAATTGTGATCACTCTATTGTTGCATTAGTTGTGACAGGGAAGTTTAAAATCACACTTTGAGTACAGATCCCACAGACATCTAAATTGAAGGCTGATGTAAATGCAAGCAAGTTAGCCTGAGTTTTCCCTCCCTTTTCTTGGATTGACATTACTTATTTCAATACCAAGCCTAAGTCTTTAATGTTAGGGTTTTATCCTTGAATGAGAAATACATATGGCTGGGGTTTTTTTATGAGAAAAGTAAGGTTTATATTTTTTTTTATTACACATTTCAAAGTTTTTTATTTTCTTTATTTAGTTTACTAGCTGATTCTAAAACAGGAAGATATTTCAATTATTTTGCAAATCCAGAAACTGAGCAACACTATTATAGGCAGATTGAAACTCACTAGTATATATTTGTTGAGCAGTGGATGTTGGTATGGACATCCACTGTGGGTAAGGATTCATATCTGCGCTGACTATAAGGAAATGGCATGCATCAATGATACTTTTTAAACATTCTGCTACAGGCATGTGTTTGATGTGTTTTAAATACTGAACTGTTGAGGGGATCGTGGAATCACAGAATATTCAAGGTTTCACAGAATATACCAAGTTGGAAGGGACTCACAAGGTTGGAAGGGATCTCAGAAGATCATCAGGTTCAACCACTCTCTGCTTATGCAGGACCAACTGGAGCCAGCTGCCTATGTCCAAGTGGCTTTCAAACACCTTCTCTGGACACCCTGTGCCAGTGCTCAGTCACTCTCACAGAAAAAAAAAAAGTTTCCTGAAGCTAAGGCAGAATATTCTGTGTTTCACTTTGTGTCTATTTTGTCTCTTGCACTAGGCACTACTGAAAAGAATCTGGTTCCATCCACTTTGCACCTTCCTTTGGGGTATGTGTAGATATTGACAAATTCTCTCCTGAACCTTCGCTTCTTGAGGCCGAACAGTCCCAATTCTCTCAACCTCTGCTTGTACAACAGATGCTTCAGTTCTGTAATCATTTTTATGGCCCTTTGCTGGGTGCATTCCAGTAGTTCTGCATCTCATACTGAGGAGTCCAGAACTGGACAAACTCCAGGTGTGACCTCACTATGTAGTAAAGGGGAAGGATCACCTCTCTTGACCTGCTGTCAACACTCCTCCTGATGTAGTCCAGGACACTATTAACCTCTCTGTCAGGAGTGCATGTAGCAAGGAAGTGTACTTTTCTATCTCTCTTCACCTTGGTGTGCACCAGGTCCTTTTCTGCAAAGCTGCTTTCCAGCTAGTCAGCTCCCAGCATATATTGCTCTTGGGAATGTTCCTCCCCAGGAGCAGAACTTTGCACTTCCGTTTGTGGAACTTCTTGATGTTCCTGCCAGTCCATTTCCCCAGCCTGTTAAGGTCCCTCTGGATGAGAGCACAATCCTCCGGCTTATCAGCCACACTCCCCAGTTCAGTATCATCAGCACACCTGCTGAGAGTACATTCTGGCCCATCATCCAGACCTTTAACGATGTTGAAGGGGATTGGACCAGTTATTGATCCCTGGGGTACACTGCTATTTACTTGCCTTCAGCCAGACTTTGTACCACTGAACACCACCCCCTAGTACAGGCCATTCAGCCAGTATTCAGTACACCTCACCATCTGTTCATCTAGCCTGTGCTTCAACAGTTTCTCTATGAAGATCTTACAGGAAATAGCATTGAAATGATTACTGAAATCTAGGAAACAACATCTACTGTTCTACCCTCATCTAACAAGCCAGCCATTTTATCGCAGAGCGTTATTGGTTTGGTCACACATGACTTCACCTTGGTGGATCCACACCAGCTACTGCAGTTCATTTTCTTCTCCTTCATGTGCCTAGAAATGGTTTCCAGGACTGGGTTTTCTGTCATCTTCCTAGGGACTGAGGTGAGGCTGATCAGCCAAATGTTCCAGAATAGTAGTTTTCCACCCAGGAGCACAGAACTATTTTTTCAGTGATTATTCTTTGCTATTACTGAACATGATCCCCTAATTCCAATTTTTCTGCTCACATTAGTTCACACCAATTTATTTCTTATGTTCTAAAACAGTCTTTGTCTCCCTCTGATTGCTAACCCATAACTCATAGATGCACAAAGCCGTTTTATGGTGAGGAGCTAGTTAATAAATTTCAGCATGAACACTCTTGTTTGCACAAAAAGAAAAAAAGATCATTCATGCTCCAATAACCTTATTCACACACATAGAAGCTCTTTTCCAAATATTTGTGTGAACAAAAGGAGTTTGCATGAATTGTTATTATAAAATTGAGTAAATAAAGGTCAGTTCCTTGCTGAGTCATAGAGAAATTAACATTTGTTAAAAGTACTCATGATCTAAATTATTCTGATTATACCTCAGTCAAAGTAGCAATCCGCTAAGCTTAACCATTTTCTGTAAGCTCTGGGATAGATTTCAATGTATCTGTCACCTCATTAACAGTAGAAATTGTTCTCTTACCTGAAAGATTTTGTCATTTCTAATTCTAATCCTTCGCATTTCTAAAGCCAGAGAGATTTGTCTGTCAAATATTACCTGTTAGGTATTAAATAATTTTATTCAGATCTCAGCTCTAGATCAGTAAATTTGTAAACTTTTATTAATTTGAGAAAATTCCATTGATGTGTCCATCCATTTTGCCATGCAACTTCTGGACCATAGAATTTCTTGGTATATGTTTTGGACTGACATTCAAAGATCTATCTTACTTTGCACAGCTCAAGACATATATGAATGTAAGGGACAGGGCGGGGCTGAGGGAACCCACACACAAGCACCCCAACCACCCCCCAAAACACTATGCCTGCCTGAGCTAGTTAGGAAATTATTTCTATGACTAAAAATTGCTTTCACTCTCCATGAAATGAAACTTTCAAAAGAGAAGTGAAGGAAGACAGGAAGAAGAATCAGAAGAAAGGGGGAGGTCAATAAGAATGCAGCTGCTCCACCTGATTTGGGGAAGCTGGAACTTCAAGTCAAGCAATTTCAGGGCTTTATCACATATTGAATCACTTAGTAAATGTGGAAAATCTCCAGCAAAGATGAATGTGTAGATCTTACTCTGTTGTGATCTGTAAACTAATAGCAAAAGTATTTACTTGAAACAGATGTAAGAGATTTAACCTGCTATTGTGAGCAAAGCATGACAGTTACAAGTGAGATTCTCTGACCTACCAAATAAATACCACAAACATCAGTGCAAAAGTCACAGTTTAGTCTGAGACATTACTTCTCTCCTCATTTCAGACCCAACCAAACCTGCTACATATATAACATGGAAATTATTGACATGATTGGAATTATTTAGATATTTCATTAAAACAAAAAAAGGTTGTCCAAGAATATTCCATTTTCTCTCCTGCGTAGGAACTTTGTGTCCTCCTTCTTCTTTATAGACATTATGACTCTGGAGGAGGATGAGTTCTCTGCAATTCCTCTCCAGAAAATAGCTCTTTATAATTTCTTAAATAATTTTCTTACACCTCTTTAATTACCTTCCAGTTATGACTGATCCTTAAGTCTACACTTCTTGTAATACTAAAAACAACCGATTTTTCTCTCAGTGAAAATCCTTCTGTGATTTTGAATACTTGTAAGAAATTCTGGTTTTTATCTACTTTTGAGGAGCTTCCCCTGTTGCCACTGCAATGAAATTTACACCATTTGTTCTGGGCATCACCTTCAATCATCCCACATTCTAGTCATCTGATGAAGACTGATGTAAAGCACAGGTCCTTACATTATGCCAATCCCTCAACCTTGAAACAGAATACTGGACACTGCTAACAAATTTACAGCAGCCTTGGTGCAATAATTTTCCTGAGAACCATTTTGGCACTGGGGAGCACCGTGCTTCATGCAAGGTTCATGAACCCCACAGCCATTCTCAAAACACTGGAAGCTACCTTTGAATATTCACACTACATAGTTTGTGGGCAAAATTAATTAACTTTACTTTAGGTGAATAGGAGTCTCTGAGTTCACGGTGTTCTGGCCCTAATCAGTGTTGAGAAAGACCATTTTGGTAGGAGAGTTCACAGAGACATAGCTTGAGAACAACTTCTAGCTCTTGGTCTAATGTGGTAACCTTGCTTACCACTAACAAAATTGATTTGCCTTACAAGGGAAATTAATACACCATGTTCACTTTAGTTAACTATCAAATAAAGTTCCTTCTATAGGCAGAAAAAAATCACTTCAATGAAGTTTTCAGTGCTAAATGGTGGCAGATGATTCAGAAAAATAAAAAGAATAAATAGTATTAATTATAGCAAAGCAGACTCTTTTAAAGTTTCTAGCCCATTTTTCTTTCTTTTTTCTTTTCCTCAGAGAACTGTAAGTGGAACTGTAAGTGCTCTAATGTATTGCACAGTCCCTATGAAACACATTATTACATTGCATATTTCTTTAACTGCAGACAAAAATATTCTCATCGTTTATCAACAGTGGTCTGAACTATTGCACCATGCAATACTACCATATTTCAACTAATACATCTGATATCAATAAGGTTAAGGTAGATTCTGATGAGTTCAAGAACACAACAGGTAGTCTAAGGTTCTCAGAAGCAATGACAACAAAATATTTTCATTTTGTCTATGTGATGAAGGGGAAAAATCAAATCAAAACTACATTAAATATTTTTTCTTGTTTTGTGATGAAGAGATGGCAGCTGTAGAACCTTGGTAGAAGGGAGTGGAAACCACTGTATTTAATGCTTACCTACAGCTCTGAAATGCTGCATTCAATCACTCCACAACTAATTTCTTCCAGCATCTGTTCTTACACAGAAAACTAAAATAACATGTTTTTTTCCATGGGATAATTATTACCAGTGAGAGGGATGAGGAATCTCCATGCTCAATAAAGAGCATGTATTTTGGTGCTTAAATATTAAGTAAAATGTTTGGTTCAGGTGACCAGTTGACTATCACGTATGAAAGCACTTTGAATAGAACTATTTGAGAGATGGATTGATCTAAAAAGTTTATGTGCCTGTTGCCCAACAGTCTGTACTCACCAGTAAGTAACCAAGAGCTTAGATCAAACTCTGTTGTTATGGGCACAATACATAATTCTAATTATCATATAATTCTAGGTGATTGTGTTCATTTTATTATATTTCTTAACTGCTATTGCATTCTTATACAGATGGCTTTTATATGTTTTCTTGGAACTTTCCCTCATTACATACTCCTAAGATGAATGTAAATGTGGTAAAGGCTGTGATTTTTCATACTAATGAACAATACGATTTATTTAGAAACATCTCAATTGTTGCCAAATTAGTTTCTAACTCAATGTTGCATAATTACATTTTATTGCATTATGAAAACTGGTTTAGTATTTCAGAGAATGCCCACTGTATGGTGCTTGAGGGGAGACTAGGCTTCTATCCCATTTTATCAAAGATGGGGCAACCTATCAGTACCATGGATACTACAATTTGGTTGTGTTAACCCTTCTGTGTGTACAAAAGTTCCTTCACTCTGTCCAGCTTCTCAAATGTCTCAAGCAAGGAGATAAGTGATAGCAGTTTCTGCATTCTTGTCTGATGCTCTCAACAGCTGTGAGGAAAATCCAGCAATAACACCTACTAAGCTGGAATGATGAGGAGCCCGTAATGGGAAAAAAGGTCCTCCACTGCAGAACCTTCCTTTTGGAGAAGACTTCTGGACCTGTCACTAGGGAAAAAGTGAAAAGCTTTACAATCTGTATCTAAATATTACTCATTCAGTCCACTTTATCTTTCCTAAGTTTCCTGAAGAAACCACAAATTCTCCTTTATGGCATAATTTAAGTTCTGTCATGCTGGCACAAAAGCTAAGGAAAGCTCTGTTTTGCTGAGAAATTTCTTGCTTCCATGAGCAAATTCCCATATTTAGTGCCGCTCTGGCTCATGTCTTTCAATGGGTTGTAACTAATGATATCATGTTAGTTAGCTGTCACAGTTAACTTATGTATTTTTACAACACTCACTAAAAGTGATTAAGGTATTTCCTTCATTTTACCTTTTTCACCTTTATGAACCTTGTATGGTTACTTACATGATATGTAACTAATGTATGCAGAAAATAAAAAGAAATCTGAAGCTTACCCCTAGCAACTAATATGTATGAAAGAAACACATATCCATGATCTTTGCTGCTGTATAACAACACAAAGGTAAATAAATTTTCATTTCTCAAAATGCGTATGCAGCAAGAACATGAATCCACAACCGCTTAGACCTTTTTCAAAAGTCTGAAAAAACAAAAATCCCACCTCAGATTGGTATTTGACCTAACCTTCAGCCCAGTGAGTTTCAATATGCATAATTATGTATTTAAACATGGTAGCAGAATCGTGACCTGCTAAAACTCATGCTATATTTACATTTTTGCAGTGAAGGAAATAAAATACCAGTATGTTCTATCATTTAAACAACATATTCCTTTCATGTTTGCAGAAGAGATGATAAAGTAAACTTACAATATACTAAGGTAGTTCCTCAAAACTTTTCAGAATTTGCCATGAACACAAGACTTATGGACTTCAGTACTATTTACGTTTTCTGTTCTCTGAAGTTTTTGTTTTAATGATGAAGTAATTGGTTCAAAACCTTGTTGCTATGGGAATCTCAAAGTGGGATAAAAAAGAAATCACAAACAAATCTAAAGGTTATAAAATCAGGGTTTTCTTACACTATAAGGGTCACCATTAGGTCACAGTTCTACTCAGAGCTCAAGTAAATAACTGAGTTTTTCATTCCTTCATCAGGAGCACAAACACTGGACCTGTCAGAAACTCTAATGGTAAGAGCTACGTTGCACTAAATACAGCCAGAGTAGACTTGCTACCACCATCTCATTTTACTGCAAAGTCAATACAGTGTCCACTGCATAGAAATGTTGTCCAAGTCATCTACTTTTGGGCAGTACTCACTGTGAAGACTGTAGTTTTCCTGAATATTTCAACAACTTAGTGTCCAACAGCGCTTCTATAAACATTTATATCTAAATTCACATCTACTACAAAGATAGCTGGAGCTACTATGCATTAGCTAGAATAAAGGAGCCCACATGTATCCAGAGGGAAAAAATTACTCTGGGACTTTGGGGTTCATTGTTTCCGGTAGCAGTCAGGACTACATAACCTGTAAAATGATTCCACATTCATGGAATTTTGTCTGACCACCTGCATGGCATGAATAGACATATAATATTTTTTTAACTTCTAATGCAATCTTAACATTTAAAATCACTAATTAGAATCAAATAAAGTTTTTTAATGTATGTTACTATGTGTTCCTGAAAAAGAATGTAGTCATTACAAAAAAAACCCCTCCACATTAGAATAGTTCTGGTACTCCTAAGAGATAACCATTTTAGGGATTGGCAGAGGGTTTTGGATGTTTTCTCATTTGGGAGCTATCCAGATACTCACTTTGTTTTATGCAGATATTTATTATGGAGTTGCTAAAAATACAGTAGAGAACAATGACAGCAGGGTCTGCTACAATGAAAAATGACATCCCTTTTCTCATTAAAAAGACAGTGGTTGCTAATCCGTGTGTATAAATACTTGTTGGTGCCTTTGGCAAAATGACATTTTAAGGGCCCTTTTTCGACTTGTAAGTGAAGCCTTTGCCATTCCATCTCAAATTACAGTAAATGAAAACACTCTAGACACTAAAATGTGTGCCTGTACGGACTAAGAAAACACAAAGTTAAAATAAATAAATAACAAAAACCCCTCACATATATTATTTTTTTTTGCTACCCCCTTTTCAATTATTCTCTGCCCAGGTCACTTTTTCCTTGGTGTGGAACAGGTTAATAAACATCTCTGGCTTTAATCAAGTTATTAAAAGTCCAACATTCTACTCATATCTGAAATTGTGCACCCATTCCTGCCCTCACACCTTTCCTTCTCCAGACCAAATCTGTTGTTGAATAAACAATACAGTTCCCTGCTGTTAAACCACAAAGAATTATTCTGACACTGTAATAAAGCAGGGAGAAGGAAAACACTGTAGAGTTTCAAAGAACATCTAGGAACCTGATAGTTCAGATTATCAATTCACTGGCTCTGGTGATGGATTATTGCATATAACAGAGGCAGCTGTACATGCAAAAGGGCACACAGTAGGGGCAGACCCTCTGGGGAGGGACAACACATGCTGTTTAGCAGCAATGAAGAGATGCTGCAGGGCTCAGTCCCCATCAGTCACTGGGATATTTCCCCCAGCACATCTGAGGTCTGGATTTACATGCAGATGCATCTCCTCAGGTCTAGGGCTGCAGGGATGCCTGGTCTCTATTGCTGAGAGCTTGGAGTAGCCAGAGGTGGGTTCCTTGCTTGCAGGAGGAGTGCAATGACAGAGGCTCTGTCTTGCCAAGTAAACAAGTTGTGACAAGGGATCAGCATATTGCACAGCATTAGTTTTTCTCCGAATCTGATGGTGACCCACTGATTCTGTGAGTCAACAGCCAGTTGCACAGCTAGTGTTGGAAATATTCATATGTTTTTTGTGACCACGGGGCTATCCAAGGATTAAGAACTGCTGGGAAGAGACAGGACCCACCTTCCAAAATAGGACAAAAAGATCTTTGTCAGCAGACTGTGCAAGCAAGTGGGAAGAGCTTTAAAGTAGGAACAATGGAGCACAGAGTCAACAACCAGCAATTAAGTGAGCAAATAGTGGACTAGGTTGGCAAGCAAAGGATTCAGGGTGATGTGTACTGTAACATCCTCATTATCAAGAAAACAGTGTTGAAAGGGGCTCATTCCAACCATATGCACAGAAATAAAGGAGCACCTGCAAGAGAACACAGTATCATAGGGAAGATGCTTGTACCTTCTCTGGGAAATGAGCACAGCCTGGTGTCTTCTCTGAAGTTCCTGTACATTAGCACATGCAATACAGGGAACAAATGAGGAAATAGCAGTCACTGTGCAGTTTCAGGGCTGTGAAGCCATCATAGAGGTGTGGTAAGAAATCTCACATCAGAAGTGCTGCAATTGATGGAGATATGTCCCAATTTAGGGACATTTAAGGAGAGGTTAGAATGGCTGAAGAGGTAGTCACTCTTTATGAGAGTGAAGCAAGAATACATGAAAATCTGCCTTCAGATGAATGATGAGCTAGATGAGACCTTATGGGTCAGGGTCAGAGGTCAGACTAAAGTGGATGGTATAGTTGTGTGTATAGCTGCTGAAGAACACCAGATCAGAAAAAAGCAGATGGCTTCAGATAATTTCACTTTTGGAGGCTATGATACTCATGACAAACTTGAATTACCTCAGCATCTCCTGGAGAATCAATACAGGAGGGCAGCAGCAGTCCAAGACGTACAAGTAGTACATCCCAGGGGTTAATACTGTGGCAAATGCTGTTTAACATCTTCATTAATGACTTGGATAATGGGACAGAGTTGTATTCTCAGAAAGTATGGATATGATACAAAAACTAGGAGAAGTGATTGATAAATCACTTGGTATATGGTATAAAACACCATACAGTGGTGCTGATATTCAAAGGGACCTCAACACACTGAAAAAATAGGCTGACAGGGATCTCATGAAGCGCAGCAATGAGACAAGTAATTCTTGCACCTGCATAAGGATAACCCTACACACCAGTACAGACTGCAGACTGGTTGGAAAAGTTGAACATCAACTGAAGCCCATGTGCCCTTGTGGCACAGAAGGCCAAGAACCTCCTGGACTGTATTAGGAAGAACATTGCCAGAATGGCAGGTGGAGGGCTGCTCAGCCCTAGTGAGATGCATCTGAAGTACTGTGCCTAGGTCTGATCGCCCTAGTACAAGACAGGGACATACTGGAGTGTCTCTAGGAAAGGGTAACAAAGATGATTAAGGGACCGGACCTTCTGCCATAGAAAGAGAGACTGAAAGCGCTGGGACTGCTTAACCTGAAGAAGAAATGACTCAGAGGAGATCATTTCAATGTTTATAAATATCTGATGAGGGAAGTAAAGAAAATGGAGCCAGACTTTTCTTCATAGGACCCAATGACTAGACAAGAAAGTACTAAATAAAATAAACAAAATTCTGTTTAAACAACAAGAATAAGCTTTCTTTCTACTGCCACCCCCCCCAGCCCCCACCTCAGGTTGTCCGAAGAAAAACATGATCAGACACAACCCTGAGCAAACTGCTCTAGCTGTCCCTGAATTGAGCGGGAGTTTGGACTAGATGGTCCTTGCCAGCCTCAACTGTTCTGTGATGCAGTAGCGATGGTGATACACGCTGGCTGCTAAGGTGCACAGAGACCTATATGCAGAGTACAAGCAAATTTGGTATCAGAAAAACAAACATATCTACATCTGTAAATCTATAGTAATACATCTGAAATATCTATCTGTAAATATGTGAAAATGGGAGAAATGGTGAGAAATTGTGATACAGGTTATAGTGGTGATTTGTTTAAATTAGAAGTGAGGAGAAGGATAAAATGCAAGGGAAAGAAACAGAAGGTGTTACAGGTGGTCATTGAACCAGACTCAATCATCAGTTTGAGTTTACCAGGTGTCATGATGGCAATAAAATAAAGGATATAATAGGGTATATTTTATCACAGGCCTTTTAGCTTATATAAGCTTTACTATGTAGAAGAGATGCTGACTGACAAAAAAGATGCTGATTTCTCCCTTTTTCCTTAAGCATGCCTCTATTTTATGAATTTTCAGTTGCTGTCACTGGTTCCGAGGCTTCCCTTTTTCACCCTCTTACTATGCACAGGTCAAGGAAGATGCCAAAAAACTCTTAGGGTTTTTTTGAGGGTATAAATACTTGTATATAAATATATACGTATATGTGTGTGTACATATATATACGACAAGTATAATCCTAAATCCTCTGAGCCAGCAGCTAGCTAAATTTCTACAAGATACAGACATAGACTTTCACATACAAAAATTTAAAAACTTATAGAATATTTATATAGCATGTAACAAATTTCTTGATGTTTTCATTATAAGTATCTGATTCTTTTCTGAATAGCACCACTCTTTTCATTATAGAAATACTTAAAGGCAGTATTTCACAGGGTATTTGCAATGTGTACAAAATAGGGGGTTTTCCCTTGTTTTCACTTTTGTGTTACTGAACTACAGCCTGGTGCACTATAACAAAAGGTACATCAAAAATGCTTTTTCCTTCTCTTTATCCTTTTGTATCTCTACCACATAGTGATTAGTGAAACTTCTTGTTATCTCTTTTCCACATTTTTATCTTTTTAATCTGTCTGCCATGTTCTTAAGGTCTTTCATCATACAGCATTGCATCCTCTTGCTTAATCTCTTTAGACAGGACAATCAGAACTGAATGTAGCATTCAAAACAACTTTGTAACATCACAGAGTTGTACCCCTTTTCTTAGGAACACAAGGAGAATACAATTTTGAGATCAACTGCTACACATTATGTCAATACTTAATGAGCTGTTCAGGTACTTTTTATGCACAGACCTAGTGATAGTTAAAGCTAAAAATTTCTGTGATCTGGGATCTGCAGCTGTAAACCTAATACTGGCCTTAGAGTTGCACCACATGCATTCAACTCATAGTGTACACACACTGCTAATTCACCTTGGAAACTGAGAACCTCAACAGAGTCATCTCTGCACTCCCTTTGGCCTTTGTGTTTCTCATCTGTGAATGTGCATTTGTTGTCCTAGTAGTCACAGAGTTCCCTTTAAAATCTCTACCCAGTTCAGAGCTGGAAGAACTTTCCTAAAGCTACTGGACACATGTCCATGGCCTTCCTCCAAGTTCCCAGGCCTCCTTTTTGTTGCTTGCACACCTTAGGAGCACTCTGCCTGAACAGGGAAGTGTTCACTAATTGCTCTAGAGGGTGCATATGAGCATTTATAAGTTGGCTGCAGTTATGCATCTTGGATATATGTGTGTAGTCTATCTCACCATTAATGGCCAAAGTCACAGCATTGATCAACACACAAAGAAATTAATACTCTCACATTTCCAGTAATCTAGGAAATCATCACATAATAATATGTTCTCTCAGCAGTAAGTAGATGTGTGATGGAAAGCTATGAACAAAGACAGTCAATGTTGCAGGAACAGGAAACCAATTAAGTAAGGTCCATATGGATTACATCATGAGCACAGTGGGATGCAGAGCAGAGAGACTGAGTGCCATATGGAGTGTAGATGGTAAGCCCATCTGGGTATTTTCTTTACAAAGGAGACCCACAATTTTATTATACCCATTCTGAGCTTCCAATTACAAACATCTTAAAAATGTTTGAATAATTTTTATTTTTACTGTGATTCATTTCTATGTGTACATATCATGTGGAAGTATGTGGGTTTCAGTTATAAAGAACAAATCTCTTTTAAGGAGATTCAACAATGTAGATTTGAAAATTCCCTGGCAGTCAATAGCAAGAGACAGCAAAAAGCTCTGGTACCATGGGAATAGAACAGAAAGAAAATAGTGTGATGTGCTGGTTTAAAAGTAAACTGGCAGGAGAAATGAACCCAACTCAAGAGAGATTACAAGTCAGAGTTACAATTTATAAAAAAGATTACAATAAATACAATGATACAGAGAAAAACTGGTTTTAACACACAAACTCCAGATGTATAACTCTAACCCTGGGACACAAACAGAATGGTGTTCAATAGCCCCTGTGCTGAGCAACTGGCGTTCCCCCTGAGTACAAAGTAAAAGGAAAGAAAAAATCTGTTGGTGAGGATGGTGGACGCAGTCCTTTTGAGGTTCTGGCCCTCCTCTGGAACTGATGAGTGGTACCCCAAGTCCCAAAACCCGAGGATTATTTATGCTTAGGTTCAGGTGGAAATGCCCAATACCTCCCCCAGGGCGGAGAGTTTCACAATAGGTGATTTAATTCTGTGAGTCATGGGATATTTTTGGAATCTTTGATGGCCCATTAGCAGACATGACCTCTCAGGCTGGGTTTGAAGATTCTAATATCTCACTGGAGGGGATTATTCAGAGCTGAGTCACTGGTGTGAAGTCAGGGCACTCCCCTATCTCACAGGGTTCTCTATCACCCAGCTTGTAGCCTGAGGGGTCAGGTGTGCCCTGGGCAGCTGCTGCAAATGATCCATTGTTAGCAGTTCATGAGAAATGACATAGAGGGTATAGAAGACACAGTTTTGGTCATACCCACACAATGATAAATTGGTCCTGGCTGCTGTAACTAGGACGTGAAAAAGCATAGCTATGTCCCTACCTCTTTCTAAACTCCAGAGGGGAATGAATCTGCATTTTTTCTCAACATGTTACCTTTCTTACTCTATTGCTTTTCTAGTTTCAGTATTTCAGTGACTTGGTATGTTGAATTCTCCATTCAGCTGTGTAGGAAGCGGAAGGAGAGAGGAAGAAAAGATGACTCAGTCACCAAAGGCTCTGCAGCATTCCCCTTGGGTGTCCTGCCTGGAGGAATAATGAAACCTTACAGAGGAAAAGCCACAGCCACAGTGTTTATCGGGGACTTTTTGACAGTGATAGGACAGGATGAGAGGCAACAGTTTTAAACTGAAAGAGGGTAGATTTAGGCTCTATATTAAGAAAAAATGGGGACTGTGATGCAATGGAACAGGTTGTCCAGAAAAACTGTGGCTGCCCCATACCTGTAAGCGTGTGCAAGGCCCAGCTGGATGGAGCTTGAAGCAACCTGTTCTAGTGGAAGGTGTTCCTGCCGATGGCAGGGGGTTGTAACTAGGTGATCTTTAAAGTCTCTTCCAAACTAAACCATTCTATGATAACCTCCTCCTCAAATAAAGAAGGGAAATCTTGTGCCTCCAAAACCTGGAATGTACTTTTTATACTCAGAGGACATTTCTTGTGAACCTATTTCATTTTGCACTGCAGCAGAATCACACAATTACATGTCTTAGCTGAACTTTTCAAATCAGCATATCAGGCACTCAAGCACTTACCTGATCATGTTCTGAGTCTTATTTAGTGCCTTCCTTACTGCTGGAGCTGGATTTTTCTTAAAATATAAATAGTTGTTTCCCCTAGACAGTTCATTTATATAGGGGCTGAAAAACATAAATTTTTGTGTTTCAGCCAAGGATGTACACAGACTATTTTAAAACATTCAGTTCTTTTAGCTTTGTCCATTTTTATGTGTTCTGTTCACCATCAAAGAGAACATAGGCTCTGAGACAACCTGGCAGTGATTATTCTTATTTACTCCTATGGTTAACCAGATAAACCTGTTTCTGTATCTGCCTAGTTCACCTTCAAGAAATTAGTCAGTGATTGCTCAGAGACCTGAAGACATGCCAGCAAGACTAAAATGTTTTTTGTGGAGTTTTCCAACCAAAAATACTTGTATCTGTGTTACATACAGAGTGATGGATTGAACACATTTTTCTTCATTCAGCATATACTAGGACCTTCCTTTATTTTCCAGCATAAAACTGTTTTCTCTGTTTATGGATTAAAACATATACAAATCAATTCACTGCTTAAAAACAAAACCACTAAAGGAAACTATAATATCCAGTTACAAACCTTATTCTGAATTTCACATGAATAGACCATTTTTTGCCAGCCCAAGGGCAACAAGAACTTTCTGTCTTGCACTTGTCATTTCAGTGTACTTGATAAATTGGACTGGACAGTAACAAGAAGCTGGAGTCTTTGGAATTTGGCACCGTGATAACTTTGAATACAGTAGGAGAGTCAAATAGTTGACACTTTTGCAGACATAAATCAGAAGAAAAAATATATCTAGACTCAACACCACAGCAATTGCATCAGTGTTGCTTCATATAAAGACAACTGCAAGAACAGTGATATGACTGTAAGTGTGAGGCATTATAAGTTTTGTGTCACAAAAAAGAAAAAAACACTTATTTTCTCCTTCGTAAAAGAAATAATGAGTTTCTAAATTGAAAATAAATTTGTACTGAAATAAGAATATGAACACCATTCTTTTATATGGGTTTACTGTAGCAGAAAAGAGACATAATAGCAATTTGGGGCACGTATACCTGAATATAATAATAGAATGTTATTTCTATTCTAATACAAGAGTGAACAGAATACCACAGTAAATCATGTAAAGATGAATGACTTCATTAATAACATCTAACATTCTTACAGCATGGAAAGTAAATTAGTTTCTACGTCTGTACATACTGTTACTAGTTTTGAGAACACTTGATACCTATGCTTTTTAGCCTTTCAGCAGATTTAATTGGTCCAGGATGTCTCTCTCATGTGCGTCTTCACCCTTAAGAAGTGATCTACCTATGGTAAGTTCTTCCTTTATCAGTGTCGGTCTGATGGAGGCCAGAGGCTTGCAGCTTAGCCTGAATTCTTTGAAGTAACTGGAAATAAACTCTAGTGGGATTTGCATCAAAGACTAAGTATATTCTTCATACAATAATTAAAAACCCCAATGACAGAGAAAACTTTTATATGGCACTGTATTTGTACTGCAAGTTAAAATCTGCATGCTTTCTGTTTTACTATAATTTTCATTTCAACTATATTATTCAATAATTTCTCATGTAAAATATCTTTCCAGAAAGTCACTTTCAGTTTTATTAGTTTTCTTTACCATTTAAAATGTCAAGCGCATCTGCCTTTTTTCCTAAACTTTATTTTCATATACAAAACTTTGTTTATGCATTTTCAAAAAAAAAAGAATTAGTGTCTTAGTTCAGGAGAGAACTAAGATATTATGCTAGCCAAGAAATAATCCCTCTCCTTTGAATTTAGAAAAAAACT
>JAWWMP010000132.1:32631219-32648554 GCA_035047865.1 Dendrocincla tyrannina | reverse complement strand
ATGGGTCTGCAGGGACAGCCCAGCCCTTCCCACACACACAGTCACAGAGATGCACTCCACAAGGGGGTTCTGACCCAATAGCAACTGAGCTGATGTGTAACAGCTGGATTTTTTGTCATCAAACATCAAAAAATCCACCTAAAACCCCACCTCACTTGCTATGCAACACTTCATAAGAGATAGAGGACTAAAACTATACCTGCTTTTTTCTAGCCTTTTATTTCTAGCATTCTTTACAGTAAGTCATTCCAGCTGTGGTAAATATTGTTTGTGCACAGATGTGCAATATATTTTGCACTTTGATATTCATAAGCATACATTTCCGTCCAAGCTGAAGACATTTATCACAGTTTGACTGGAAGTTAGAGACACATTTTGTAGAAAAAATATGCCATACATTTGGCTTTCTTTCCCACTTTTAACTTCAGCTTGTAACTAGATTACACTGCTTTTTTCCTTTATGTTTGGGGTGGGGGGGAAGTCCAATTACTTGCACATCTACTGCAAACTACTAGTCCTGCTCTTCCATTTATTTTCTTTGGATGAAAATGTGAATCAAATTCTATATCTTTATTCCAATAATTCAGTCCTTCTTCAAAGAACATCAAAGCTCTCTTTGATCAAATGGGAAATGATCAAAGACTAAGCTTGTTAGGAAAAAAAAGTCTACACAAAGTGGAGATTCTAGTGCCTTTTTTCACTTTTATCTTAGTTCCCTGCTTTGATTATGTGTTTTATTGTACGAAGAAGGTTGATGGTAGAAGAAAGTAAAACAGAAATTGAGGGCCAATGGAGGTGTAAGCATTACTGAAGTGCATGACTGTTTCATGCTCCTGTTTTCAGTGCAATGCCAGCTTCTGAAACAGGAAGAGTTATACTTCATTGAGAGCTCCATTCCCATGTGCATACATAAGTTTCCACCTCAGGTTAAATAGGACTTGAAATCCAAAAGGGATCTACCATTTGGAAAGTAATGACAGCTGCATGTTCCTGATTAAACTAGTATTGCATTGGAGTCCCAACTACTCTGAATGGTACATGCAGCTGCTTTCTGTTATTAATCGAGCCCTCCTGTGTAGTTCTATGTGTATTTTTGCACTGCGACCACTTGCATTACAACTAAGGTGACTTAAGATGCTAATTCAAATATAGATAACTTCAGTCATTACTGAACTGGATATAGCTATGGCACTGATAATAAATAGAAAATTGAGGAGGGAGCGGTTATTCTTATTAATTTCCTAATGTGTACTGAATTCTGAATTAGCACCCCATATTTTTCTATGTTTAGTGACATCAAAATTGTATATGACTGTATACAACACCTAAATGTATACACTACAAGGAACATTTTAGGAGGGGACTAAAAGAATTCCTTTAAAACCATAATACCATCATATTTTTCAAGTGTAGGAATTTAAATTTCAGGCTTATTTTATGTTTTTTTTTTTTATTCTTGCATCTGTATCTGTATGCTTTCTTACTATATATTTCATTAATTAAACCACAAATACAGAAATTGAGAATTATTATGATTCAGGGATATGTATCAAAACAGTCTTCAGACAGGCTCATTCACCTTCTGAAAATTAAATAAAAATAAGGAAACAGTTAACATTTCAATCTTTGGAATGTTAAGGAGATCTGATTTTTTGACAAGCATTACCTTCATAACCAAAGATGCAGTCAAGCTAGAGAGAGAAAAAGAAAAAACAAACAGAAACCCCCCCAATTTTCTCTCTACATTTTATTTACATTCAGTATAGGAATTCCAATTGCCTTACTCCTCTCTGAGGTTTTCCTCTCATACTTTTAGCACCAGATATCTCCAAACCGCATACCTTATCCAGTCAGCTATTTTTAACCCTGTAGAATAACATTTTAGCACCTTGACCACCACTTTACCAGACATCACAGAACTGATTAATCTTATTCTAGGACATACATCAATAGTGAATAAAACCATGTGGGTTTATAGATGTACTGTTGGAGGTAGACATTTGCAAGGAGAATTCAGACTGCTTTCTCAGAGGTGAAATGCAAATTGAATTGATCACAACTTACAAATGCATTTACAGAAAGAAAAGACTGGTAGTTAATCTGGCAAAGGAGATGTACCAAGGAGAGGATTAATGACTGGAGACTCAAATAAGAAAAATTCAAACTGGAAATGAAGCACAAATTATTAACCATGTTTTTTGATTCAAATTTGCCACTGTAAAGTCTTATCAAGGAAATTTATTATTATCCAATTCCAAATATCTTTCCATCATACTCAGTTACTACTTGTTATTGATGAAATCCAGGGATAATTGGTTGATATGTGAAATACTGTGATATGCAGAAGTCAACTAAACATATTCATATGTAGAAAAAAATCAGGGAAAGTGTTAATTTGGTAATAAATGGAGAAGGAAAAAAGGTAAGTTACAGATGATGTTTCAATTGTGGAAATATTTGTTTCATATTTTTGCATCAGCTTTCATAAAAACAATTAAATGGAAGCATGTATCTACCTGATACTAATTAAAGATGACAAAGAAAGTAGTACAGTATCAGCCCAGAACAGGGAAGGAAAAGTTTGCAAGGTAACTTCTATATTACATGTTTTCAAAACCTTGAGACATGATGGACTTCTTCCTGAGATACCTAAAGGATGATGTGAAAACTCATAGCAGAATCATCAAGGAGGCTTTAAGCAGCAAAAGACTGGAAAAGAATAAAAGTAATGTTAGTGAATGTAGTAAGAGTAGTGTTTATGGAAAAAAAAAAAAAAGAACTAAAAAGCAAGTAAAATAGAATTAAGGAAATATAACCAGCTTGTGCTTAGTTCTAAGAAAAATCTGAGCAAACTTCAATGTCATAATGTAAGCTCATAAGAAGCCAGAAAGCTCCAATGAATTTAATTGCTAGATGGTAGGTGCAAAACTACTAGGATAACCGTAGCATAAGAGCAGTTAAAATGATGAAATTCAGTGTTTTGGCAGATATACAGAAGCTGTACTTAGGATCCATTCAATGACTTCATTAATGATATGGGTGGTGGGGTAGATGATGCTTAATAAATATGCACTAAGGTAAGGGAGATGGCACCTAAATTGCAGGACAATGTTCAGATGAAAAACTGGAAATAGGTGCAAGACATTACACTTGTCCAATAGCAGCTAAATACATATAGGATAAAGGGGACAGAATGCAAAAGAACTGCCTAGGTAGCAGATCTGAGTCTAAGTATCTGTTTCCTGCTCTAATTATCATGGGCACAGACCTCATGAATTGAGCAGACTTGGTTACTGCAGTCCACAAAAGATGGGAATTAACTGGATACAGTTTGAGTTGATCAACAGGTGGTCAGAGGTCCAGAAAACACAAGGAAGACAAGACTGGACAGCTTTTTAACCTAAAGACAAAACTGAATGGGGACATAGCTGTTAAGATCCAGTTATTAAAATTATTAGAGAGATGCCTTGTCCCAAATTAAGTTGCAAACTTAACTGACCATATATCAAAGTCAATAGTACAGATTTTTATAGAAGAGAGATAGAGAGATAGAAGGAAAGAGGAGAAAGAGGAGTGGGGAGAGAAAGACAGTGACAGAGACACAGATTAAGTAGAAAAGTATCACTGGTTTGTGGATTCCAGTGGTGTCCTGCTGGTCCTCTTCTTCTGGTCTTCTGGGTGGTGAGGGTTCCACTCTTGTGAAAGTGAGGGTTGCAATCTGGATCTGTCAAGGGAAGCCCATAGGTGATGGAAGGCCCTGGTGAAACACAGAGCCCACAGGGGGTTTATTATGCTCATGCAAAGTAGAAACACCCTGGTACCTCCCCTGGGATTTTTACAATGGGTGATGTAATACTGGATACTGAGACATTTCATGAGTCTTTGACACCTTCTAAGATATTACAGCTGCCTGTTATGTCAACTCAGTTGAGTCCATTATGACCAATTATGGGCCATCAGCAGAAATTAAAATCTCTAGGCCACACATGAATGTTCCAGTACTTTCCCAGAGGGAGCTATCACAGCTGAGTTATTTGTGTAAGGACAAAGAAACACTTCCCTGCCTCGCAGCATTTCCTCTCTCCTTACCTTGTTTAACACCTAACTTGTAGCCTGAGGTGCCGACTGTGCACACCCTCAGCACCTGGCTGGTTACTTTGCACATCATCAGCTTGTACTTTGATTGTTTGAGCCACCAGCATTCCAGTCTCTCACACGTGTGATTACCTTCTTCTCCTGGCATAGGAGAATAGTACCACCTTTATCTTATCTCAAGAGCCCATCACAGTCCAAATTAGTAGGCATATTCAGAGATAGGTAGGCTTCAGTGAACAGTTGCATCTCAGTGCAGCTTTCTACAGTGGACAAAAGTTTTTCAGTGATTTTAACAATGTTCAAGTCATTAACCATTTCAGTCTCTCACGGTAGGATAGGTTTCTATTATGTTAAAGGCTGTGAAACAAAGGAAAAATAATTTATTCCTGCATTACAGTGACATACAGAACAATAATTAGCAGGCTTCACTAACAGCAATAAGAACAAAATATTAGGAAAGAATTGAGATTAGAAGTACTGATCTTATGGCATAGATTGATCAGTGAACTAAAGGAATTTCCGCTACTGGAACAATTCACAGGCTAGGCAATACCCAGGTTCTGGATAAAGCAGAAACTAGCATTGTTGATATAGGTGAAACTGTTATAGCTGATGTATCTAATACAAGTGATAATCCATGAAAAAATTACACAGTCCCTAGGAATATGTTGTTATAGAGGTAGACTCCCATCAAATGCATTTAAGCTTATGTAACAAGTAGCGGCTCTGGCCTCCTTTGGAAGGTGAAATGTCATTCTTTCAAACTTCTACAGCAGGTAAAACATCATATCTGATCTTCATATGACATTTTCACAGAAAAGAAGCTTTAAAAAATATACAAATCAATTTATAAATTCATATTAACATGCCTTGAAGAAGAAACCGCTAAAGAGATCAGTTTTCAGCCACATTTTCTAAAGCACTGGATTCACTCATCTGTATTTTATTAACTGAAGATAATTTGATTTAAAATAGTGCAGTTCATTAAAAAGTAATTTTAAAATTACTATTCAGTAAACCAAGATTTCAGAATTCTTAATAGAACTCTGTAGGTTTGACTTTCGAATTCCAAGTACCAAAATCATAAAGAGATTATTATGCTTTCCTCTAAGTTTTTTGCTGAAGATTAAAAGACTTACAAAGTTGTATATGAAGTAATTACTTGCCACAAACCAATTCAGTATGATTAAAGAGATATTCTGTGGGGTTTTGCATTAAAAATGCAAATAAGATGAAAAAACTGCAAAAGAGATTAAATGATGACCAAGTGATTTTTTTTTTACCAAGTACGTACTTGACAATATAGCAAACTCAATTATTCCTCCCAGTCCCCATTTCATACTTATATACACCTAAAATCCATTGTTTAGTGCCCTCAATGGTTTTCAAAATTGTTATTTACAGATTTTCAAGTTGACATTAATGTAGCCATAACTTCTGCTGGACTTGAGTTCATTAGTCTGTTCCTCCCTATGGTAATTTCATTATATCTTCAACCTGCTTTCTAACTCCCACTGCTACAATCAGTCATGAAATTTAAAGCTACCAGATTGTAAAGTTATGCTACCTACTACCTACTACCCAAGGGTAATTTAACCATTAATTACTGTAGCACCAGCTAACATTCCTCCCATCTAGTGAACAAGATCCTCAGTGCTCATAAACTTTCCCATATCCCTAGGTGTGTACTTTGTCAATATGAGCCTGAATGCCTACACTAATCTCACAACATATAACAGGACTTAAAACTACCCCTTAAATTGCACAGTAATTTCAATGGAAACAAATAAAAAATGGGAGAGCTGGACTGAGAAACACTATGGAAAACTGACAAAGAGAAGAGGACCTTTGTGGTTCTGGATGCTTTCATTTGGCTTCATTTGTCCATGGATGGAAAGCCTGAAGGGGCCACATACTGAATAAACACAAATTGTGCTGGAGTTCAGTGGGACTATACTAATGGAGCATAAGTCTTTGAGAATTGGATCCTTCAGCAGTCAAAGATAGGGGAAGTGATGGGAAGGCCACTTGTTCACTCTGTTCTGATGTCAATGTTCATCATAAATATGATCACACATAAAGCTTTGGGAGAGAGGTAGTAGTGACTTGGGTTTAAGTACTTTGCATTTTGTGGAATTCACAGTCTCACCTGATCTGTCTAAACTCTTAAGTTTGTAGAAAGTCTGGGAACAGGAATCAGAAAAGCTGGAGTCAGGCTGATCAGGAGGAAGTGATGAGGGAGAAAGAGTCTTACATGTCTTGAGTGAGGTATCTAAATCAGAACACTGATCAGTAGCAATTACTTTCTATGCAGGTGTAAACCTTCTCCTGGATTTAGTCATTTTAGCATCCATAAAGAAATGCAGGCTTTTTTTCCAGGCACTAAAGCACTCCTTAAAAAAAGAACTTCACTCATTGCTTAGACTTCTTTCCTTCTATGATATTCTTTCCTGAAGTGTCTTTTCTTATACTGGACTTCCTGTATATATCTATATCTATCTATGAAGTTTTGTCAGGTTTTTTGTTTAAACATCTGCCATTCATTAGTGCTTTTTTTGCCACACTGGGCATCAGAAGGCATAGTAGAGACCTTCCTTTGCAGCATACAGTAGTTCAGGAAGGGAAAGATAAGGAGACATACACGCTTTCAAAAGCATGGAATATCACAAGAAAAACTGTTTAACAGTAACTATAATATTGGTGTCTATTTCAGTCACAAATATAAAACTCAGCTCTACATGGGCCACTATGAAGAAAATTGACTCCATCTCAGCCAAATCCAGTACAACCACTCATGAAATTTTAGGTTTATTACTCCTGCTGCAGTGACTGGCAGGACAATACAGGTATTTCCTATTTCAAACATTACACTGATGCAAAGCTCTTGGTTCTTATTTATTCTTTATTTTTCTTACCCCCTCTACTCTACTTTTTTTTCCTAAACCCTCAGAACCTAGCTTGGCATCTGCAGAGCCAGCAGAGGCACATAATATATTGTTTAGATGTTGATAATGCTGCTGCAAAAAGGTTACTAAACTCATAGTAGATATAAAGCCTAGAGGCTTATGATGTTGCTATTGCTTTTGTGGCAACAGCACTAGACCTAATATCATCTCTCTGAGCTGGTTTCTTTCCTTTTTGATAGAAACAAAATCTTTCATTTGTTTCAAGGTTTCATCTTTTCTATCAAAATTCCCTTTTCTCTACATCTTTCTTCCTTCCCTTCATTGTATATAGTATATATATAGTACTTTTAAAACCCATAACTATCCATAGGTTGATAGATTATGGATGTGTGATAGCATGTACTAATAGGTCTTGATTCCAAACAAAGAACAAAAATGTCAGGAGTTAGTAGTGAGAACATTTCACCCCTGAACACACAAGAGAGGTGTCTGAAAAAAACAGACGAGGGTGAAAATGTTCTTTAAACAGAGGAAAATGGAAAACAAATTTCATGCTCTCCAGGTACCTGAGCCCAGTATGCTTTCTGTATTAAGGGACTGAACTTATTTTTCATTGTCAAAAAAGAGCTAAAGCACCTAACTGCAGGAAAGATGCAAAGTGCATTCTTTCTTTACTCTAGCAAAATACTTAGAAAAGTGCTAAGCACATAGTTTCCATTGATTCACGACCACAGAACATCTAATTTTTCATAACACAATTTACTACCTTGTGTTGTAATTCAAAATTTTTGTTTTCTCTAAATTTGGAGGCTCCTGTACAAGGAGGTCATTCATTCAGGTCAGTCTGTTGTTGGATGTTACTTGTGAGCAATGTGTCCCAATACGGTTGTTTTCTGTTTGAACTTTCTATTAGCATTGACATTTTCTCCCTAAGTTTTTTCTTCTTCTTTTAGGACTTAATTGGGAAAATTTTGTGGAGTTTATGGAGTTCTTATCTCAGGGAAAATGTTCTGATTTATTTTGTGGTTATTCTGTTGCTGACATTTGATGACATTTTCTCTTCTGTTGACAGCTTTGTATGTCATTAGAGAGTAGGCTATTCAAGTGAAGGTGTTTAATTTGCTTTGTCCAGCCTTTATCATATCCAGCATATAAAGTACTCTTCTTATTTCATTCCTGCATTAGCTTTCCTCTCTGATTGCTTCTTTTCTGCACTTTGCTTCCCTCTATGCCCTTTGTGTGAAGTGTTTTTTTCATTTCTCAGCAGTTGAATCTCTTTGTTGTTTGGGTTTTTTTTTCTTTTTTAATAGTCCAGCATTATAGCAGAATATTTTATAGCTATTTACTTTGAAACTGTAGGTAAGTAAATCATGTAACATTAAGATTCGGAAGTTCCTGTTGTAAAAGGTGAAATACCAAATCTTTTAGTCTTTTTGCTTCTCCTGCTAGCATGCCAGAGCTGAGTGATTACTAATCCTTAGAAAAAATACTTTGCGCACTGACAAAAAATTCAAGATTTTTTTTTTCTAATAACTGCAGCACAGGGGAACTAGAAGAAAAGACTTCTGTGTCAAAATGGATGTGACTAGAACTGTAGCTTCACTGCTAATGGTAGGAAATACAAAATACTACCAAATAGCTTTCAAGAAGAAATAAATCATCTATCTCTCAGTCACCAGAGATTAAATACCTGCCATGCTGCAAATAGCATTGTCTTACAACTGTGGGATCATAAACAACTAATGTTTATAACAGCATTTTTAAAAGCTGTTAAAGTTTGAGCACTGAACAATAAAAGTAATTGGTTAATTGGAGCTTGGCTATTCAAAATTAGAAATTTTAAGGTTAAGTTTTCCAGTGGTGATATACTCTTTCTTCTTAATCAGTGCTAGATTTCAGAATTACTTTGATAGTGAGAGGCAAGACAGCAATTTCAATTAGCAGTGCTAAGGAATAAAAGAAATTATATTTTCTGAAAGCAAAGGCTTAGCCACACAGCTGTATTCTGAACCATGAAATTTAATTTTTAACCAATGGCATCATGGTTCTGAAGTTTTGGCTTTCACTCATTTCAGAGCAAATGGTCTCCTGTGATGTATAACAGAGAGAAACAACAAATTTTGAAAGGAACTGGATTCCCCACATGATTAAAAATTTTACAAAATTTTCCAGCTCTTGGCAAGGTGGTAGCCAGGGAGGCTGTAAGCAGACCTCTGTGGGAGAAGGCCAGGGGCTGCCCTGTGCCAGAAGCAATCAGCTCCAATGGACCCACAACAGGACACAGCTGAACACATCAGCCAAGCTGATGACACCTCCATGAAAACATATTTTAAAAAATTCATAAAATGCCAGTCAGAGAAAGGAGGATGGAAAAAAACAGAGTGAGAAATAACAGAGAGATTAAAGTCAGAGGAGAAGGGTTTCATGGAAGAACAGATATCCCCTGCAGCATGTGGAGGGTTCATGCTGGAGCAGAGAAGTGTGAGGAGGAAGAAGCAACGCAGAGGAGCAAAGAAACTGCCATGTACTGACTGTAAACTCCTGCACCACTTGAAGAAGGGTTAGGAGAGTCAGAAATGAAACAGTGCTGAACATGGGATAGAGGGGCAGGAGGGAGTGGGGGGAAGTTATTGCTTTGACATTTGCTTTTTCATTTCCCACTAAATAAATTAATAAATACATATTTTAATTAGCAATAGATTACATTGATTTTTCCCAGCTGAATCTGTTTTGGTCGTGACGGTAAATGGTAAGCAATCTCCCTGGCTTTATCCTGATCCATGAGCTTTCTCCATCCTGTTCTTCTTCTTTTCTCCCCTCTCCTGCTGAGAAAGAGGAGTAAGCAAACAGCCAGGAAGGCGTTTGACTGTGAGCCAGGGTCAACCCACCAATGTGCACAAGAAACTCAGAATGCATAGCCCAGACTCACACAAAGCATTATTTGAATGTTGGTCTTATACAAAAGTGAAATAAGATGAGCCATTTGTCTTTCCTAAATATATATGTGCACACATACTTTCACTCACATGTTCCTTTCATCCGTGGATCTAATAATAATTTCTCAATGAAGACTCAAATATTCATTTGAGCAATCAACAATCTCCTTCACCTAAACATAATTGCAATGCTTCAATTTCATAAACTGTTTTGCAGTGACACAGTATCTTTCCATGCATATCATTTTGCAGCTTGGATAATGAGGATAAAAACTGAAACATTTCTTGGTTTCTTCATTTTGTGGAATACTACAGTTCTAACCAAGTGAAACTAAATTTTTAAATGTGTGTGTCTGTGTCTATCCTACTGTGGATTTACAGGCCTAATAGGCTATGAAAATGGATTAGGAAATTGAGCATGCTGCTCAATATTTGGTCTCCAGTTTTTATTTCTGTTGCTTGTTTTCTTGTTTGTTTAAATAATTTCCTGAATTTTAATCATTTTTATGTGTTTACATATTGTGGATTATTTTCTGTGCTTCCTCAGTTCCTGGAATGTTAATAACTCTGAAAATGACAGCACCCATCTGCCTTGTGCTCCTGTCTGTAGCACCAGGGGTAATACTGCATGTCTGTCAGCATCAAAATAAATCCCACAATAGCCTTGTTCAATCAGATTTTGACACGGACAGCTGACACTGAAAATGACATGCAGTCTGGTTTTGACTTAAACAATAATTTCTAATAGAATGGAAGTTTTCTTACTTGTGTAAATCTACTTTTGAATAATAGCTTACCTGTTTTTGAAGCCATCAGCAACCGAAGAAGATACAGGTACCAATCTCAGTCTCCTTTGCTAGTTGTCACCATTTCTGGCATACATAAAAGAAAACAATCTCTGTGACATTGTGGAATATCTTTTCTACTTCATCAAAGTGGAACAAAAGGAGGTGTTGAAGACTTCATATCTTGGACTTTCTAGAAGTGAAGATGCACAACCATCCAACAGGACACTGAAAGCATCAGAAGATAAAATATCTGTCAGAAGTTCTGCTTCAACAGTTTCATGGCAGGGTATGCTGGTTTAGAGGTAAACTGGTGGGAGAAATGAACCCAGCTCAAGAGAGATTACAAGTCAGAGTTACAATTTATAAAAAGACTATAATAAATACAGAGAAAAACTGGTTTTAACCCCCAAAAACCTGATGTATAACCCAGCACCATGGGACACAAACAGAATGTGGTTCATTAGCTCCTGTGCTGAGCACCTCGTGGTCCTCCCGAGTGTAAAACAAAAGGTAAAGAAAACCTGTTGGTGCAGGTGATGCTCACTGTCTTGTCAAGAGTGGTAGTCACAGGCCTGTTGAGGTTTTGCTCCTCCTCTGGATCCCACAAGTGGTACCAGAACTCACAAAACCTGAAGATCATGTATGCTCAGGTTTGTGTGGGAATGGTCGGTACCTCCCCCTGAGCGAAGAGTTTCACAATGGGATATTCTTGGAATCTGTGATGGTCTAGGTTGTTGCAGCTGCCTATTGTGCCCATCACTAATGGTTCATTAGCAGACATGACCCCTCAGGCTGGGTGTGAAGGTGCTAATGCCTGCCCAGAGGGGAGTTATCCCAGCTGAGTCATTGGTTTGAAGACAAAAAACACTCCTCTGTCTCCCAGGGTTCTTAAGCACCCAGCTCATAGCCTGAGATGTCAGGTGTGCCCTGAGCAGCTTCTGCAAATGATCAGTTATTAACAGTTCATGAGAAATGACATGGAGGGTGTAGAATACACAGTTTGGGTTATACTCACATAGTGATAAACTAGTCCTGGCCCCTGTAACTAGAAAACAACGCTATGAGATTATTGCCCAAGTTCATCCCATAAACTGATATTTTAACATTCATTTGCCGTGGGGCAAGATCAGATATTGATGATCTGTCCCTATATATAATTTGTTCATGTGGATCATTAACATATTCATCGTTGCAGTAATGTTACCTAAGAGCTATTTGCTACTCAACACTCTTATCAAGAAGAATGAGTGGCTGATAATGTAAATTTGTACTGATAAATGAACTGCTTTCCCCAAACCAGACATTTCGGTATGCCTTCACATACATTTTCAGTCTGAAGATGAACTCTGAAATAATGCTGTTGTGCTTTATACCAGTCTGTGGTACAAAGTTGCTCCTAGATATACGATCCCATGAAGTTCAAAGACCACAGAAATATCATTAAATGTCCAGTGCTAGTGTAAAAAAAAATAACTGCAGTAAAAACGGACCTTGTAGAGATATTGTGAGTACGAATTGATGACTGGAACATACAATGTGCTTTACACTCTCTTGAGCTTTAACTTTGTTTCTGTTTTCTCATAGAAAGTACAAATTATATTCCTGGCTACCATTTAAGTGACATTTTGCAGATCATATAAAGCTCGATAAAGAACTTATAAAGTGCACTTTTGGAACAGGTTTAATTCAGGCTTGATCCATTCAAAGAAATTACATTCTCTCACTATAAATCATGATTTATAGCTTTTCCCATTAAACCTTAAGTTTTCCACAACAGCTGCGTGGTTTTAATTGCACTGCCTTTTTCAAATTAAAGCATTGCAACTTGCTTGTTTTCAATTAATGTATGTTTAAATTGATCTTTAGTTTATTATTTTTGTAATATTAAATAAAAGTAGTCATACTAAAGAAATATCCAATATTTACATATTTACTATGTCAAGTGTTGTTGTAAAAACAATTAATTGCAAGAATTTTCACCTAAAGGTACTGCTTAAAGGCTGTTAGAATTAAATTGACGCAGGTAGTGGGATTAAAAAAAAACCAACCAACCAGAATTAATTTCTGTGATAATTCAAATAAAACTGTGCTAGACTGGATAACATTTTAACTGGAATATAGAATTTAATCTTTCCAAAGTGATTTAAATTCTTTTAAGCCAAAAGTTGATAGCTCAAAAGGGTAATAGGTTTAAATTTTCTCCAATTTACACTCTGAGTGTGTTTATATCACTGAAATCTGAGGAATACCCTTATAACATCAGTTAAATTAATAGGGTTACATGAGTGAAAAAAGTCAGATTCACATCTTAGAATCAGTATAAATTTCATCCAGTGTTTCTTAACTTCGGAGATTTATTAAAAAAGACATAAAACACTACCCTCTGCAACATCATCTATAGGATAATATTTCCTAGCCCAGAGCTTCAACAGATTTATATTGCTTCTGGGGCACAAGAGAACATATTTCAATTTCAATTCATGTCTAAAATTGTCTATAAACTGTCATTAATTACAAATGTTGAATTTACATGTGCTTCCTCTAGCTCTTTGGTGTTCTCAGTAATCCAAAATAGTTGTATCACTCTGATCAGATATGCTGGCTGTCCAAAGTGATGACATGCTCCTGACTCTTTTTTTTTTTTCAGGGTGCTTTCTTTATCTTGACTGCCAAATTTCAGTAGCATCAGTATGTTAGAAAAAACCTTACCCACCTAGTTTATTCACAAGTTATTTTACTAACTGGGCATCTCTTGGTCCAGCTAGCATGACAGTGCTTAAATAAGGGAACAGCAGAGTATGAGTTCCCTTAGGCTCATATAAGACAATGCTTCAGGTATTTGTTTGGTTTTGGGTTTTTTTGCTGCATCCAAGCTGGGTTAAGACAATACTGTTCTCCACTCCTTGTCACTCTTTCTTTCCGTTTCCATTAACATTCCTCAGATCTATTGGCTTAACCAGGTATCAGCACTCCATATAAGCTAACAGTAGGTAGGGGTATTTTCTAACCCAGATAATTTTACAGAAGCAAATTAGTAGTGAATGAATGGGTTCCTAGGTTGGCAAATATAAGTGGTGGTAACTCTTGGAGGTGACAACATCATAAGAGAAGATATGAACTAACTTTTTTAACCAGCTGAGCTGCATCTGGAAAAACACATCTGACTGCAAACTCAGAGAAAGATTATGAGTTTAAGGATAGCTGTCAGATGCAACTAGAGATTGTAGGTAAGATACGTTCATTATGGATAATACATAACTGTCCCACTAGATAATGCAGTTATTTATCTTTCTTTTCCATTATTTATTTGTTGGGGATTAATTATTAAATGAATTTAGATTTTTTTGTTTTCAAACAGTTCCAGGGTTGGTCCTGAGAGTTTCATATATATTTCTGAATATTCAAACTTCAAATGTGAAGAGACCAGTCATTTCCAAAACATTAATAAATTACTTTATAAGTGTCAATAGTAAATTATTTTTCTCCACCTAAGCAGTCATTTATAACAAGAAAGAGAGGCTTTAAGTTTTGTGTTTGACTTTGACCCTCAGTCATTAACAGCTCTGGTGCTGAATGACACAACATGCTGTGAGTGGTTTATTATTTTTGAATTTCAGTCTAGACAGATGGCCAGAAAATTAAACAGCTGTATTTGTTCTGAAAGCCTGGAGGCACTGCTTCTTAGATAGCAAAAATTCATATGATGGGCAGGTTCAGATTTTAGGGACAGTAACAAACTCTTGCAAAAATAAATGAGTTTGGATTCATCTACAGACCTAGGCAATGTCAAAGAAGAATGGGAATCAATTTGTGTCAGAATGAGATTCTTCAACTTCCTCTCAGTGTAAGGGCTGCTTGCTGTAAGCATTTTATTAAATCAGAAGAAGTTTCAAGGAAATCAAAAGTAATATGAGATTCAACATGATTTTTCTTTTTTTTTGTGCACAGTTTGAACTAGATTTTATAAATGATTGAAATGCTTGAAAAATGATGCACATGCAGTCTTCCTGTTCTAGAAAGACCTCAGAGCCCGGAAAACAGTGCCCTGGGCTGCATCAAAAGAAATGTGGTCAACAGGTCAAGAGAAGTAATTCTGCCCCTCTACTCTGCTCTCAAGAGACTCTATATGTAAAGAAAAAAAAAATATTACATTGAGAGTAGTGTAACACTGCAACAGGTTGCCCAGAGAAGTGGTAGATGCCTCATCCCTGGAAACATTCAAAGTCAGAGTGAATGAGTGCTGGGCAACTTGATCTAGTTAAAGATGTCCCTGGCTCGTTGCAGGGGGGTCATTCTAGGTAACCTTTAAAGGACCCTTTCAACCAAAACTATTCCATGATCTCTATTTGCGATTGGATTATTTTGAAATATCTTGTTATCTGAGATCATTTGCTGATGAGACAACACAGGCCTAAGTATGTTTGACCTTAATGTTACTTGTCTTCAGTCTAGGGATGAAGAATTTGGATGCTACAGAAATGTCATTCTGAAAAATTTATGAATTACACATGATAGGACTGAAAGGGATTATACCTTTCTGGGAAAAACAGGTTAACAAGAATCTGTTAACCTTAAGAAGAGCAAGTTTTATATAAAAACTATAGAAAATTAAATACTTTTTTATTGCAATGAAGGAGCAACAGTGATGAAAAAATCCACATGTTCTAAAATATCTTTAGGAAAATATAATGCGAACAACAGCAGCACTAATGCTTCATTCAGGCTATAACTACGTGGTGTAATGACCACTGGGTAAAGTACTACATTTTAAATTGAATGCATTGATTAAGATCCACATAGTTAAAAAATGGTTATACTCTGTAAGAGAAAAAATGGGAATTTCAGAATATCAAAACCAGTGAAACTTATGGTGTAGAGGAGAAATCAATGCAGAACTTAAAATAGAGTCATAAACATATTATTGCTGAGAACATTTAGATTACATATTGATGTGATAGCATAATGACTTAAAAGTCTGGCTTTTAATGAGAAAATATATGAAATCATAAAAAATTCCATCTGCCCAAAATGAAAAAGCATTCTACAAGAATAATCACTGACTTTCATTATTGCATGGGCGTTTTCAATTGTAAAACTTCTGTGCTTGAAAGATGTAATTTTAAACTAGTTTTCTTCTGAAACAGCCCTCAGTTATCAAATTCATGTAGAGATCAGCAGGTTCAAGACATGCAATTGGATATTTGGGGTGATTAAAAATACAGTTGCTGATGTGTAAAATTACATACATTTTCTGAAGAGCATCTTGTGCAGACCATTTGTGAAGTTAGGCATAGTTACCCAACCTGCTTAAGCATTTTCTTGGTGAAACCTCCAATTTGTACAAGCATAAGTTTTGCCTGACTAGATGAAAAGAACAGAACTTTTGGATCTGCATATGGACAGATGAAAGAGGACTCTAGAAAGGTAGCACTTGGCCTAGTTATAAACTCACAGATGATAAAGCTGCAGTGATGAGGAAATTGCAGCACATGATACAGCCAACTGTCAAAGCAATAAAATAAAACACAGTAGAATTTTATGTTATAAACAAAAAGACAGTGTACAAGAACATGATGAGAGCATACAACAAAGAATAAAAAAAACTAAAAAAAACCACACAAAAAAACGTCACAGTAGATTATGATGTCCCAAATACTGTGTCAGATACTAGTCAAACTCACAATACTGTCAGCAGCAGAATCTCTCTCGCAAACACAAAGTTGGAGCATTTGTAGTACATTTAGGAGTAATTACAAATAAAACCAGCAAAAATACAGAACCTGAGGTCATTAGTGTAAGACAGAAGAAAAAGGATAGAAAATTATTTAATCATTTTACTTACTGGAATTACACATGAAAGCTTAAATAGCAGTAGAGAGATTGTACTTGTCTTATCCAAAATTTGCTTTGCAGAGAGATGTAGGTCTTTCACTTTTCATTAACATTTTACCATTAGCAAATTTGCAGATGACACCAAATTGTGGGGGAGTGTCAATCTGCTGGAAGGCAGGAGGGCTTTGCAGAGGAACCTGGACAGGCTGGATAGATGGGCCAAGTCCAACACTATGGGGTTCAACAAGACCAAGTGCCAGGTCCTGCACTTTGGCCACAACAACTCACTGCAGCACTTCAGGCTGGGGACAGAGTGGCTGGAGAGCAGCCAGGCAGGAAGGGACCTGGGAATTCTGATTGACAGGAAGATGAATATGATCCAGCAGTGTGCCCAGGTGGCCAAGAAGGCCAATGGCATCCTGGCCTCTATCAGGAATAGTGGCCAGCAGGAGCAGAGAAGTGATTCTTCCCCTGTACTTGTCACTGGTTAGGCAGTGCCTTGAGTACTATGTTCAGTTCTGGGTCACTCAGTTCAGGAAGAGTATTGAGGTCCTGGAGCATGTTCAAAGAAGGGCTGTGAGGGTGGTGAAGGGTCTGGAGCACAAGTCCTATGAGAAATGGCTGAGGGAGCTGGGGTTGTTTATCTTGGAGAGGAGGAGGCTCAGGAGTGACCTTATCACTCTCTGAAACTAACTGAAAGGAGGTTGTAGCCAGGTGGGGGTTGACCTCTTCTCTCAGGCAACCAGCAGTAGGACAAGAAGGTGCAGTCCTAAGCTGC